>VZDJ01000155.1:8774708-8825587 GCA_008694505.1 Cyanoderma ruficeps | reverse complement strand
CAAAAAAAAAAAAAAAAACCCAACCAAAAAACCCAAAAAAAAAACCCCCAAAAACCCCCCCCAAAAAAAGCCCTGCTAAACCCTGACAATTGGCTCTGTGAGAGTTCAGGCATTTTGCAATTTCTCCTTCAGCAATCTCAAAGTGGTATGTGATCGCATAAGAAGTTGGAGGAAGAGCACAGTCTGCCTGGTGAATAACCTGCCTCCTCCCTTTGTCTCCTGCAGACCATCTCGTTGCCTTTAATAGCTTGCCTTATATTTCAGTAGTTTCCATGGCAGCTAATAATTTATTATTGAGCTAAGTAATAATTGCTTTATAATTATAAATCCAAGCAGCATGCTGGCACATCTATCTGAAAACTTAGGCACTAATTCCTTTCATATTGATCTTCCTCCCCACTTGATCTTTTTTGAATTCATGAATTGTTTTATCTCACCTCTTAACAGGGAGTAAAACTAATCTAAAGCTTTTGTGCTGTAACTCCTTTTTGACTTCTGTTGTTGCAAATCCTCCCCGACCAGCACAGCACGAGATATAAGCCCCTTTGAATGCCTTCATATAAATCCAGCAGAAGAAGCTGCTTTGAGCATGCCCTTGCCCTTAAATTTGTGTTTTCTCTGCCTTTTCTTAAACAATTTCATAATAGCAATTATAAATACGTGATCATAGTAATAAATGTGCCTTTATTTACAGATATAAATATTTAGTATTAACAGAAAACATGCATATCAGCAATAATTTTATTTTCAAAATTTAAATAAAAATTTTCAGTGGGAGCTATCCAGATACCAACAGAAAGCAGGCAGTGATTTTGTTGCTGATATGTCTTTATGTTTCCTGTCTGCCTGTACAATCTATTCTCTACTACTCCTGTCCTAAATGTGAGCTTTTAGCAACTGTACTCTCTGTTCTGGGTTCATGCATTTCTTGGCTCATGACTGGGATCATTGGGTTGAGAGGTAACACAAATAACCAGAATAATCATAAATAGAGTAGGATATTGATGTGGCTGAAAATTGAAATATGCACTTTTTGCAAATGACAAAAATAGTTTTTCCAACAGAGTAATATTTTCAGATAGGCTAAGCTGTTGATAAATGCATATTTTCCTACCTGAGAAGCGCATTTCTCATGCCAAAACTGAGAATGTTTTTTATTTAGTAACACTCCTATGGAGCCTGTGCAAAGCTTAGTGATAATGCAATCAATCAGACAGTTTTGTTACACTGTATAGTTCTCACAAGTTAGATGACTATTTAATCTTTGCAAAATCCCTGTCTTTAAAAAATAAAGGAAAGACAAGCAAAGCTTGAAAGGGTTTTTGGTTTGTTTTTTTCCTCAGAGTCAAATTTCCTACCTGTTTACAAGCCACAGCTCCTGCCATACTATTAGACCATTAGGTTTAAAATTGGAGTGTTTCTAGGTAAATAGGCACAACACAATAGTTTCCATGACTGATGCATCTGCCTTGGGCTTATGCACAGACCGCTGCCAAGGCAGTTTAATCTAATGTATCTCCTGTATTTGAACTGTTCTCCTAAGGATGCTGAGATGCTCTAGACACAGTTGCTCCTTATCCTCATGTATTTGGAGATTAATCTTGCTTTAGTACTCCACTGCTTGGCAGGGTGTCAGTTTTGTGAAGGCACTGTGTGATTAGGCTAAAGTATTTAGTTAAGGAAGAAACAAAAGCAGTCTAGTCAACAGTTCAGCAGTTATAAATCTGGATGTACTGTCATAATAAAAATAAAACAAGTGAATATAGGCTTCATCTCTTTCTAAATCGATGGGGTTTTTTTCATACCAGCATGAAAGAAAAAGACACTGGTCTGCTTTTCTTGTTAAAGATCTTCACAGTAGTTTCTCCTGGAGGCATTTTAGATGGTTCTCCAGGTAAATAACATTAAACCTTTGCGAATATTTTTTTAGTGCAGCTTCATAGAGAGTTCAAGCAAATATTTTCAGTTAGCTGCTAGTATGTAGATAGACAAATCTTTTCTAGAAGAAGGCTTTTCAAAGTATATATACTGTTGTATTTGCTGCATATTTGTTTTGCAAGACACACTGTTTTCAGATGCATACTTCTGCTTTGGTAACTTTCTCCCTGGTGTACAAGTTTGTGGAGACTCATAGGTGTGACGTGGGTGTACAGGAAATTTATTGAAACTGTTTCTCTATTGTTCTATACCTGCATGGCAGTTCATGTCTCTGACCTATTGTTCTGTCCTGGTGGGAGCTCAGCTATAACATCAAAGGGAGTTTTAAACATCATTTGTGCAGCTAATAGTTTAAAATTGCCCAGACTTGCTAGTAAACTCAATTCCTTACCTAACAAACTAGAAAGCAAATATATCTGGGCCTTTGACCCTAAGTTGTGGTCAAACACCAGACTCTGGGCTATTTGCTGCCAGTGCAGGTGCTCCTGCCATTCAGGCTCAAGGAGACCAGGTCTGGTAGCACAAAATTTGCTGACAAATTTGATGAAAAACGCCCAGGGAGGAGTTGAGATGGAGCACACCCAGAGCCTTGCTGGCATGGCTGGGTGGAGCTGCCCAGGGATCGTTCCTCTCACTGCTGCTGTCGATGCTGAACCAAACTCTCAGAGTGGGTTTGTCAGTGAATTTTCATTTTTGTGAGGCTACTTTTTGTTTATTACCGTGCTCCAAAGGTTTACCCTGACTCTACTCCTTGTCCCAAGTGACTTTGTGTCTCTAGCTGCTCGTACCTTTATTTTTTGATGCACAGTGAAAGCAGATGGATGGCATCATTGCTCCACTCATTAAGTTACACACACATCTTACATCTTTTCAAAGTGCTGCTTGCTTTTCTAATCATTAACACTTGTTTCCTTCTGGTGCTTTCTTCTCTATTGGCTATAAAGGATGTTTTTTTCATGTTACATTTTAATTCTGCTGTTAACAGGCCCGGTTGGAAAAAAGCTTTTGTAACAGTGATAAAAAAAACGCGTGCAAGACAGCACAAATGACATGTAAGCTTGTTCCATGAGGTTTGCTTAATTGAAGAAAAATAAATTTATTATCTTGCAATTACTGTGGCTTGTATATGTAAACAGCTTCCCAGCAAGTTTAGCGCCTCGACTCAACATGCTGCTTTCGACTTGGCACCAGGTTTTATTTCACTGTGTCTTAAAAGCTTCTTGGAGGAGTTTCCCTCCTGGTTCTCTGGGCTCCATGATATAAGACAAGAGACCATGTCAGGATCTTTCAGATTCTCCCACAGAAAACTCAGACAGGAACATTGAGACACAGAATAGCAAAACAAATAAGAATGCTAGTGACTAAAATGCAATTTAAAATGTTTTCAATTCAGAGTATAATTCTGTTCTATGAGATGACTCCTAATTGATAGCACTGATTAGCTTTCTTTTATTGTTATTATTTTCATAAGAGGAGAAACACATGGAATAGAAGAAATCACTCACTTGGGACTATGGGAAGAAGCATTGTTGAAATGTGAAACTGTTGTTGGAGCTTGGCAGGCTCATTCTGCCATAATTACCCCATTGACCCACAAGTGAACTTTACTTTTCAAAGAAACAATTTTGGAATGTTTCCTGGGGAACATTTTGCTGTTGATGTGTGAGCATACAGTGCAAGATGCTAAAGAAATATCCAAACTTGTCACTTAATGATCTTCCAGTCTGCAGATGTCTTGCAAGGATGAGCTAAAAATGCTGAAGCATGATTTTTTTTTTTACCTAGGCCTTTCAAGAAATTCTTAATATTTCTGAAGAGTAGACTTTTTGTGGCTACTCAGATTTGCATTTTATGTTAGCAATGAAGCCTTTCAAAACACATCCATTGAAAAGGAATAATCCTGATAATTCCAAGGTGAATTATATTTGATTAATTTTATAAATTAAATTATATTGTAGTATAATAAAAATGGGCTAATGTAGTGGTAGTTCATTAAATGGAAAAAAATCTTAATATACTAATGGCCTAATTCAGGAATTAATTGCTAATCCTTCTTCTTTGTAACAATTCAAATTTCTTTCTTCCTTGACATGGTTTTGATAAGGTAGCTGTGGATATCCTTTGGTGCTGCTTATGGTGACATTTTTCGTTGAACTAATTTTTAGAATGTACCGTAAATATGAATGTTGGTATTAGATTCTATTCTATGAGGAAGGTGGCGAATAGAAAAATTGTTTCTGAATTACTGAAGGTTCATCTTGAATACACTTCCCAGCTTTCAATTTTGTTGGGGTTTTTTTCCTCAGAGTTTAAAAGATAATGTTTTTTGAGACAAATACTCTGCTTCTTCAGAAAATGCAGCCCTCGTGTAACTTTCATTTCATTTCCTTGCCTGCACAATTAAAACACAAACTCGAGACCTTTTTCTCGACACTTCCATCGTCTATTTCTCATTATGCTTCTTGATGAGATTTTTAGGCTTCACAGAACACCGTCTAGGCAGCTAATCCGATGCAGTGCTAAGATCACAGCACTTCTTGTGTAATTCTTATTAGGTTAATCAAGAAACTTACTGAAGCAGGAGGTTTTTTAAGGCCTGCCAAATTTGAAGCGATAGATCAAAGTTCACAGCCCTCTGACCCTTTTGCCCTAACTTGCCTCAGCAAAGTCTCCGTGAATGGCCTCATTGTGAACATGGCAGCGTCCAGAGCCCGTACATTTGCAATTGTTTAGGCTTAGGAGGGGCATTGTGCTGCCGCTGCTGAAATGCATTTTCTTCTCTTTCTGAAGTGTAAAGGGTTTCACCTCCATTGCCTATACAAGTGCTCCGGTCATCACAATAGCACTTAGGTGATCCTTGTTCCTGTCAGGCTGAGCACCCACTTTTATGACAGAGTGTAATTAAATGGCTCAGAAGCCAACATTAGGGAGACAGCAGTGAAGAACAGGGGAAAAGCTTAATTTCCATATGGTCAGCCAAGCAAGAACAACAGCAGCATTGTGATCTGGAGTAGATAGTTTAAGCACTATTAAAGAGACATCTATTCTTTCAGTCGTCTCCTGAATGCTGCTGCACTTCTTTGAATATACTTCTTCATGGTCAAAACCTCTTCCTAACTCAAATGCTTTTTGCGTGGCATGGCTTCTTTGGTGTTATTAATATAATAGCAAGGATTACTTTGAATAATAACACTGAACTTTGGAATGGAAATCAAGTAATTTAATTAAATGAGGCTTGACCCAGACAAGCCAAGAGAAATTTGGTAAGGTTGCCTTCATACCATTCTGATTTACCACGTTCTTTTTCAGGGGAAATTACTAAATGAAGATTGCAGTAGCATTGGGGTAGAAATGGTAATTGTCCTCCTAAAGAGGGCCTGAAATTTTTTTGGTAAATACAATTGTGTTTATTTATTTTTAAATTTCTGAATTAATTTCCCCAAAAAGTAACCTGTGACTCCCAGGATTTAGCAATTTGCCGGCCAGAAGGGTTAAAAGGTTCTTGCAGCCATATATTCTTTGAATTGCCCACAGCAGTTATTTGAGTACTGAAACATAAAACTTCACATCTTGGTTTCAGATGTGCACATTGTCGCAGCCACTGTAATGTTGAGCTGGTCTCTCGTGCTCCCAGAGCCAGTGGGAATTTGATGGGAATTTGGTGGGAATTTGGCTGTTTTGAGTGTGAGAGATGTCTTTGAGTTGAGTTACCAGGGTCTGTGTTCTTGCATCATCAAAAGAACACACTCAGAAATTTACAAGTTACACAATTCAGAAATAGGTAAGAGAGTGTGTGAACGATGTAGGTTTATTTGGGGGTTTTTAGATGTATTTCTCTGAATTGAAAGCAAGTGCTTAGGAACTACAAACCACTTATTTCAAGAGCAGTTAACTCGAAAGTCAATGAGTCAATTCTTGTATAATGCTAAAATTATCAGATATTTCTGAGAAAACCCTTACAGCCTTTACTTAGAGTACATGAGCATGATATCAGAAATTACAGGAGTTTGTTAAAATAAAGTGAGAGATGTTCAGATCACCAATTTACTAATTAGAGTGTCAATTGATTAAAGCAGGGTGTTGGTTTACAGATCAAACAAAGCAGTTCAGGCAATTATGGTTCTCTCCCTTATTGCTGGAAAACATTTGAAAGTCTGACAGGCACTTGTTTACTCAACATGAGTATTAAATTCTCTAATCTTCAAATTTACAGAAAATCACTGTATCACCTGCAGGAAGTTCTCAAGATAAATACCCAGTGGAGTATTTTGGTACAGTCAAGTTGCAGCCTGCTGCCTTTCAAAGAGAAAAAGTGAAAGGCAGGAGTGATAAAAAAAGATGTCTTTGAGGGTTCTAAATTTTTTCTGCCCAACCCTGTCTTGGCTGCAACTTAATTTTAAAATACATCCTTTTGCCTGCCACAACCAAATCGATTTCCCCTCTGTATAAAAGAGAATTGTCAGCTTTATTCTATCCTTATATGTGGAACATTAAGGTGTATTACGGTTGTATAAGACAAAGTTTATTCTGGTGAATTGCATTAACAAAAGCGATGTGACAGGTACCATACAAGCACACACTGTCAGCTTGGGAAGGAATGCATGTGCAGAAGAGAATATTGTCATCACTCATTGCAAAATAATGCAGAATATTACTTTATTTATGGCTTGAGAAATGGACAGAGATAGTTAAACCTTTGTGTCAGTCAAGTCCTGATTTAAAACTCTAGTTGTTGGTACTCAAGGACTCAATTATGTTTTGACCTTTCATCTTTTTCCTCTTTACAGTACACACAGTGCCCAGGCTCCACTTAATTATTTTATTTTTTCTTATTCTTCGTGCTTTTCTCACTAAATAAAAGCAAGGAGCGGAAAACTTCTTCGCAGCAACTTTATTTTTCATTTTTGTTACATCATTACCATTTTCACAGCTGTAATTCCATAGCGTTTCTTCCTGGCATGATCTCGCTTGCCCAGCCAGCAGAGCCAAATGGGATTTACCAATTTACTTCTGGAAACTAAATGGCCTCATGTTCCTCTCTGGTTATCTGCCCTTTCAGCTGGTGGGATATATGCTCTGCCTTCTGCCTGCTTAGTGCCCTGTAGATAAATTTGCACAGAATTTCTTTAGCTGTCAGAGTGATGGATGGGCGGTACAGTGGAGCCTGCTCAGCCAGAGCAAGTGGCTGCCTTTGCCATCCATCACTCTTCTGCTGTCAGCCCCTTGATCAGGGCTGCAGAACAGGTTCAGGCTTTGTATAGGTCACAGTGCCACAGAAAAACAATTAGTTTGTCAAGGATATACGTATTTTAGCATGAGGAGATTTGGCATCTGAAATGCTGTTGTGTTCTGTATATGATAAATCAGATTTTTTTGCTTTGTTTTGAAGTAGGAGTTTTGTGATTAGGGAGACTGAGTGTGTCATACTGGGTATTCTTGTAGTTATAATTGTGGAAGGAAAAGTGTGTGATATGCTGGAAAAAAAGAAAATGGAGAAGCAGCATTTGATACCTGAGCGCTGGAAGCAGATGTATATTTTAAAATGGCTGTTAAAAACAGCCCTGGCCTTTTAAAGAATTTGGGATTTTTTCCTACCAGTAATTTTAGTAACTCTGATTCTTTGGGGGTTTTAGGTCATTCTCTGGCTTGATTTGTTGGCTTTTTCAACTCACCAACTATTTTGTGAAATAGGAAAATACCAGACTAAACTGAAGTATTTCTTACTTGTGTTGTATTTCACAGAGGCTTGTGTTTCTCTATATTTTGTTACATTTCATGTGTTCAGCTGGTAACTTAAGTTTCTGCTCTTAAATGCTGGGCAGGATTTTTAATTCAGAACAGTCCTNCCATTTAGAGATGCTGGGAAGAAGAAGAAAGGAGAGATACACAACAACTCATTTAGCTGGCAGTGAACCAGGGTTAGCTGCTAGAATATTCATTGTCTTCCGGTGGTTTTTACTGTTTTTGAGGGACTTTTCCACAGTTTAGCAGGGAGGACTTGCAGATGTGCCCAGGTTCTGCTGGGAACAGCCCCACAGGAGTGCTGCCCACTGCTGAATGTGTGGCTTTGCTGGCTGTTGTCACCTGCTGGAGGATGTCTGGAGCCTGGGGTCACGCTGAGAAGGAGAAACACTCGTGCTATGAACATGACCACAAACCTGCTTTTTGGGCACGAATCACTCCAACAAAAGACAGTCAGAGTAGCAGAGGCTCGAGGTTGTCACAGGGGTTACAAATGCCTGATGCCACCCCTGGGTGCACTGTGGAGAAATGGAACACCAGGCTGTGAGTGGGAAGCCTCATGGCAGTGTGAGTGGGACCATTTGTGCCTGGCTGAGCTGACATAGCACTCCTGACCCAAAACAGGACCACATCTTGGTTCTTCTGTCCCCAGAGTTGTCATTCAGGACTGGGTATGGCAGCACCCACTGCCTGTGAACTGAACAATCTGCTTGTGTGCACAGGTATAAACCAGATATCTATGGCATGTGCTATGGTACTGAAGTATCAATGATATTTTTCCAAAAGTAAATTGGTTTTGTTTAGCATTTCAATGTCTGAAGAAGATGTTGCAACATCTTGCATTTTAAATGGCCTTGCAGATAACTACCAGGTTGTGCACTTAAGTGGGAAAGATGTTTAAAACCATAGTCTTCTTCCTGAGCAGCTTGTGTGGCACAGAGAAACTCTGCAGAGACAAAGTGACTGTGTTGTGGATATGCTGAGTGAGAGCAGAAATAACTCTGCTCCTTGTTCACTAATATTCCTGTTATCTATCACCAGCCACTCTCTGTCAGCTGGAACAATTGTGCTCGCAGGATTGTTTTCTTAGAAGTCTGCTACATATTTATGTTCAAGTGAGAAGGATTTCTTCCTGGAGCTCTTACCAGTGGGATTGGTAGGGGAAAATAAATCTTTGCCAAATTTGTGTTTTTCACATTTTCAAGTGATCAGTTACATTTATCAAGTTTCTGGATAAATGCAGGTTATCTTCAGCAGAGTAAAATTGTAATGCTTCTCCTCCATAGCCAGGCCAGGAGTTATTTCTGTGTGGATGTTGTGCAGGCAGCTGCCTGGATGGCTGTGAGAAAGATGGCATAGCTCAGGCTATGTTGACATATTTAGAAGGAATTAAGCTCCCTCCACACATCTGTGTTTTAATAACATTGTTTTTTTCCAGTGTTTCTTTGCACTGTGGAACAAATCAGAAATAGCCACTGAAGCTGAAGGCAACAGGGGATCTTGTTCTAGCCACAGTGAGTTTCCCAGTCCTTTTCCAAACCTTTCTTAGACAACTGCTTGTTACATTATCCTGTTCAAACCTATTACCCTGCTCTATTTGATTTGTTGCTGTCCTGTGTCTCACGTGATGCATTTAAATCACAAGGTCTTCATGACATGAACTTCGGCTTGGATCTAGAAGTATAATATACAAGCATAGAATAGACATTATTTACTTTCAGGAAATAAGAAATTTGGCAGCTGGTTAGGAAAAGATGGAATTTCTGAATATTAGAATAACAGTAAGGGCAGGTTTTTGTTACTAAGCAAGCATATAGACATTTCTGCTAACATGCCTGTAACAAGGTAGCTTGTCATGCTAATTTAGTACCAGGAAAGTACCTACATTAATGTAGGTGAAAGTTGTGGAAGACATTTGGTGAAAGAAATTTAACCTGTCCCTGGTGTATTGAGAGAGAAAATGAGACTACAATTCCAAAATGAATTAATAAATAAAAATCCCCAATAGCAGGGAATAGTTAATTGCTCTTGATTCTCAGAGTTAAAGGAAGTTTATAGAATAGGTTGACTGAAGGACTCTGAAGGGGGTCCCAGAGGTGGTTTGGCTCTCACTTCCCCTCCATTCAGTAGGAGTGGAGAATCTGTGTTCTGGCAGAGGTACCAAGGGTATGAGGTTTGTATCTGTTACAGGAGCTGAAAGTCAGGCACCAACTTGAGAGGTCACAATGCCTGCAGTAAATATTTAAATATGCTTTAAAACAAGTGCCTCTGATTTTAAAGCCTTTTAACATCTTATACAATAGTTGGACAGGATAATGATTCCTATGTGCTTAACTCATCTTGAAAAGTACTGAGTGAGAGCTCAGCTGGCTTCTATTTCATCCTGTTGTCTGTTTTTTTGGTTGCTTCACAAGTGAGTGTTTAACCAGCTTTATAGGGAAACCAGGGCTAATATCCCTGAATTTCTGCAGCATAATCACCTGGGGCATTATGGTAACCTGGTAGGCAGGGTGATGGGTGCTCACATGGGCAGTGAAAGAATTTTCCATCTCGTTTCTGTGGTCATAAAGCCACATTAGAATAAATATAGTAACTGAGGGATAATACTGCCAAAGAAAGGGCAATTTTAAGGAGTAGATTACAGACCATTAAAGAAGGAGAAAAACTGTAAAAGGACATAAATATCCAATATAATAAGTGCAAGGTATGTGTTACTCAGTAGCTAGAGGCTGGACTAGTTATCTGTAACAAGCCCCTGGAACTGCACAGTTATAAGCATCAGGTATTTGGCATGTGGAGCTGAATTTTCCACCTTAAAATCCCTTTAGTGTTCTAAAGCTAGAAAAGACCTCTATAGTCTTGTTCATGCCTTTGTTTTATCAAAGAAAAAATATATATTCAGCCTAACATCTAATGTTTAACTTCATTTTCTGTATCAGTTGTTCTCTATCAGTCCTTGGCCAAGCCTGATAGTTCCCAGTTCATTGTTAGGAGAGGTGAGATATAAAAGAAATGCTGATGTCTTATATAAACTGACTTTTAGTGGCTCCCCCCGTTGCTCAAAAGCTTTTCTCTCCAGGGCCCTCGTATGAACATGACCTTCTACAGTGCTAAATATTAAAACAACTGTTTCAAGCTTCATGTTTTAGTTTTGAAAGCAAAGGAACAAAGTGGCAGTGGTGGCCAGCTGGCAGACTTGCATAGCAATGCGCAAACCTTTCCCCTTTAGAAACACCAGAATTTAAATTTGCACTTAAATCACGAGTCAGGATGAATTTAAGCCTATCCAAGAACTCATTTATGCACATCACAAAACCACCGCACAAATTGGTTCAGTACTTTTCATTTGGCAGTCATTCCTCCAGAGACATCCAGGACAGAAATAGCAAGGGTACTGCAGGCCAGATATTTGCTGGCAAAGCTGCCTGTGGTGGAAAACTTGTTCAGCACCTGCCTGTTTGTGCTCTGCCTGGCTGCCATAGCCTCTATTGCACTATTGCATTTATAAGGACTGGAATTGTCCAAATTATTTAGGAAAAATACTGAGGTTTGTTGTTTAATCTGAGCTAAAATTTTAAGTAAATTTTAAAGTGGGTGAGAAGACAGAAAAGAACAGGAGGTCTGAGCAGAATCATTGTTTTCAGGATCTTGTAATTTCTTGGGACACAAGCTTGGAATTGGTTGTGCCAAGCAGAGCACTTGTTCCTGTTTTCCAACTGAACAAATCTGAGTTAAGGTTGACAGGTCACCGTGTGGGTGTGGAGATCTTGGAATTTAACAACTCATATCTCACTGAGATTTTAAAAGCTGCAATATTTGTTAATCAGTCTCTTTATTTCTGCTTGCCCAAGTTCCTGTCTGATGATAATCCAAACGACTTTCAAGTGAGCTGTCTGCTGTCAGGAAGAAATGTGAATTGTCAATTGAAAGCAAAAATTGGAAAGTAGGTCAGGATGATCTTAAATCCTCTGTAGGTCACCTGGTCAGTGCTGGGAGAAAGATCTTTGTGGCCTCATGAAAGAAGTCTTCAGTGCCAGTTTCTTTTTGTGAGACCCTGAAGAAAGAGGCTCTCTGTGCAACATGAAGACACTGTCATATTTGTCCTTCATGTGAAATATCTAAAATTGTGTTGTGAGTGGCACAGAAAAGAATCTGGGAAAGAAGCAGGTTTTACCTAGTGATTTTTTATTTTTCCTGGAACATTATCATTAAATGTTGCCTGGACAATTGATGAGATAGCTGAGAGTCTCCTTTTGTACATATGCTCTCTCTGACACACTGATGTGCTTCACCTTCTGGAGAGCTCGAACGGCTCCAGGAATTCCTCTTGTTGGCACTGATGGCAGCATGTTCACTGGCAAAAATATTAAGCCTAGCTTTGTAGAAATGCTTTAAACAAGTGTATAACACCTTAGAAATGGAGAAACCTTTATTGATTACTGTACCAGCAAAATCTCTTTACCAAACTGTGTGTAGGATCTGTTGCATGGAAATTGCAATCCTTTAATTCTTTAAGGCTTTCCATCTCTCAGCAAATCTACCTTTGCAAAGTAAGACAAAATAGATTGGATATTCTTCACCTTATTTTTCAGTATGTGTACAATCTGTAAGCAGTTTTAGTGTATATTGCAAAAAAAACCCATGATCCTTTTCAGAGAGAAATTTTGTTTTTTACAGCAGCCTCATTTGACACTTCCTTGAAACATAGACTTATAATTAAAAAGGCCAAGGACCAGGGACAATCATAGAATAGAACAGAATCATAGAATATGCTGAGTTGGAAGGGACCCATTAGGATCATTGAGCCCAACTCCTGGCCTTGCCCAGAACACTCCCACTGTGTGCCTGAAAGTGTTGTCCAAACCCTTCTGAACTCAGAAATTATATGCACAAACTAAAATAATGAATATCCCTAAAACCCCTCTCTTTTTTTTGTCCTGTGCACATCAGAACTGCATTATGCTCAATCCAGAGCTCTCTTGTCATGAGAAAAGTGAGCAGTGTTTGTGTGCCATGTCCAGCTCAGTGCTGTTCCCTGGAAGTGAAGCTGATGTTACCTCTGAAAGGCCTTGGGATCAGTTTGATCCAATTGTGTTAATCTGTGTTAGTCCCTCTGCTCTAATTGGCCCAGGGTTTTAAGGCTGATGATCAGCAGAGTTACTGCTCTTTATTGTACTTGGGAATTACTGCAGTGCTCGCCTGCTCCAGCAAGACTAGAAGATTTTAGCTATAATTACTGCATGAAAGGCTGTAATTTGTAAAGACATATTGTCACACAGCTGGGGGAATACTCCCCCCAGCTGGACGCTCACCAGGCTGCTCTGGTTACCTCCTGCCACACAACCTCCGGGTGTTTTATGATTCCTGCTGAAAAGCAGGAGAGATAGGCGCTGCAGTTTGCTCTGCTCACAGGTCACAGCCTGGCTCCTCATTTACATAAAAATGGGACCTCTTGGCTCAGCTGCCATAACCCTCTTGACACAGCACTGATCTCAGGCCCAGCCTCTGCTGTCTCCGGCTGCAAAAGGATGCACTTTTTGGGGGAGCTCTGTGAGCTTAAAATTCAGAATTCCCCGAGTTTTTAGGGTTACAGAAAGCCAACTGCTTTCCAGCTTAGTTACACGAAAAATGCATCTTTTAAGACAGATTCATAAATCTGTGTGCATATATATTGACTTTTTATAAAATTTTTCTTTTTCTAGACCACTGTGGTGTGTGCTCAGGTTTTCTGCCAGGGTTGCCTGCAGAACCCAGGGTCCCTCCTCTGCCTGCATTTTCCTTTCTGTATCATGAACTACCTTCTAATATACAGCCACTTGCTCAATTTTCCCTCTGGTCTGCTCTCAGTTTCTTCAGAACTTTTTTGGATCCTGCCTTTATGACTTTTGTTTCTTTAAGTGAACTTTTGAGGCAGCAAAAGTCAATGGAAACTCTTGATGACTTCCCAGGGAGGTGGATTGCAGGCTCTCCTTATAGACATAGCTGCTGTTTTATAGTAATGTCTGTTGAGTTATGAACTACAAATATTGTCATTTTTGTTTTTATTACTATTTATTTCCATGGACTAGACTAATGACTTCTGCTTTATTCTCAGGTTTATATAATTGTTTATTTTCTGTAAGAGAGGCTGTTTCACTAGGACTCCTGGGTAGGCACATTGTATTAGGTAACTGAGTTTTTGTAATAGAAATACCTTTCTCAAAAGTTGTAACAATATCTTACAGGCTTTGCACTTGGCTGTAGTGTGATGTGATACAGGTTTTATAGTAAGGCTTCAAAGAGCTTCCATATCTGAACCATGTAGATGGGTACTTCAGTCAAACATTTTTCTGACATGTGAAAGCAGATGGAGAATTCTTGTTTTATTTTCTTGGTTATAAAGGAAAATGAATTCTCCTACCGGTAAATGATTGCAAGAAGCTTGTTCATGCTGTGGTTTGAGAAAATACATGGAAAACATGCCAGGGATGGAATTGCTGCCTTGCTTTGGGTCCTGCAGCACATGTGGGTTAAGGGTTCACCTGTAGGATTCCAGTACAAGAATAGTGAACATGAAAAGAGAGGGAAAATAGATGAAGTATAAACAGGAGAACAGATCATCCTTGAGGGTCTTTTGAAGATTCCTGCCTTGGCTGGTTCTCCCATGTCTAGGTTAAGCTGAATTTTTTCCCCTGTCTCATCTTTCCAATGAGACATTAAGATGTCATTCCTGGCTCTTATAATTTAGGAATTTCTTCTGGTTGACTAGTCTACTTTCTATTTCTGTCTCAGGATAGAATGGTGCAATTGTTTCCTTCCTGGTGCATGACTTAGAATATATAAAATTCACATTGCTCTGCAGGGACATCTGTACTGATGCAAATGACATAAAAACACCAAGTGTGCCAGGTACCTGTTGGTGTCCTCTACTCCTGCGTGTCACTCACTGCAAGCTAAATTGAGGCTTCTTCCTGAAGTTACTAAGATAGCTTTGAGAAATGGAGTTTCTCCAGTAATAGTCAGATCCAGATGTCTGTTTATTCCAGCTGAATGAATTATGACCATACTGCTCAATAGTTCCCTTTATTTTAATGAGTCAGGCAGGCATCCACTTCTGGCTGGTGTTTGCTGTTCCCTTGTTTGGATAAGGAGATTTGTTCACTCTAAATGGATGGCTACCCTGGGTCTGGCAGCTTTTTAAAATTTAATTATTTATTTGTTTATCTTTGTAAGGAAAGATTTTGCTGTGGCATCCTTTCTTTGTTTTCCATGCAGAACTTGCAAGATTTCTCAAACTCAGTCCGAAAGTTCTGCTGTGGGTATGTGTCTAAACAGCAGATTCGATACAGACAAACCTCACTGTAACAGTGAAAAGGTGAAGCACAGGACATGGAGGGTGCAAGAATGTCCAGCCTGGCATGCAGCCTCTCCAAAGCTTTTATTTTAGACAAAAATTTAGGGAGTAGGACAAAGATAAGGAAATATCAAGCCTTGACAGTCTAACCTCTGACAGTTTTGGAATACTATGTGGGAAGATAAAGTGATTGGAAGTAGGAGTAGGAAACTCAAGAGCACCGCAAATGCAGGGGAGCAGATGAGGAAAAACATTGGTGAGCAAAGTGATATCAGCTCACCAGATGACATCTTGGGGAATTATTTAGGCATCATCCAAATGTGTGTGAGCTGGGAGAAATAATATGTGTTAATGAACATAACTCCTTAGTGTGTGAAAGCATATGTGACTGTCTAAAGCCACAGACAAAATGTTTTATGCCCATATTGGGCATAATTGTGTGGTTGCACAGGAAGAAGCTGCAATTGTTGAGCTCCTTTCAAGACCAGGCCTTGAGAATAGAGAAATTATGGTTGTTTTTGCAGATTATAAAGAGAGCACTAAAGCCATTGCCAGTGCCATGACCAAACAACACAAATGGTGTTAATGAGAATTGAGCTATATGTAAATAAAAGCATGTGTGTTTAGAGTGTAGATTTCACTACCCTCCAGTAGTGGAAATTTCTTGGATCCTAAAACTTTGAACACTGACAGTGTGGCCCATGAGTTACCTGGATCTGCAGTGAGAGCAGGAATATTCAGTGAGGCTCTAACTCAGCTGCACATCCAATCCCACTGGTTCAGCTGTCTTCCAATCCTGAACTCTCTGTGTCAAAAATGGAAACTATGAGGAAAAGTCCCCTAAAATGGAAACTATGAGGAAAAGTCCCCTAAGAGTGTCATCTGTAAAGACATAAGTTTCAAAAGTGTTGTGTGTTAAATGCAAGTGAAAAGCCTCTCACTCTGCTTGGCCCTGTGTCAGTCTGTCCAGCCCTGGATGGCATGGAGCAAAACAGTCACACAGCAGATGGAGAGGAACCAGAGGCAAGCAGTATAAAAGATAATAAAAGAAAATGCCAGCTATGAAAGCAAACTTAGTTCTGTAGTCTGGAGTTGAAGAAGGCTGAAAAGATAGTAATCTGGTTTTTCATGTTGTTTTGGGACAGGACAAGAATTGATGAGCTTAAATTAAAGCAAAAGAGATCAGGAGTTAGATAGGAGGAGAAGCTTTGCAAGTGTTCAGGATAATTTGTTGCAGGAATGGATTGCTTAGGGCTGCTGTGGAATCACTTCAACTTGCTGAGATTGGGCTTGACAGACATCTGCCAGGAGTGCCAAAGGTGCTGATGCCTGTGCCTGGAGCAGTGAGGTGAGCTCAGGGACTACTTGAGCACCTTCTCCTAGTTTCTCTTATATGCATCTTTCTATTTTCCTTCTCACGCTGCTGTTTTCTGTGACTCCCTGCTAATCCAGAAAGAAATCTTATTTAAAATGTTTGTTTGATACCTGCGTCAATCAAGCAGCAGGAAAACAAATATAATGTCTGGTTTTGTGACAGAAGGAAAGTTAGCCCGAGACAGATTTTGCTACAGAGACCAGCTTTAGGGCTATCACAATTTTTAAAACATCTGTTTCGCTGTGGTGTAGCAGGAAGCAGCTTCTATTGCACTTTATCAGCAAAAATTCAAATCCCTAAGTGACAGGGCAAGCTTAGAAGGAAAAACAGCTGTTGACGAGACTGTGCTGTGGGCCTCAGCAAAATAAAACTTAATAGGAAGGGAAAGCGAAGCATCTTTTCATTCAGCTTTGAGGAGAAATGTACACGGTCCCAGATGATGGGAGGGATTTATTCAGCAGTTTGTGGGACTGTTACTCACAGCAGTGCTGTGCATGCTGCTGGCAGCTGTCAGTGACCCTGGTGCAGGGAGTGCATTCCCCAGGCTCCCCGGCAAGGCTGGCTCCGGGGCAGCAGATGTGTCACCGGGGCTGAGGAAGCAGGGCAGCGATTCCTGTTGCATAATTCATTTCTGTTGGATAAAACAGAACGGGGACTCTGGTCAGCTCTTAATTGTAACTGGATGTGTTTCATCAGAGTACTGGGGCTGCAAGATGGGAAAAGATCGGGGATTGTGGTACAGTCACACTCTCTAAATTGCTGGTGCTCAAATACTGAGCATTAGTTCTGTAGGACTGGTTAAATTGTGCCTGGTGTTCTGTATTTTCCTTTTGAAAGGAGTTTTTGCTTGGGGTTTTTGCCTACATTCAGATCTAGAAGGTCTGGTTAAGGGGACTACTGCTTTTGGAGAAAGGACACAGTAAACCATCTTTCTCTCTTTTTTTTTTTTTTTTTTTTTTNGGTGTGTGTCAGATCTTGGGCTACACATTGACTTTGAAGTGCAACATACCCAAGGTTTGTTGCACTGAAAAAATTTGATGTTAAATTGCTCGTTCCTCATCAGTAAGTGGTGGTGGGAAAAAACCATGTGATCATTATTTAAAAACAAACAAAGCTGGAATTCATGCTACAAGCAGGGCATTTATTGTCAGTGGTATCTAGAGTGATATTAGAAAAAAGACTGCATCACTCCTTTGAGCTCCTCATTGAATCTGTTTGAGTAACATTCTCTTTTTAGGCAGTGACTTACTTAAAAAGCATCGACATTAAATTGCAAAAAAACCCTCAAAGAAAAATACCCAAACCACCCAGCATCAAATAACAACCAAATAAACAAAACACCCCGAAGATATTAACTAATATGGCTACAAACCTGTACTGCAAGAATGTAAAAAATACCCCAGTTTTGGTGAGGTGTCTGTGGACATGGATGTTAATGAGCTAAGTGAGCTGAAAAGCAAACAGGATGTGCCTCATTTCCCCTGATGAGCTTTTCTGTACAGGATCCTGGAATTTGCCTTCAGGTGAAGTGTCAGAGATTGTGCTTTCCCTAGGGAGAGCCAGTCCTAATTAAGCAGTATACAGACAAAATCATCTCTTTGTTCTGTTTTTACAGAGAAACACTTGAATTCCCGTTTTGCCACTGTATCACTGCTGAGGACATCGGGCAGTGGCACCTCACCTGTGCATCTCTGAGCTCTGCGCTGCTACCATGGGATGTAGGAATGTAAAAATGTTTTCCACAAAATCAGCTAAGTGGGGTGAGCAGTAGTTGAATCTCATTACATTGGCTTTGTTTTTAATTCAGACAAGACACAAATAATGAGAATTTGTTAATTAAATAGTGTGCTGGTAATTTTTTTTTTATATCATGAGGTAAATGGCACACTAAAAACAGTAAAAGTTTTTCTAATGGGCATATGAAAAATCTATCCAAACAACACAGACCTTAGTTTTTGCAACAGAAGAAATTCTTTAAATTAGATGAGAGTTGTAGCTGCTTAGCCTAAATTTTATATGGAATATTTTCCTAAATATTTCAGGAGTTGATGATGCTGTGTGTTGCACCACAGAGAAAAACCTTTGTATAATTTTGTATGCTAGTAAATGAACTTAAGACTGTGCAAAGATGCGAGATTTGGATTTCCTACACGTTTGCACATCTGGATTCCAAGAACATGCAACATACAGTTTTCAAGTACACTAGAAAGAAAAGTAAAACTAAATTTGGGAGTGTATCTGAGTTTAAATTTGTAGTTCCCTTCAGTGTATTTTGTTTGAGGTGAGCTTTTATGGTAAAGGATGGGCTCAGTAGCCATAGTTGTGCATTCATTGAGTGAGGCTGATCTTGGAGCACATTTCCTGGATTGTGAAATCTGTACAGTGATTGTGGTGACATATAAACCTGCCTTCCTTCTCAAGGATAATGTAGGAGTTGGATCTAGAGCATGGAACTGGCATCAAAGGGAGATTTACTGATTTGTGGGTTACCTTTTCTCTGTCTTCAATGGTATGCTTGAGGCAATGATTCATTCTAGAAATGTTATTTTTCAGACACCTGTTTGAAACTCACCCTGCAGTTGGTACCCAAATGGTTTTTGCATTCCTTCAGTTCTTACGCAAGTTCCAGCTCAAATAAATTCCCAGAATCTAGTGTGTAAATTATTCAGACACATTTAATTTCAGCCTTTTTTTTTTCACTCAGTTACCAGTCTTTTCATAACCAGTAGAAGTGTACAGTATGATGTGATGTTTTAATTTCACAAGAAGGATACTCCTGATATGTTTTGATTTGAGACTTATTTTACTAATGAACCTTTCGTTTACACTGTGAGATCAATGAGATACAATTATTTATTGATGCCATCACAAAACAGAAAAGACATTTCAGAAAAGTCTAGTAGTATTTGGTTGTCCAAATTTCGTGATAGAAATTTTGAGGTTTTTTGAAAGACTGATTTCAAAGCCAATTGGGATCTGTTCTTGAAAATGGGATTTCTCTGGAACTCAGATATTCGTCATTATTATTATTAAATGTTCACTACTAAGAACTGAATTGCTGAATTCAAATGTAAAAATGGGGAGATTATTTTCTCTTGTAATTGATCAATAAATCATGTTCTTGATCTGAGGAAATTCTCCTTGAGTAATCCTCTTGTAATCACAGCTGATGAGGCGTGGTGGGTGACGGTGTATTGCTGCCCTCAGCAATCAGGTCGTGGCCATCAGAAGGCACAAAGAACTGCAGGTCATTATCTTGAACTGTAAAAGATGTCAACCCTCTGTCAGGCCTGCAGCCTTCCAGATGTTCAATATCCTTGTCATTGTTTAATTTAGCAATCCAGGCAGCTTTGTTGCATGGGTAAGAGTGAGATAGCACACAAAAAGCACAGGAGCAATGCTCTGCAGCAGCCATTGTGCAGGTTGTATATATTCTTTAAAATATGTACCCCCAGAAAAATATATGCCCCCAGAAATGACAAACCATTTGAAGCTGAAGCAGAGCAAGATGTTAGTTTGGTGAGCATTCTTCCTTTTGGCTTGAGCGAGATGACTTGGCAAACAGATCAGCTTCAGGCTTTGTTCTCTGCTCTTTTTCTATTGTCAGGCATACAGCCATGCCAATGAAGAGCTGAAAAGCCACTTGCAGTAATATCAGCTAATGTGATGCTGGCACAGTGAGAAATCACCACTGTTCTGCTGGCAAAGGACACTTGTTTTGCTTCCTTTTATTACTCCTGAAGTCTCACTTTGGGAAACAAACTGAGTTATCACTGCAGGAATCAAACAAGCTCGGTTACAGGAGAGGCATCCCCTTTCTGGTTCAGGCATATGTCACCTGCACACACTGGTGGAGATCCTCATAGCTGTTTTTGTAATATTTATGTGTTTTCCAATACACTTCCTTTCTAAGGGCACTGAACAATTTGTAATCTATTTCTTTTCTGTATCCAGAAGACTCTTTCTGCACTTTATTGTAATTCACTGCTCCTCTGTATTTTGGTGTAAATGTTTGAGGCTGATTTGTTTAGTTTCATTTTTCTCAAGCGTGGATGTTCTAAGTGCAGTTATGAGAGAGAGTTAATTAGGCTTTGTGGTGGATTGCTTTATTGATTCCACAGACCATTCACTCTGCAAAACTGAAAATATTCATAAACATGATGTAGTACCATAAGGATGATTAGTAAACATCTTGAAGAGATATCTTTTAACCTGATAGGTGACATAAGTAATTCATAGACCTATAACCTGCAATAGAGGCACCCCTCTCCCACCCCCTCAAAAAAAAAACAAAACCAAACCACCCCAAACCAGCCAACCAATCAAAACCCCCACAAATAACCCACCTCATGGAAAACAGCAATAAAATACCCACCTGGGAGACTGATGAGATTAAGAAACATTGTGGGTTTGGTGTTTATTTTGTTTTTAAGGTTTTCATTGTGATTTTTTTTCCTAGTTGTTGAAATTTATGGGTGAATATGGCTAATATAGTTAAAATAAATGTAGAGGATTGAATAGTGATTACCAGCTGGCTAAAATCAGATTTTGCTTAAGCTTAAGGTTGTGTTGATTACAAGAGAATGACAAGCATGCATTATCATCTTCATGTCTGAGATAAAGAGGATTTAGTTTGGATTCAAACGAATGAAGGAGATTTGGAGTTGCTTCTGTCAGGGAGGAAAGAACCTGACAGAGGCTTCTGTCAGTTGTGTATCAGAAACAAAAAGCTCAAGGTGAGTGTGAGTACTGGAAATACAGCTTCAGCCCAGGACTTTATGAGAGGTATAAAGACCATTGTGAATTTACTGCAAATCAGATAAAACTAAATTTGGAGGGATGCTGGCGCTTAGAGAAATTACTGTATTGTAGCTGACCCTCAAAACTGGTGTCAGTGGATCTAAAGGAATCTCTTCCTAATGCCACAAGTGTCTGGGCTACAGATTCACTTCTGAGTAGTGCACTGAGGAAAAGAGCTTATTTTGTTTATTTTGTTTAGGTGGTGCAGAAACAACAACAGCAAACCCCCTTCAGTAGTTGTTTAGATAATATCGCTCATTTAAAATTCACTGCTTCTAATTAAATTGTAGGTCTAACAAGCTAGGAGGTAAAATTTGGCAACTTACTAAACCACAACAATTATTAATGTAATTAAATTTAGTTATCTGTGTAGATGAGCAGAATGGTGCATTTATTATAGCAGGAGCATGTAGCTTAAACTGTGTCGTGTAATGGAGTATAACACAAGAAAAAATCATCACTTTTTCCTGTGAGCAGAACAGCAGCAGGAGGAGAGGGTGCCTCAAAGGCACATTTTGCAGCCTTAGAACAGAAATTACTGATTGATAACTGAGGAAACTCAATACCCTTATTCTGACTCGCTATCTTTGTAGTAAAGCCAAGCTCTTAGAAACAGTTAATTATCACTTCAATAGAAATATTTAGATGACAACTGTAAGCCTTCACCATTTCTGCACATATGTTAGAGAACTCATTTGTTGTTTCAGTGTGTGAAGGAGGACATTAAGATGAACAAGTAAGAACAGATCTGACATCCCTAAATTTACTATCAGCCAAAGCACTGGAAAGACAAGACAGGTTGTTTGCTCTCAGCTGCCCCCCGAGTTTAATTGAACATGGTGTGAATTACTGGTGAATTGTCAGTATTTCTCTCACGTCCCTCAGAGCACGTGTGGGCAGGCTGTAGCTAAAATGCTGAAGAGAAGGGGAAAACCCTGTATTTTCTGCCTACCTAATAATAAAATCTGTTTTTTAATCAAAGTTCGAGATGTGTTTAGGCTCTGATACTCTGGTTAGCAGTTCTGCAAAAAGTTAGAATCTTTTTTTTTTTGCAGTGTCCAGAGGTGGTGGATTGATGAGAATTTCCCATTCCTGGTACTGAGGTCCTGCAGCCACGCGTGGCCAGCACATCACTGCAACCTCTGTTGGATCAGCTGGCTGAAGTGAGCTGAACACTGTCAGCATCCCCAAGGCACTTTATTGATCCTGGAATCAGAATTCACCTTCCCCACTCCTCAGGTAGCTTTTTAGCTGCTGCATGTTGGTGCTTGCTGTGTGCTGCTGGTGCGGCTGGCTCTGGCTGGGAACAGCTGGCGAGGATTACCTTCCTCTCGGCTGTCACGCTGGCTTTTACAACTGATTTTTGGCAGGGGGAAGGACTGAGCTACATTCTGCAGCTAGGGAAGATGCTGACATGGCTAATTCCCATCCTTTTGTGGCTTTGCAAACTCACTGCCAAATGGCTGCAGTTCTGAAGAGCTGCAGTGTATACAGAGGAAATGGTTCTCTTCAAGCCCACGGGTTGCTGGGGATTTAAAATAAGTTTTCCAGGGATCGTGGACTTCTGTTGGGCAGTGTTTGAATACAGTTTCTGTTTTGGACTTATGGTTTATTGTATGTATTTTCATGAGATGTGTTAGGAACAGATGTTCCTTTGGGAAAATAACCCTGTCCCTTGACAGCAATTTTTTTTCTTCTGTTGATGTGTTTGGAATCAAGGCCTATTCTGCCTCACCAAAAATACTGTTTGGCAGGGCTCTTGCACTGTGTCCTTTATTAGCAGTGAAGTAATAATATACTGTAAACAATTTCAAGCAAGCTGAAGAGCAGGACAATGCCATCCACATGTGCTGTAGAATGAAAAATCCTGAAGCAGGAATTGGGGGACTTCCTATGGAAGTGACTGTGCATTCTCAATGTGCCTCATGTATTCTCCACACGGATTGAGAGGTGATGTTTATACACACTCAGTTGCTGATTTATTCATAATATTTTGAGTTATTTATTCTTCACATGATGCACACTGTATTTTTTGGTATTTTTATTGCAAAGCAGAAAAACAATACTCTGAGATTTACAATATGTGTTTTCAACTGTTAACTCTATTTAACTCTGTTCTTTTGCTTCCCTTCTCCAAAATGTATTTTGTATAAATAAATGCAAGGGAAGGTCTTGACAGGGCTGTTTACTTTGACAACACAACAGTCTTATATAACAGATGTATTTGTGACAGTAAATTTGGTACATATAGTTGTGAATAATCACAATGGAGATGAAGGTTCTGCTTATCCTCTGGGGAGGCCCATAACACACCACGCACCTGAGAGTCCAGCCAGAAGAGCTGGGAATTTGAATATTCAAATACTGCAATGCACCATGTGCAAGGATTATTTGTGGAATGGTTCACAAGTAATATTTAATGATGCCTTTGAAAAACATCACTCAACCTGCCTGAAAAGGAAGAAAAAAAATCAGTACAGGTTTTGCTTTGACTATGAGTTACTTTTAGACTGTACGACCTCATAGGCAAAACAGTGCAGAAGATGTCTGCTTATTAATGAAAACCAAATGCTCGTGAGGAAACCTCTAAGTGTGCAAACCTGTTTTATTGGAAACTTTTAATAATGTGCAAGTGTGCTTGGTGTGATGGGATAAAAAGAAACAAGCAATAGGCGAGATCTGTCATGGTCTGCTGTAGCTGGTCATGATCCAAGCTCTCAGTTGACCATTACCCAGTATCATGCCAAGAAAAGAGCTGTAGCTCATTTATTTTAGTGTTTGGTAAAACTTAACCTAAATTAGCCTAATGGGAGGATAGTGTGCTCTGAAAAGTGGTTTTTTATATTTGATGTCCTGTATAATGAAGTCTGTCCTCTTATTCCTCAGCTGACCCAGATTCTCTGGTTTGGAAAATAAAGCTGTTGCTCTGTTCCAATCAAATGTGCAACTTTAGCCCTGTCAAGGCACTGTGGGAATGAGGTGGCAGCAAAGTCCAGGAAAACAGCAATCTGGAGACATTTTCCTAAATTATCGTTTACCTACCTGACTCATAGTCTCTATCAAATACTCAAATGTACTTGATTTAACTCAGAATCAAAACCAAATCTTCCAATTGGACAAACAGCCAGACAGGAGCTGTGAAGCTAGCAGTGGATTCAGTGCACGCCAAGTGAGAGTCAGGGAGCTGTTGAAGCACAGGGTAATGTCCAGAGCAGGATATTGACTCCGTGAGTTCATCTGAACGTGGCTGGTGTGAGTGTGTGAGTGATTAATGCCTGGGGCTGCTGGGTGATGTGCTGCAGGGAGGGCAGAGGAAGGAAGGAAGAGAGGAGGGGGTGGGAATGTGGATGGAACAGCCAACCACAAAAAAACATTTCTTTGATCTCTGGGGGTAAGAAAAAAGCACTTAACAGTGAAAAGATGGGAGTGGGGGAAACTGTACAGCTGAACTATTTGAAGCTAAATTGTGGGACCCCAAAGAAGCAAGCAGAGAAGTTATGATGGCATAATACCATAACCCCAGCTCAGAAGTATTAAACAAACATTGAATACCTCACTACATATATTCTCTAGAAACTTCCAAACCACACCTAATGTTTCACCCCCTTCCTCCTATTTCACTAGTTACCCAATGTGATGGATTTAGAGAAATTGCAAAAAAATTGCAATTGCACAGCTGGAGCTGATTGGGTGTTTTCATAATCTTGGATATCCAAACTTGCATCATCATGGTGCATCATAACCGGTGTTTTTCTGAAGAAACATCTATTTTCTTTGATCATTTGGAGCCATTTTCCAGAAAAGGTCCCTTGCTCCCATCTCTTGAGATTCCTTGTGGTTACAGAGTGTGTGAGCTGTGCTCAGTTAACAGCACATATGGCATATTGAGACTGACATAATTCCAAAGCTGTGCCACAGTGTGGTATTTAGAAAAGGAATTAGGAATGAGCATATTGTTTGTTGCCAAAGAAATAAAGTCTGAACTCCTTCCTCAAAGGTGGGTGATGGCATTGCTTGGAAGCTCTAGACCATGAGACAGAGCAGTGGATCTCAGAGTGAAGACTGGCAGATCTGTGCAGTACATGTCCCATGGAGACATCAAAAAGTCCAGGAAATCTCCATCTGAACTTTGTGTTTCTTCATGTTCTCCTCCCTTTTCTATCTCTCTCATTTCTCCACTTCTGAAAATGTTTATCTCTGGCAGCCACATGAAAGAAAACAAAAATTATTTTGGTCACTGGACCTCAGTCTGAGATTGGGGCTCAGACTGAAGTCCAGTGGGCTGGACATGGGCCATGGGGCTGCTGTGGAACAGGCTGATCTGGTACTTCTCCTTCTTGACCACTCCCAAAGAGGTAAAAAATGACATAAAATCAGAATGTTTTGGAGTGCAACTGTTTGGTCCTGGTAATGAGATGGGATTTTTTCAGCTGCAGGATGATGCCATAGATGTTTGTGCACTGTCAGTGTTGGAGATTATGGGAATTGCAAACCTTTGTGTCTTATCCTGCTTAGTATATCCCCTATTTGACTGGCAGTGCCAGAGTCTCTGTTCTCTGGCTTTTGAAATTATTAGAACACACTTGTATTTCTAAAAAGAGAAAAAACAGCAGTCACTCTAGATTTTTCAGTTAGGTTTTTTATTCACTGAAGAAAATTCTAACTTAAAAAATATTATAAACAGAATCCGTATGGATGTTTTCATTCTTCCTTCCATAGTTTCCTATGTGTTGTGTTGCTCCAAAGAGATCAGGGAGATTATCCTTTGCAGCAGCACAAGCTATTGAATCTCTCACAGCCACAGCCAAAATGTTTCCCTCCAGCATTTCAGCACAACAGAGGGCAGCTTATTGCCATTAAACTATGGGGGTTTGTTCTCTGTTCCTATCTAAATGTATCTCCTTCTTCCTGGAAAATTAAGTGGTTTATGTCGGAATGGGAGTTTGTGTAGACTGCAGGCAGCATCTTCATGTTTCCTCAGATGGACTTCTCTGGCATTTTTTAAGGCACAGGGTGTTGCTGATATTCACAGATATCTGCTCTGAAGGGGTATACAGCTGGGGGCTGGATTACTTTTTTAAGGCCAGAAAGCAATTGAAATCACTGTGAGAACAGCTTTGGTTCCTGCATCCCCAAAGTGCAGAAGGATGGGCTGTTCCAGTGCAATGCCTGGACTAAAATCATGCTGAAGCCCACCCTGAGCCGACTCATTCCATCTATCCCATGGTTCTGGGCTGCCATTTTACTCTTCTCATCCTGAGCCTGCCTGGGGGAGGGATGAGGCTGCACTTTGTCCTCTGACACAGCAACCCTGCTGTAAAGTTTCACACCTTTCCTTATCTCAAAGGACAGTTGCAGCTTCCTTTGAACCAAGACATTTCTTACAGCAACAAAGTCACAAACTCATTGCTTTAGGAAAACTATGGCATCTCCCAGTTTCCTTTTTATGTCCCTCTTTCGTTGGCATTGTGCCACAGTATTTCTTTTTACAATCAAGATAAATTTTTTATTTAGACTTTTTTTCTGTTTTTCTTTTTTTTTGGCATAGAAGTCGATTTGCATAAATGTGATTTGCTTTTCTGGTACTAGCAAGTCTGAATGGAAACCTTTTGGGTTCTGCTGGGGCCCTTTCCTGACTGTGCAAATGTATAAGAGAAGAAATAATGAAAAAACCTAGAATTTTTTAAATGAAAAGAATTAAATTTTATATACATGCGAAGGAATTTATTAAAGATGTCATTCAACTCTGTAGCTAATAGTTTCTCCTCTATGGCTTTTTCAAAAAATTGCTTATTAGAAAAACAACTATCACACTGAGGAGAAGAATTAGGGCTATTTCAAGCATATTATTTCACAGTTTCTTGCCAGTGGGAGACTCAGGGAGGGGGCTGGGGGCTTACAGTGGCTAGACAGACCATTAAATTGGTATTAAACACTTTTCCATATGAAGGAAGTCACCTTCTGCCAAAAAATCCAGGAGCAGAGGGATTGGTTTCAATGCAAGTACTGCTGGAATGGGGCTAGATAAACTTTGAAAAATTAAAAGGTCACTGGGGTCAGGGTGCAGGCTTCAGAGCCTGTCTGGCTGGCTTCCTTATAGACTCTTGGAGAGCTGGCACACCAAAGCAGCATGACGTCCTGCATAAACATTTGATCCTCCTGACCAGTTTTTTCCATGGTATTAACTTTCTTAGCAGGAAAAAAAAAAGTATATTAAAATGACCAAAGCTGTTTTATATCAATTTTCACCATGCAGAGGCACAGAAAGATTTCTGTGTTGTGTCCAAAGCAAAAGGGAGGGCAAAGGCAGAAAGTGCAGCTTGCCAAACTACCCATATAGATCCACAAACTGCTCCAGTTCCTAAAATAGCAGCTTAGCACAACAGAGGTCTCCTCTGCAACTATGATAAAATACACTGTTACTGATTTTTCAGCTGGTTAATCAAGTGGAAAAGATAAATAATATAAACCATGCAAATCTAGGAAGATGGAAAAGAACATTAAATGATTCTTTTAAACACCCAAATCAAAGATGTTAGAGGGCTGGCAAAATCTCCAAAGCAAAGAGAACCTGGATGGAGCAAGACAGACAGGTCCATGGCTGAAGGGAGTTGGCACTGGGTGAGGAAGGGCACACATTTTCATGTTTTGTGTGTCCTTGGCTTTGGGGACACAAGGCAGTGCCATGTTCAGTTCCAGGGCTAAGCTTTGTGCTGTCCTCTGGCCTTGGAGACCCCAGCGTCCCTTGAGACCACGATGCAGTGCAGTTGTACCTGGTTTGGAAACAGACAGCAATGGGCTGCAGTGTCCTGGCTAAACTGAACATGGAGAGGCTGAAACTTTGGCTGGACAGATACATTTCAGTTTCCTGGAAGGCAGAGCCAAGAAGAGTTAAGGATTGGCCCACACCTTCTATTGTTAAGAACATCTCTTCTGCCTGGCTTGGGTTTCATGCGCATTGTGCTTCAACTTCAAAATACTGATCTCAGTTCACTAGAAGAAAACAAGCAGAAAATCTTCACTGTGCTGTTGCAAACTTTGTTTTATATGCTGGAGTTTTGTTTGGTTAAGCTTTAACACAGGATCTAGATTCTGGAATGAACTAATGAAGTTCCTCATCAGAGTCTGACCATGAGAAAGTGCATTAGACAGCTCGGTGCAAGCTCGGAGCACTCTGCATGGGACTCCTCCAGCACACAGCTTTGTGCTTGGAAGCAGCTCTGCTAATTTCCTGAGGAATTTGTGTGGCATATCTGCATTAGCAGATGGTATTGTAGTAGCAAAGCTTAACTCTGAGAGAATTTGGAGCCATTAAATGGTGAAGAAGCTCAGGGGTCTGTATTGTCAATACAGGTTTGTGAAATCTGCTGGTTCACAGCATAACTAAGCTTGAAGTTATTTTTTTTCCTAAATACATCTTTATTTACAGAGCTATTTTGCTCTTCTACCTTTTCTGAATGCCCTCAAGGGCTGGATGCTGCCATCCCACACCTGTAATGTGACCAAAACCAGTACTCCTCCTGGAGTTGTGGGAGAGTTTGGCCATAGCCTGCATATGTACCCACAGGCAATGCATTGCTATGGATTCTTGTGATCAAAGGGCATTTTGGAGGTGGTAGGCTCACATTTGGAGACAAATGTAGTCCTGCCATAAGGCTGGCAGAAAATTCACTATGTATTGGGGATGCTTGGGTTTTATTGCATAAAACTTCCACATCTGGTAATCAGGAAAAAAGAGAGATATTCCAGGTGATAGTCCCTTCCATGATATGACCCCTGGGGAGAGAGTAATAAAGGAAGAGACTTCAATGGCACAGAAGACCAATGAGGGCTGCACATAAGAGGGGAAAGCAGGATCAAATGACACGACAAAGTCAAGCAGAGAAGATTTAATATGTTGCACTAAAAGCTGAAAATAACTCAGGGAGATGATAAAATCTACAGCAATGGGGGTGGGGGCAGCAGAGCTCAAGGAAAAGAAGAGTGGAAACCACAGAAATGACCATAGCCCATTTTTATTTTAACCGCTTACAGGAAGGTGATGAGTCACCTCTTCCATTGCTCTTTGATTTATTAGCAAGGTGAGTTTCCTGCTAGGGAAATCAGAGCCAGCAGAGCTGCCAAAGAGGGAGGAAGAGTGTGCACAGACATCTTTGTAAGCTCTGCAAGAAGCAGAAGGAGGAGGAAACCCATTTGAGTGGGGAGAAAAACGTGCCAGAGACACAGAAGTCAGAGAGCAAGTGTTATGTTGCCCCTCGGGAGATGGACAATAAAAAAAAAATATTGTCAGGATTTCAGATACGGAATAGACACAGGTAAATGAAACATTCTGAATTTAACTCATTTTTATGGATATCTGAGTGCAGAAAACTTCACTCTTGAAACTCTATTACTCTACTAGGTCAGTGGAAGGTCAGCTGTCCAATAAGTTACAGAACTATGTTAATTTGTTCCACGTTGGACCTGAAGTCTATGATTATGTGAAACAAGACTTCATGGAAATGTCTTTATTGAAGGAAAAGCTCAGATTTTCAAGTCCTGTCATTTACATGCCCTTTCTCGACCTGAGTAGCAGTCCTCCCAGAGAGCTTGAAAACCTTCTGGTAAAAAGATGTTGATCAATAAATACATGTATATATACAATTTTAATATGGTTTTGTTTTTAACACAGGTTTTTGGGTTTTTTTGGTTGACTGTTGATTTGTTTTTTATTTATTTATTTTTAAATTAATACCTTCTTTCTTGATAATCTTCTCAGAAATTGTAACTGACCACTGTCAGTCGTTTTGCCCAGCAAAGGTTAAAACTTTACTGACAAAAATGCAGGCCAGCAGCTAAATACATACATCTGCCTGTGTGTTGTTTGGTCCTCTGGGGAAAAGGACAGGTCACTCAGAGGTACAAACCTTCTTCCTTAGCTGAAGTGCTTGAGGCTTTGAACTGGAGTATTTTTATATGTGATTGTGTGGGTATTGTTACAAATGGATACTGTATTGAGCCTTAGCAGTGCAACAGGATAAAACTAGAAAATAGTTTTGAATAATTGCACCGCTGTAAATAAAATTTAATGTTGTCCATGTTCACTCATCTGCATTGTCAGACATCCTTTCTAACTAGAAGTTCATAACTCTGAAGTGTTGTTCACAGAAAATCAACAGAAGACCAGCTTGTAAATATTTTTTACCCCAGGCTTAACTGGGGTTCAAACTGAGACCATGTGTTCAAACACCTCAGTTTCCATGAAGCTGCTTTCCATTCTGAGCTTTGCAGATCAGGCCAGTCATTATTAGCCAGGCATTATGCATCCTCACTCTTCTTGATAAAACATTCATTGTCATGATGTTAATATTTGTTATGTGGGTTCATTTTATGTGATGGTTTGCGTTTTTTTTTCCAATTTCCTCTACTGCTTCAATAACTCCTCCATTTCTGGCAAGACTTAATTTGAAACTATTTAAGTTTATTATTTCAACTTCCAAAGATGATTATTTGGCATTGAGTAAACAACCTTAGCTATGCACTTGCTGACATTCCTCCATAATAACTCTCTGCCCCTATTTTATCGCTTATGGAATTGCTTTCTAATCCTTTTCATGGGTCTTTTTAAAAATAGCTTTCTTATATCATAGACAGTAACATTTCTTATAAAATGAAAGTAAAACCAATTAAATCTGCCTTATTGTATTTACAAGAGATTGATGTGTGTAAAGTCTAACAGCTTATTTGGGGATTTTAATCTAAAAGTGCCCTGCAATAACATTCTCTTGTGTTCTGGGAGCCAGCAGTAATGGAGAAGCCACTGCCTGCAGAGATGCTGAACTAAATTAAAGTATTGTGTGCTGGTATTCGAGCATCTGCCTCATACGTTAATCTCTGGGAAATGCTTGAAAATACCCTAAAGTAGCAGCCATTTCTTTGTTTAAGTTTGAAAGCTTTTTGTATCTATTCTCATTAATGCTGTAGTGCAGAAGATTTGCTGTTCAGTAAATGAATTGAACAGAAGCTTCTGCAAACCAAGAACAGATTGCAGTTTCCCCATTTCAGTCTCCATTTCACTTTTGTTGTGTGTAAAGGATTTAAATTTGAGCTCCAGGGACCCAGGTTTTACTGTATTTCCTTCAACATATGCATTTCCATGTAATACAGAAGCAAAATGGTTGGACTTACACGAATATTGCAAAAATTTAAATATTATGCTGCCTGAACGATTGAGGATTTTTTACTCTACCTTAGTCTTTCTCTTGAGTTATATTTACACAAATGAGACTCTAAGTGTATGGTTTCTCTGAAAGGTGGCTTCCAAAAATGCTTCATCTTCACTGTAAAGTCTCTCATTTTTCTTCTCCTTTATAACATTTTCATTCATCCAGCTCTGGATCAGAAACAATACCATGTGATTTACAATCGAGTATGACATAAATAGTTGAAGCTGTAAGAGCAGCATGTAGTAAACAAAGAGACTGTAGGCAGTAATATATTTGAATACAGGATTTTTATGCATGAATAATCCATGAGTTTATAAAAGTCAGTCTGTTTATAGATAATTTAGGAATAGAGGAATGCTTTTATTCATGAAATAACTTATTTTCTCCAGCTTAACAAACAGTTCCATTAAATGCAAGAAAAGAAGAGTCGTGACGTACAGATTTGCCAAACTTAGCTGTGGTTATTTCGGAAAATAAAAGTGTGCATCCATAAGGACAAGGCCTGCACATGGAGTGTGTGTCTCTGAGCACACTCCCTTAGATGCTGCTTTCTGCCCTGGTACCTAAGCTGCTGGTGAGCATCCTTGGATGTCCTCAAACATTCTCCTGCACTTGCAGCTCAGCTGAGTGAAAATATTGTTTCTTGCTACTCCTTTCCCCCGCCTGGACATTAAACTCATTTTATAGCTGCTGGAGGAGCTCCATTTCTGACAAAGCAAATAGATTGGCAAAAACATGTTATTTGTTTAGGAGGAGACATCCACGAGCAGCTCCTAGAAGATCTGAAGGGACAATTACAACCAGAGTAATGGAATGATGTGTCTCCATCCCCTGGTTCTGCCTCTGGCCTGGTAATTTCAGCGCTGCCATGCCAAGTAAATCATCAGTAAGAGAATAAGTAGCAGGACGAGCATCCTGGCACAGACTGCAGCCCTGCTTAGAGCTGCCCTTGGGGTGCCTGGGCAGTCAGGGCAGAGTGTAGGAAAGCCAACATCTGTTTGTCAGCCTGGCCTGAAAGAAGGCAGGTGTTTTAGAAATAATGACTATGACATTTCTGAGCCTTTCACTTCATTGTTTTCCTTCAGCCAAGGGTATCTGTTGAATTTGAACTAAATTATACATATAGTTTATCACTGTTTTGAAAATCATTTTTATACCCAAGAAACTCATTTCCTTGACCAAACAGAGTCCATCAACTCCCTTTTCATCTGACCTCTTTTCTGCTTTTATTGCAAGTTTCTTTAATGGTTTACAGTAAGTTCTTTATACCTTTCACCTTAGTTCTCATGTGTTTAGAAACAGTACTTGCAAAGAAGGAGGCTCTATTAAGGATAAATTAATATCTTAGAGTTCTTGCAATTAGAAAGTAGAAATAGTAAAAGCTAGTTTTAAAATGCTTACAAAGAAAACAATTTGAAATGGAAATCAGAAAAGGACTGTGTAAAGAAAATAATGAAGGGATTAGGAGAATGGGGTGGTATTTCAAACTGAGGTTTTTTATATGTATTTAATTAAGAGCCAATAAAGTAGGATTTAAATATACATAAACTAGGCACAGTAGAAACTTGTTAATTTGCACTCTAATAATTTGCAGATTTTATAATTTGTGAAAATAAAAAAAAAATTAAAGCTTCCTTTTGCCCTCCAGCAATGGTTTAAACCAGAGGCAATAGTGAAATAGCCTATTATTAACACTTAGTTTCTTTGGCAAGAATACTGGAAAGCAATGGCTATGCTTGTGATTGTGTTTTAAGGGATTAACCACTGGATCATAGTTATTAATCCACCATAAAATGCACTTTATTCCTGCTCTTTCAGACAGCAGCCAGTGTAACTCTAAGATTTTCATTGATTTGGAGTTGGCCATAAATAAGCACAAGTCAAAAATGCAATGATTTGCAGTAACTCTCAGGCATTAAAATCACAAATCAACACCACCAGCATGGAAGCTTTTGAACATGTGCCTGGAAATTCCTCATTATTGTTGGAATCTTGTCCTTCAGGAGGTTTTGTCAGCCGTGGAGGGTGGCAGGAGGTTGGTGCTGCTGCTGCTGCAGGTCACTGTGTCTGCAGGGCTGGTTCCCAGTGCTCACACCTCAGTACAGGAGAAGGAACCCAGAATTGTCAGGTTTAAGCTGATGTGGATTTTTCTAAGGTTGAATCCTGATAGGCCAGCTCCTGCCCTTCACTAATTATTATTAATTGATATAGGTCTGATTTTATTGCCCTCTCACTTGTGCAATGGATCACAATGTTCAGTGATACTGTTCAGGTGTCTTTTCCTTTATACTTTTTTGCATAAGGGGTAACTGGAGTTTGATGTTATTCTGCAATTAGACATATTTGATTGATTTTTCAGCCACTTTTAGCCTGTTATATGCAATATTTTCCAATGAGATTGTTCACATAGAGTCTAGGAAATATTAAAACCTAGAGAAATTCCAAACATATTTCATACATTTAATTCATTAATTTTGTAATTAGGTTGATCTCAACCTAAATATGATTAAATATGGTTTTATTTCTGAAATAACTTTTACTTAAATGAGTTAAGGATCAGTGTTCAATTTGTATTACCACTACAGCATTTTAGAATATTTTCCTTTGAATTCCAATTGTGTGAACTCACCTTGATGTGTGCTGCACTTGAGCCACACTAAACCAGAAAAAAACCCAAATAAAAGTGCAATATGACCATATCAGATGAAGATATTCCAGTCTACATTAGTCCTAATTCCAGTTATCTGGAAACCACATACCCAGTTATATGTAAAACCTTGGAGGGATGGTCCATTGAGTCAATTTTTTTGTCTGCCAGGTAATTACAGCACTTGGTGTCTTCAGCAGGGAGTTGCCTACGTAGAGCTCTGGGCAGAGCAGGACACATTTTTAAATGTTCTTTTTCTGTGGTGTACTTGGTTAATCAAATCCACTTCTCTGCAGCTTTCCTTCTGCAGCCTGTAACAAGGCCGAGAATTTGCATTGTGATTCCATTTAGGTTGAAATTAGTATGAACTTGTGTTCAGTAGCTGATGTTTAATGTATGTTAGATTAAGTGGTTCTTTGATAAACTGGCTCTGAGGACTGTTATGACATTTCTTGTCTGCATCCTACAACATGATTGAACTGCAGTAGCACCCTGTGATTAACAGAGATAGTTCTGTCTTGTGCTGTACCCTGCTGCCACAGGAAACCAACCAGATCAGCTTTTAAGGCAAAAATTGTTTAAGAACAAACAAATAAAGCCCTCAGAATCTAAAACCTCACACAAAATACACACACACAGAGAAAAAAACCTTCCCCGCAGATAATTGAAACATCTGTCTTTACTGTTGCAGTCAGTAGCAAGGATCAGAGTAATTTCCAAATGGCATAGGAAATTATTTTTCTGCTTTATTTTAATCTACTTTGTATTTTCATTGAAATAAAGGGTTGCATGGAAATAGCACATATGAGATATGCTGAGAAAATGCCTGCATTGCATCTTATTGGCAAAATCCCCCAAAAATAAACATTCAGTATTTGAGTCAGCCAGGTATTGCAGGTGTTGCAGGGTTTGGCCAAGTCCAAATCTTCCACAAAATGATCTATTTTTTAGCACTGGTATTTCCAGGAAATGTCGGTTTCTGCAAAACTGAGGCTCTAGCAAGAAATCAATGAGCCCTGGTGAGTGCAGCACTCACCTTTCAGAGAATCTGTATTTCTGAAACATACCTCATGTAAGGATTTTGCCAAGGCTCATTTAAGCAGAAATTGGTTTCCTCTATTTTTTAGGAACATATTCCCCCTGAATGAAGTGAGACCATCTTGTCAAGAAGTTTTCTTCTGCTTCTGTTGGAAGTGGTCCTGTTTTTTCACTATCCCACTTTGCCTTTTGGTCCCAAGATCTGGAGGAAGTCTGTCCAGGATGAGACAGAAGGAATCTTTGGGCAATGGAGGAATCCCCAAGAAAAGCAATGGAATTTGCTGCAACAGTCCCTGACAAAAAGGAGATGAGCAGAAATATTGTGCTGGCAGGAATATGCTTAAGGATGTGATTAGCAACAGTGATAAAAGAACAGACATGGAAACATGAAATTAAATGGAGCTAAGCATGCAAACCTGCTCTTGCAGTGGGTCACTCAGTGATTTTTAAAACAAATGTGAATGAGCAATATCAGCTTAATTCTTAGTTTTATATTCATCTGCTGGTCCTCTTGCCTTTGTTTTCAAACATCCCACATCTGTGGCAGATTGGCACTGTGGGGGTGTGGGGACTTTGGTGCCCAAGGTGTTTGTCTCTCCCGGCAGTCCTGCCTTCAACAGAGGAGTGGGGGCTTGTGCCCCAGCTGGGCCAGTCTGGGACACCTGGGCATCGGTTTTCTGACCTTCCCCCTTAGATGGAGCCACGAGCCACCTTCATGCTTCAGTTGCAAATCACGGCTGACAAAGCAGTTTATGTTTATATATTACTCTAGTGTAATTTTTCAGCCAATTTTTTAAAATTCAAATTTAGAGTTGAGCTTATCTTTGAAAAAGATGCTTTGAATTCTTCATAGTAGTCGAGATGCTTTTCAGCATTTCTTTAACCATTTTAAAATTGATTTGCCTCACTAGTAAATATCAGTAATTTAAGATTTATGATTTTTTCCTTCATATAAATGTTTCCCTTAGGATTAAGCTCGAGATAAATTCCTTCATGTTGCTGCCCACTACTTGTATTCATGGGTAAATTAAACTGTCTGGTTCCTTGTCACTGATTTTTCAAATGTTAGTAATTAAAATTGCAGAAGCATTTTTAATGCCAAAGATGAAACAGATGCTGGTGGATATATGAGGTTTTGACAAAGGCTTGGCAGGTAAAATTTAAAGTAAGGGTGGGTTTTCTATATTATTTATTTTTAATTTTAGCTTTACTGGCCTTTGAAGTGTGCTCAAAAGTGAGCTGGATTACTAAAATATTTGCCACAGTTTATTCTCATGCATCCCTAAAACAGGAACGTGTGAGATGAGGGGCTATTCATCTGGAGGGATGTGTGTAATGGCTGATACCAAAAGCTGTTCACCCATCCTCAGTGATTACAACCCCCTGAGAGCTGTTCTACAGTTCATTATATCAGCTGAAATTACTCTCTTCCTGCTATGATCCGCCTGCTTTGGTATTTTGTCTGTACTGACCCTGAAGCTCATTCCTTATGCTGATTAATGTCTTCATATGGTCCTGAAACTCACTGTCCTGCATGTCTGCCCCTGTTTCTCTTATGCTGTTACCTTGTGAGTGATTTCTCATAATTACAGCACATTTTTGTAAAGACACATTGCCTGGTCTGTCCTGCCAGACACAGTCCTCAGAGTCCCAGTAGCTGGAGGGCAGCCAGGCAATATTTTGCAGCTGCTTTGTGAGAATCCCAGTGGCTCAGACCTCAGTGATGTTGGACTCAGACATAACCAGATGTCGAGAATTCTTACCAGGCACATCCTCAGCTTCAAAACGTTCACAAATTCTTGTGAATAATAGTGCACACTCTCTAAAGGGTGCTGCTTTAATATCTGTCCTATCTTCAGTTCCGACTCCCTATCCCATCTTGCACTCAACTAAATACAGGTCAAGTCTCATCCTGTTGTAAGAATAGAGCTAAATAAAAGCTGGTTTAATGCATTTCTAACTGTTTGAGGTATTGCCCACATACTGAAGTGTTTGCTCTTTCCATACCCTGCTGTACCAATTGCCATACAAGGACTAGCAAATTGCTGATCTAATTCTATGAAACATCATGTGGTGGCTTCTCCACCCTTGGGGAATTCTCCTAGAAAGTCAAAGCTCATCTGGAAACTATTTTTTGCTGTTGGAAGAGCTTAAAGAAGCTGCCTCCCGCCAGTGAGTCGAGGCCATTGTGCCCGGCAGATGTTTGCAGCCCTGCCTCAGAGCTGCACGAGTTCACATCTCAGCCTCCTCCTGACAAAGCACTTCTGAGTGGGGTCCTTGGCTTTGTGTCATTTGCTTTTCCACCCGATTTAGCTTCTGTGCCAGTGCTGAGTGTTCTGTGCAGGGATATCCTGCAGTCAGCACCCAAGGCTCCCAGGGATCTCTCAGACAATGGTGCACGTCTCCTCCCAGGAGATTTCTAATCTGAGCACGGTGAATAATACAAAGCATGTCCTCAATGTCTGTTTGATCTAGTGGAAGTGGCAGGTTCCTGAGTTGGAAGGTAGGATGACTGAGACATTCTCTGGAAGTGGAGAGGCGGAACCTGCTGTATTGTTCTGGGAGGTTTTTCAGCTTGGTTTATCAGTTTGTGCTCCTGCTCTTTGCCTCACTTCTTTCCCAGCCTACCGGGTGCTTGTAACAAATGATTTTTCCCCCCTATTTATAGTAAACCTGAGAGGTGAACTTGTCCTCTACTGGAGTCTGTGGGATTTTCCTCACAGCAATGAAAACAATTGAAAAGGGCACTGTAAGGCACACTACACTGTAAAAAATCATTTGCTTGCTGCTCTCTCAGATTTGTACTTCTCATTGGTGATTAAAATGTAAGTTTCTGTGTTGATATCAAAGTTAAACTTAGAAAAATCCAATTTTTCTCTGTGATTTTTCCTTTTTCAATATTCCTGACAGTGCCCTACAAATACTCACATCCTGTCTTTCATTAAGTGTTCCAGTGGCTTGCTGAGCATTGCAGAAGAGATACAGATTGCCTCAGGTGAGTTTTAATAGCCAGGGTGTGAAGGTTTACTTGAGAGTGGAAAATTAGAAGAGTTTGACTTAATGCTTTTTATTAGAATTTTACTTTCTTGCAAAAAGTAGGATTTTGTTTGTTTTCCTTGGTGAAGGCAGGTGTCTGAGGTAAATGTGATGTGTTTTTCTTCAGTCAGGATTTAGCTCTAGGAAAAATGAGCTTCTCCCTGTTTCACTACCACTCTCATCTCGAGGGATCTATGTCTAACCAGAAACGTAAATATCTGCTTGCTTCCCCAGCCTAATTTCTGAGAAGTTTGAAAGGTAATTTCTTTCTCATTGAGAATTTAGAATTCTTAGATTCAAACAGCATCTGCAACTATACGAGACAAAGTTCCTACAGCATTTCAGTTCCTTCTCTTAGCAGACCACAGTCCTATTTTAGGAATCAGTCATCTGGCCACCCCTGTTCACACTGGGATGTAACAAGCGTTTGATCTCTCTCAGATCTGTCTGTTTGTCAGTAACAAACACATGCAGCTGCTCCTTGTGCCTTGTCTGATCCCCGAGTCCATCCATCCTGGCAATGTGTGTTAGTGTGTCACTACTGCTGAATGACACTTTCCTTTTTCACACTCTGTGCCTCTCCCTGTTTATCATTCATTTTGCCTCATGTTAACTGTGTATTCTTAGCATCACCTCTTCTGCCTTTTTCTCTCTTTTTTATTTGCTAGTCATGCCCTGTCCCAGCTAATTTCATTGCTTATTGCTGCTGCTGTATTCATTGATGAATGGCTCATTTCATCCCAAGCCACATAATCTGCACTCCTTCCTTTGCTGAGAACTTGAAAAATGTACTTGCAGAAATATTTGAGGATAGGACAGTTTGTGCACTTTGGGCCAAATTAGAGACACAAATCTCATCATCTTTTTTAGGGCACACATCTAATGTTTCATACAACACTGGGGAAATTTATGTCCCGGCCTCTGTTTCTCAATTAGGTCACAAATTATCCCTGATTGTATTATGGTTACTGACACATCAGTGCTGGTTTTTATTTTATCCTACCTTTCTTTTTAAGAGCTCTCATGCTCTGTCTTGCAGGTAACCCAATTAATGGTTCTACTACTTGTAGTGCAGTGATAAAATCCCTGCTGCCTGCAGTGGCCAGGAGGATCAATCCTTATTTCTCCCTGTCTTGATGCCCCTTTCCCCACCTGGTGTCGGAGAGCTGAGTGTTTTGTTTGGCACAGTGGGTGGGGCATGGGCACGTCTGTGGTTTCTGGAAATGCTGCCAATGCAATTGTCACATGCTGCTACTAAATACTGAATTTCTGTGGGTTTGGAAAATCAAAACAACCACCTTCTCACAGTCTCCCAACTGCAGTTCTTTCTGTCAAATCAATGAAAGTTTTTGAGATTTTTGCTGCTTTATTTTTATGTCATAACCTAATTCCTCATATTATTAAAAAATAATCAACTGCACCCAGCTAGTATAGCCATAATACAGTATATGCATAAATCTCGACTGGAGGCTTAAACATTTAAATGATAAAAAATGAGTAATGGTGCTCAAGGAGAAATGCATGTAAAGTCAAGCACTCATGGATAGGAAGGATCAGGATTAAAATTCCCACTTGCAGGCACCTTCTAGGATTTTCAGAAGGATCTAACCAGGTAAGGTATCTAATTTCCATAGGAGTGTATGAAATATGGCCTAAACCGTTATGTACTCTTGAAAATGCAGTTATTGGTCTGTATTTCTGGATATCTGTATTCTTTCAAAAGCAACCCTCTAAGTGGGAGGTCAATGGGGTTTAGCCATTAGTGATTCTGTATTAGTGTTAAGGCCGATATATATGTATGAAAAAAATTTAAAATTCTGAAATACCTGGCCACTTATCAGAAAAGAGGGACTTCCTTGGATGTTTAGGGGATTTCCTTTAGAACACAAACCTGAAAAAGGTCAATTGAAGTTACTTAAAATATATAAAGTTTTAAGTTGTTCACAGATGTGAGGCCATTAATGCAAAACTATCCAGTATATGAAGTTCTTAAAACATATAAAGCAAGTGTGTTTTGCTTTTGAATGATTAATCTTAATCCAATTTTTTTTTTCAGGTTAAGCATGAATTTTCTTTGTCAGTACTGTGCCAAGTTTTTAGTCTTTGAAGATATCATTAAAAACACTTCAAAGTTCCTCTGCCTCACACAATGTTGTTTTCAGGAATTGCTTGAAGGTAAGCAGTAATGTAACTTGGTGTTAATAAGGTGAATAATTAAGAAATGAGAAAAGAGATTAATTAATGTGCTGTCCATGAAATTAGCATTCTGATAATTGTTTGGTTTGTAATTATATTGAGTTTAATCTGACAATAATACCAAAAAAATGTGGGGCTTAAAACCATCTTTTGTTTGGGGGAAAACTTTAATTTGTTTAAAACAATTCATCTGCATCTATGCTTTTCTAAGTTTTTTTTGCTAAACCTCGTACGAGATGTTTATACAACCAGATACATGAAGCCAGAGGATAATTCCATTTCAAGAGGAAGAAGGAAGGGCAGAATTGAAGGTGCACTGTTCCTAAGTTAATGGTGGCACAATGTACCTAAGGGCTTTGTTATTGTAGTCTCATCAACACGTGAGCTGCTCAGAATTCTCTGGAAGGTAGATCACTTCTCAGGTGTGGAAGGTGATAACTACTCTCCATATTTTACTACTGATGGACCTCTCAAATCAAATGTAAGTGCTGACATCTCCATGCTTTGAAGATTTAAAGACCTCAAATACTGAGAAAAAAAGACTGACCTTGAAACTCCTGTCCCAAAATTCCCTTTTTTTTCCACATTATTGCTTTGCTGAATATATTAACTTGTGGAAAATCCTATCAAGGAAGATAATATTCTTTGTGTAATTATAAATTTAAGTCTCATGCCAGATAATTCCTAGTGAAACATGTTGAGGTGACTCCTGTGTGTATGTGCAATGAGTGTGAAGGAGAAAAATTTCAACCTTAATATTATATATTTTCCATCTATCAGAAGTATTTCTGATTCTCAACTGTTGCTGAAATTAAGATTCTGACCAGCTTTCATTGCAATTTTTGGTACTTAGGAAAAGAAATACTTCTAGCAATTTGACAAGTATAATTTTCCCTAGTTTTTCAGTCATCAGAATGTCAGGAATTTGTTGAACTTAAATAAATGCGATCACATACTAAACTTTTCTCTGGTAATTTCAGAAGACAGCTTGGTAGAGTTTTGCTCTCCTTGTTCTCTTATTTTTATGCAAGTGCTGACAACAGGAGATGCTGAGGTACTCCAGCAGCAGGGGTCTAGAGGAATATGGGATTAGTCTGATTTAGATTTCAAAAGATTGCCCTCCATGTAGTCAGACCTATTTTTCCATTACTGCATACTGGTTATTTGTGCAAAGGGGAACATTCCAGTAGAATACACAGAAGTCTGGACCAAAATAGTCTGAATATAGCAGAGGAGGGACTTGAAGCTCTTCTTGTTTAGACCAAATCTGAGTTGGACTTTGTGCTGAAATTAATATTGTCATGACAAAATTGGGGCAGGACTGAGATTTTCCCTTCAAAATTGATAGACTACAAAAACATCTTTATCAACTTTACATGCCAGTTAGAACAAAACAAGGGCAAATAGAAAAAGAGCGGAGATTTTTGTTGCTGCATTTAATACTTTCTATATAAGATATTGCCAACGACACAAACTAATCTATTTGATAACATATAATCTGAATAAGTTGATTGATTTGCCCGGAAAGAGGGGCTGTAATCTTCAGGAGTCACTAGTCCTGGAAACAAATACTTCAATCCTTTTATTACTATTTATTTATGGGGATGCTCTTCCCTATAACTGAGGGAAATTATCATTTTCAGGAAAAATCACAATGTAAAAACTGAAACTACACTGATTTTATTAAAAAAAAATCACAATTCCTCATGAAAAATTCAATGGAGCTTAAATTAATATAGTGATATGCATAAACATTAAGGTGACACTGCTTGGTTATAGGAAGCAGATGAGTCAATCCACTCAGTGGCAAACACAAATGCTCTAATACTTTAGGTGAATTACAAGTGCTTGTACTAGTCCTGTAAAGTGTGATATTTATCTCTATATTGATCTCTCTCTCTCTATATGTATGTATATAATGTATAAAATGTCATTTTTCCTCTGTGCAATTTGCTTTTGGTAAAGGCTATTTTCCCACTAATTGCATTTTGAATCATCTTTGTTTTCTAGAATTTCCTGAAAATCAGCTGATTTTTTGGTAGTTGCTGTTTACAACCATGGTAAAAGTATTTAAAAGTGATTGACAGAAAGCACAACAGACCTCAGTTGATTTTGTTACATTGTTCAAAAAATCCTTACTGTAATTCTGGCCTCTTGTGCAGTGGTTATGTAACGTAGCAAGACAAAAAAAAACCCACCAAATTTTTGTTAAAGGCTTTTTAAAGAATCTTGTTGCGTGATGCAGGAATGAGTGTGATGGATACTGTGGATAACAGCCAGCAGTCCTTGCACAATGAAGCTTTTTATGTTGTACAATTTATAGTTCTGTTGATCCAGCCCATTGCAGCTTTTTTTTCCATACAAAACTGACATTTGGGTTCAAGTGTTCACACTGATGTCAAGGTCTGATATTTTTGCTTCTCCTCTTCTCCTAATTTTATTGATTTTTCTAGGCTAAGCATTCCATAAATTAGTTATAGTAAGAAGGCATATTGTGGAATGTGATATAATTGGCAACTGATTGTTGATGTAGGAGATTTATGTCGGCCTTATAGTAATAGTTTCTTATAATTGGAAACATATGTGATTTTTAGTGTCTAGACTTGAGAACTTTCCCAGGAAGGAGTTCCAGGTGGTTATCTAAGCATAATAGGCCAAATGGCTTCTTAAAGTCTGCAGGAAGACATGGGAAATATGTAAATGTTGCTAGCAAATGTAATTATTTCATAATTTGACATTTATAAATTGCAGTATTTCAATTTACAGCTGATGGTTTGACCAGCTGATTTGTTTTGTATATTCATGTTGAAACCTGAAAATTGCTTTCTCACTGAAGTAGTGTAAAATACACCTTAGAAGTTCTTGATATATCTGGATGACAAAAAGCTTTTATCTGTATCCTGTGCCTAATTTACTTGCATTGATATATGAATGTTTAACTTGAAATAGCAAATAGTTACATTTATGGAATGAATCCTGTGAAATTTGGTTTGGTTAAGTTACCTGGCACCTTGAGCTTTGTCTTTGTTTGCTAGTAGTCTGATTTCTGGAAGGACCTCAGAGAGGAAACATGTCTGGAAGTTGTACAGCCTACTAAAACATGTGGTGATTTGATATTTCCTTGATCCCAGTTTGCCTTGAACATGCTCTGCACGTTAAAACCTCCCTGGAGAAGGAAAGCACAGTTGGCTATCCCAGCATGAATACTCTGAAAATATTGTTCTGGGACCTGCACAGCCTGTGACTCACAAGGAATATTTTCAGCTCTGGTTCTGACTGTACAATAGGAAATAGAAAAAAAATAACTGATTTGCTGGGTCCTAACACTGGATGACTTGATCATCATGGCTTGCACAGAGAACATGGAAGAGCTACAGTAGAAGATGTGAAAAGTCCTCTCGATTCAGTTTTCATGTGCCAGATGGTTGTTTCTTGTTGTATATATTTTTTTTTAATTCTACCTGTTAAGATAGCAAAGAACGACATACGTTATCTGGCTCTGCAGCCAAGTGTGTGGTCCAAATTATTTTCACAGAATGCCTGACAAAGTCTGCTTGCTTGTCTGCCTGCCTCAATCATTTTTCTCAACTAATGAGAAAAATCTGCCAAGCATTGTTGGGCTAAGGCACTAATTATTCTCAAACAAATGTTTCAATTTTGCACAAGTCAGGAAGTGTCTCTGTTTTAAATGATTACATGCCAAGATGCCAGAGTAGTTAGACCAGTTTAGTTTGTCAATATGTCTGGAAGTCCCAGAGGACCAAAGAGATGAAATCATTAAAAGCAAATGGGTCTGCAGTCTTAGGTGCTCTTTTAGGAAATATTGCTGCAATAGTTCTTTTTTGTGTATGTTCATTTTTAATGAGAAGTAGTAGGTCTATTTTCCTTCTGGAAATGTTATTTCTTATGATATTCCTGGCTGCACTGGTCTTCAGATTCTCTTGGTTTTGGCACTAAATTAAAGGAAATTTTGTGACTAGTCACGCAAGACTGGCCCATCTAATCCTTTCTCAGATTTTGTAGCCTGCTCATCATCACCCAATTTATGTATTAAAGAAGTTGGTCTCTGATAGTGACAACATTGGAAAGTGTCTCCTTGTAAAGCTTTCAGTTGAGTTTGGCAGCTGGAAGAAGCTTGAACAATCTGAAGGAAGTTTACAGCTTTCCAAGCAGTGGTTCTACACTCAGGCCTGAGCTCCACACTTCCCCACTCAGAGGTATTTGTGAGCTTCCAGGGTAGCACTGTCCCACCTCTGATCACAAAATGTTTAGGTCACATCTATCTGTGACAAGGTTCAAGGTTACCATGGTTTGGTGTGTCACTGGTGAGGGATGTGCCTCAGCTCAGCTGTACCTCTGCTGATATACTGCATCATCTGCCTTTTCCACTGTTCGTCCTCATCCCAAAATTGCTCTGAAAGAAGCAGATAGATTGCCAGATTTAGGGGGCTCTGCTGGGTTTGCCTATGTGAATACCAACAAAAAAAAATCAGTTTTCAAGGGTTGCCTTTCTGCCTTTAAGTAGGGAGCTGCATCTTTTCAGAGAAAAATGTGTTTTAAAGATGATGAGAAATTCAACAACTAATTTTATAGGGATAATTGGAGAGGCTTACTTGAGCCAGTTCTGCAGTTTGTTTCATGGATGCGTGTTAGTTCAAAATTGTTGGGTTAATTTGTTTTTAAAGCATATATAAAGAGTAAGGGAAAAATGAAAAGATTAAGCCACCAGAAAGCAGAACTTGGAGCATTTCATGACTTGATTATTTTCCAGCAGCCACGTGTGCCAAGGAAGAAAATGTGCCTAAATATTGTGGTATTTGTATCTCCTCAAACAGTTACTCATAAAGAGATAAATGGGCAGCAATAACGTGTATTTCACCAATGGTTTATGTGTTTTGTTTTTGACAAATCCCCTTTTTATTTCAGGGGAAAATGTGAAACCTGGTGCCTGGATACTTTCTATCATTAATTGCTTATTGCCCTTACCTGTACTCACTAGCTTAATTGCAATCTGTCTGCTCAGTGCACGGTGTGTGCTTTTTAATATAAATTTTGTGAAATTATTGGTAAAAAGGAGATGTACTGCATGGGAAAACCTACCTAGTCTGAAGAGCTGGACAGTGCTGGCAGCTCCTGGAAAGAGCTGTGTGGCAGCAGTGCATGCACAGATGGATGATCTCAAGCCAAGGTATTGCAAATAAAACGCTCCTGGTCCTCAGGTACAGTGCAGGGCAACAAAAGCTGAATGAGCTCTGAATCCCAGGGCATTCCTCAAAGTTCAATCCACAGCCAAGTCTCAGACAGCAAGGAAGGTTTTAAGATAATGGTGTTGCATATTTTGAAAGACTTTACATTTTCCATATTACTGGGGTTTTTTTCCAGTTTGGTATTCAATGCATTGTTATTTGCTAGATAAATACTTCTTTTGGTTTAGAGGTGCTGGCTGTCCTTGGTAAGACCTGAATCTTACCTGTAATATCAATGACTTTGTTTTAATCAGGAAATATACACTCCATGCAGACTTTTGATAGGCTTCTTTTGCTTTTTTGACTTGTGAGTGTCTCTGCTGAGAAGTGGAGCAAGAGGGAGGGTCTGAATTTGGTTTAGATACTGGTCTATGCTCCAAGACCAGTAAAGACCTGGTGGCAGTGACAATATCAGGATACCCAGTTGTACCTGGACTTGCAACAAGTCCAGTATCCTCCTAGTGATGCAATATCTTTGTAGGTGCATGAATTTCTCAGGTAGTTCTCCTTCCATTTTAAGGATGTTTTGCACATGAAAGAGCTTCCAAGAATTTTTTTGTGTAGCAAGGGATCCCATCCCCAGTTTCATCATATTCATTCTTGAAATACATTTTCTGTGTCTTCACTTAATTTTTAGAAAGTGATAAAGACACAAAAGAGGAAACTAAATGTTAATGTAGTAGTTTCTTGTAATGGTTTATTTTTCATAAGCTAAAGTGAAATACTCTGAAATCAGCTTACACTGCAAATTAAATGCTAGGAACCCCTTATATTTCCTTATAAGCAAAAGAGATTTTGTGTGACTGGTTCCACTGTCATTGACACTGGCATATTTAGGCTAATTCCAAATGCTAGTCCTTGTGTGTACCACTAATGCTTCTCTTTTCATAAAAATGTCCTAATTTACTTAATCGTTCTTTTTTTGTGTGTGTAAAACTGAAATTTGAGCACAGTAATTCAGCTGTATGTGTTTGTACTATATAAACCATTTTACATTGAAGTTTAGTTTTATGACCAGTCAGTTTCTTCAACTGAAAAGCTGCACTTTCCATCCAAGAACACTTCCTATTTTGTCTATCTACATGTGCTAGTTTGCAGAAGTCGAAATCTAGTGGGAGTAGCATTCCATTGTAGCTACACAAGTGTTGCATTGTTACAAAAAAAAGAGAAAATTTTGCTATATAAACCCTATTGCTCTTCTTTCCCACAACTTGTTACAATTCTACCTAATTCAGTAGAAATCTAATCGTACTTAATTTTCTCTTTTTTGAAATAATAATTTCTCTGGAGTTATAACTCCACCAAGTTAAAACTGTTAAAACATGTGCAGCTGAAATATGTGGAGGGGGTTTGAAAATTTGTAATTTGTTGCTTCATTTTGAAGGCAGTTGAATTGCTCTCTCAGCAGCTTGGTAGTATCTCCCATTTGCACCAATTATGTAATCATAAAGAAATTTCAACTGTTGAATTGATTTAATGTGGTCAATCATTTATACCTGAACTTCTGCTTTTGTGGGGATTTTTTTGTTTGTGTGGGGTTTTTTTGTTTGTTTGGTTGTTTTTTTTTTTTTAATGCAACTTAAAGGATGTCCTGATTGAAAAGAAGCTGCTGGATCCCTGACTTTTTTTTTATTCTGAGCAGGAAATGTATCAGCACTGTTCAAGAAACCAGTAAATTGTTCTTTCCATGGTGCTTGGGAGGGTGATGAAGTGCCTTCTCAGGGGTCTTGCTCTTCAGTTATTTCTCAGCGCATCGCTAATGTCTGAGTATTGCATCAAGTAATTTTCCTATGAGAAGGGAGCTTTCTCTTGCACAGGTTAGCCATAAACTCGCCCCAAGGGGCTGGAGCACAATGAATGTGAGATTTAAGTTGTCAGGTACATGATTGCACATCACACTAATCACATTCCTTGTGATGGAAAAGAGAAGGAGATTCACTGTTCCGGCGCTGTGCAAGCAGCAGGGAGAACTCTCTCTGTTCCCTGCTATGCTGGTGTTGCTGCTGTTGTGCTTGGCAGGAATCCAGCCTCAAAGGTTGTAAAGTTTATAGCTCTTCACAGTGTGTCACTGTGTTACATAACCCAGTGGGGCACAGCTATGGAAAGTGTTTTCTCGAAGATCTTGTCAATATATTTTGTCATGTCAGGATTGATTGAACTGCAAACATAAGCTGTGTGTTTCAAAACAACACTTTTGTCTTGCAAAATTACAGTGTGGAACTAAACCTGGAGCTTGCTGTAGGTGCTTCATTCTCCTCCAGCAATGGTCCTCCCTTGTTTCTTTAGCAGGAAGTCTCTGTGCCCCGGCCTAAAACAGGGAGTCAGTGATGCACAGGGTTTCAGCTGAAAGTGGATTTGGTTGCAGTATGTAATTGAGCAGAGGAGTGACAGAGGTTTTAAATTATGGAGTTGATTTTAAGAGTTGACACTGGCATTAAATGTTCTGTATTTGGAGCTCCTGCTTTAGTGGCTAAAATGGACATTTATAGATAGAAAATGTGATCTGAATTCCCCTTGTGGGCTTGGCAGATAGGTTTGAGAGTGATTTCATTTTTTGTGTGTGATTTTCTTTTGGCAAGAATGAGTGCAGGGGGTGGTGCAGAGGTCAATTTGTCTATGTTTATAGGTGCTGACAGGTTTTCTGAGATTCAGTTTTAATTCAGCTTGTTTAAAAATTGCATGGCAGCGTTTTTTATAATACACTGTTGCCAGATTTTGTGTTAACTTGCATGTGTATACCATCAATTTTGTCACACAAATTGGCTTTATTGATAACCAGTGTGCTACAGTTAGCCAATAGCTAGTTAAATATGAGCTTTCAAAAGTTCAGTCTGTGTTTTATAAAGCTATGCATTCCATGGCGTTTATATATTACTAAGACCTAGATTATGCTTTTAGTTGACCCAGTTAGTAAGGTAACTACCCAGTTATTGGGAGTGTTTTGTGAATTTTATATTAAATGATAGTTTAAAAATTTGGGGGTTTCAGGTGCTTGGAAAAGAGCTTTGAAGGTGGAAAAGTTATGTAAAAGTTCTGGTTATTTCCAAACAAGATCAGATTTGCACAATTAGAAAAAATCAAGGCAAAATTAATTATTTATAGCAGCCTGCATTTAAGTATCTTTAACCTTGCTTGTACCTTCATTTCTGAAGTAACACCTCCCACTTAATCATAAACTGATCTAAACCAAAAAATAGGATTACAGACAGTGCCAGTAGTACTGAATGGTTACACTGCAGGAACCATAGCCAGTTAAAATCTGGAATTTCTGAAAGGGGGGCTAGACTATTAATCTTAAACATCTCTGGAAAAATTGCAGCCCTGATCTCCACAGGGAAGGAGGGGGAAAACATTGATCCAGAAAACACGTGCTGCACTCCACTGTATAAACCTGGATTTCAAAAATAAACTTTTTTAGCACGCTCAAAAGTTGTTGCTGACTACTGCCAACTAGAAAATTTAATAAAGAGTTTAACTTTGTGCAGCCCAAGCCAGCCCTGCACACACATGCTTTCCTGCTGAGATCAGGATGAATATCTAGCGCAGGGTGTGAGAGCCAGACTGCAGGAGCAGCCCTGTCTACATGAATCCCTCATCTGACTCCAGTTATTGCTGTGCTGGGCACAGCTCCACGGCTCTAATCACTGCACAGAGTGTGTGCAAAGCTCTGCTCCCAGCTCTGCCGTGCAGCTCACGTCTTCAATCATTTTAGCCAGGCCTCTTGCATCTGCAGGGCTCGGTCTGTCTGGTAAATGAACACGTTTTTACCTTCCCAGTTGAAAAATCTTTTTATAGGAGATGTCTTGTGCTCTCCTCGCATATCTTCTAGTGCAGGATTTTGGAATTCAGCCAGAAGCGTTTTTGAAAAGGCCTCTTAATACAAAGGGAGAAAATTAATAGATTGTTTGAAAAGTCACATAATTTTCATTAGTTCTCTTTGAGAAGCTTTTTCAAACCTAAATTTAGATATTGGATTCAGTATTGATGGGAAAAGGAGTTGAAAACCTATTTTTGCTCTCAGTCAAGAAGAATCCAGCTTTTGTTTAGCAATGAGTGGTGATAAGAGAGGGCTGAGTTTTCGAGGGCAGCACACCAGGCTCTGTGTCACGGTTTGTGTTTCAGCCCAGATCTTTATCCTCCTCCCAGAGGGTCTGGGACCATGGGGAAATGAGCTTGCTTGCCTTGTTTTGGGGGGAGTGAGACTCACATCATGCTGAGCAGCACAAATGCAGAGGCCTGTCAAGGCATGTCCAAATCTGGCCAGTTACCCTGGGGCTGGAGCAGGTCCATAAACAAAGGAAGGAACCGTTTATGTGACAGCCACGTGAGCAGCCATGTCATCAAATACCATCCCNTTTTTTTTTTTTTTTTTTTCAAAACCTAAACTGGCAGAAATGCTGCCAAATTGTCTTCCCAAGATTTTGGTGTAATGGGACATGGAGGCTTGGGAAATAGTAAAGAGGAGAGTTCTCTTGTCTTTGAAAAACTGAGTGAGAAAGGATTTAGACTATCAGTGAGGGCAGAGTATAGGAAGAAAGATCCATAAAACAGCCTGCTCTGCAAGTGTCTCATCTGAATTGCCCGAACTGGAATGAAAGATGGGTTTGCTTCTGTTATCATTTATTTACTTGTTAAGGGTGAGAACCCCATCAACTTCACAAAAGGGCAAATCATTCCTTCTTTTATTTTTGCTCAGCCTCAGGATCATCTGTCTCAGTGTGAAGGCCAGAGTCCAAGGGGTGAGAGCACATACATGGGGAAGAATATGTGCTGACAATTATTCTGTGAAATGATTCTTTTACTACTGTTTGCAGTAGGGCCACTTCAGGCAACACTTTTGACTAGAGACAATTTTGTCTTTTCTGTTACTTGTGGGGATCATACATTAATTATGGGGATCTTACATCTCAATGCCTTCAACAAGTTCTCCTTGCCTGTATTTCTAAATACAGCACTCAGGCTACCTGTCCAACACATTGAGACACTTCTGGCTTGATTGTAAAAGCCACAGATCTGATTACCTCACACCAGCTCCACAACAAAGCAGTGATTGCCCGTTCAGAAACATCCTATATTCAGCCTTTATTGTGAGCTTGTAGTGTTTTGTTTCTCTGGCATTTGGTCTCTGTGTTCACCATTCTGACTAATGCAGAGAAAATCTGGAGTCACATTTTCATGTCTCTCTTCTGATCACATTTGTTTTTCTAAAGTAATACCACTGTGGCGGTGGTTTAGTTAGCAAAGCAAAAAAGGTCTGTTCAAATGAGTGAAAAACATCTTCTTTTATGTCTGATGACACAGCAACATTTTTATATATATATAT
>VZDJ01000155.1:8720037-8774698 GCA_008694505.1 Cyanoderma ruficeps | reverse complement strand
TATATATATATATAAAATAGTTTTGGGTGGTGCTTTCCAGCAGCGTTGCCATTCTTGCTTTTTAATTTGCAGTATGATATGATATACTTGAATTAAATTCTTGCAAACACTTGCACCTGTTGGAAGAGCCACCGTTTGTTGTCACAGCAGTGGGGGCAGTGGGAGAAGCACTGAAGGAAGGGTCCTCATAGGACAGGTGTAATGGATGAGTTTGTGCTGCAATTGCTCACTCCATGTGTAAAGTCAATAACTCAGCGTGTTTTATATACACCTTTCTAGTACAAATTTTCCTTGGCAAAAAGTGATAGCAGAATTAAAAAAAAAACCTAAAATGCATTTGGGAGAGGAATCTGGATAAATGTTTAGGGGTTTTTTTAATGAATTAAGTTTTGGGATGTGTGGTAGTCATCCTTGAGTAAACCAAGTGTAGCCCATGATAATTGCAAGAAATATAAACAAGTAGCAGATGGATAAAGTAGTCCTGGGGTACCGAGGGAGAAAGAAAATTGTTCATCCTTATCTGAAATACAGGAAAAATAAATATTCTCATGTAGCATTTGCCTGGAAGCATTCCAGATTATCAGTACAATTTGAAACACTATTTTTGATTTTAAGTTGAAGGCTGCTGTGCTCAAAAATGGAGTATTGTAATAATAAGCTCCTTGACTCCTGCTTTGACTAGTTTAGGTGGGTATTTTTAATTCTTTTGCTGTCACTCCCTGTTTACAGGTAGGATATAAACAATTTGTCCTAATTTTTCTATGGAGACTCACCTTCATACAAGGACTAATTCTGTAGATCCATAGATAAAATTCTGCAAGCAAATGTATTCTCTGCTATCGTGGGCTTATGGAGATGTGAGTGAGAGATTAGGTTCCCCCGAGGAAGTGGGTACTTTTGCTTTTTTGGAGACTTCAGCTGAAGTCTTACATGTACATTGGTGTCTGTGGTTTCACTCCCTTCGGTTCATTTTGCTTTACAGTCACGATGAAAAAATGAAAATAAAAATGAAGCAAGCAGTACCCAGAGCCAGTTGGTCTGTGTGCCATTTGTGTACGAGATTCTTGAGGTTTGGTTTTATTGTGTCAATCTGAAGCATGAGGCTGCTCCAAGGAAAGGGATGGCAAGAAGTGTTCTGCTAACTAGGCAATTGCATTAAAGTAACACTAGAAGGCTGAGAAACCAAGACAAGAAATGCAATTCAAATGTAGGAAGTGCACAGCATTCAGGAGAAGGAGGAGAGAGTCTGCAGATCCCGTGGCTTTGCTGCTTGTTCTTAGACCTCCAGCTGTGTGTTGCTGAAAGGAAATCTTTGCCATGAAGAAACATTTGGAGATGAACTAGACAATTTTGAAATGCCCATTTTGCAAAAGTTTGTAGGGAAAGCAGGAAACCTGATAGCTGAAGTTTCAATGAATTGCCCCCTTTGGCAATTATTCCCAACAGAAACAAACACCCTGGGAATTTTGCTTGGCACAGCCCAACAATTGTTGTATGGTCTGCCTTTAACTATACAAAATCTACCTAGGAAAAAGTGGGTTTGAAAACTTAAGATATTGCTTGTAAGGTTTAGGATATTGGGATGAAGGCCGTCTAGGTTGGATTCTTAACTGCTGCTCTGTTTTCATATAACCCCAAGTTGTTTTGTCCTAGAAATGCAAAATTCCAGAGTCATCTCACTTAACTGAGATGTTAATTTTAGGATCACACATGTCCTAGATTCTCAATATAGTCAATGAGATACAAGCATCTCTGAAGGATGATTTGCCCCCTGCATGAGCTGAGCCTGCCCTGAAGGTAACTTTTCTTTGTCCATATGGTTCTGCGAAGTTCATATGACCAGACCCACAATTTGTGATGTCTGATTTATGTAACTGTGTTTGGGATTGTACCTGGGCAAGTATGTCTCACTTAGCTTGATTTCTTTAGGAAAAATGCCTTACAGTATTTTTATATATAAAAACTTACCTTAAAATGTCTGAAACACGTGCAGGGAATCTTTCTGGAGCTAGAATTCTGGCTTCAGCTTCTAAGGCAGAGGCGCAGGCTAAAGGAAAGTAGCAATAGATATTATGCAGCATGTAAGTCTGGTAGTGCACAAAGCTTGGATATGGGGGGAGGCACCATAAATCCTCCAGATTTTCAGGGATATGGGTCAGGGAACTTGCTGTCTCATATTTGAGGTCAGAAGAAATTGAGGAGAAGAAGAAAGATGTGGTGCTGACAGAGTATAGGTGAAGGGATGATCGAAAGCACAGAGCTGGGCTGAGGACAAAACATGAAGAGCAGAGACATACTGTGACAGCTGAATAGGGGGAATTGGGGCATGCTATAAATGCATTAAGGGTTATAAACTATGTTCTTGATGTTTTCCACATTTAGAATAAAATACAGGGTGCAACCTCATTTTTGAATACTTTGTGCAATTCCAACTGTCCCATCTCAAGAATATGAAGCAAACTGTGGAGGTACAAAAGGGAACAACGTGATCAGAGGGATGTGATGGCTCCTGTGCAAGGGAGGATTCAGTGACCTGGGTTTCTCCACTTTTGAGAAAAGGTGACTAATAAGGGAGAAGCAAGATTTACTGGAACTACATAAGGTTAGGAGGGGCATGAAGTGAGTGAAGAGAATGATTATTTATTCTCATTTGACAAAAAAAAAAGGTGATCAGGCAACACCTAATTAAATTGTGGAAGTTATTGCTACAGGACACTGAAGATGCTGAAGTAGAAATGGTTTCTTAAAATGATTAGATAAACTCATGGAAAAATCAGTTCATAAAGAAGCATTAAAGATACTGATGTAGGGCCAGGCTCCAGCTCAAGAAATTTGAAAACTGCAGGTTTGCTGAGAATTGGCAGGACATACCCTATGGTTCTCCTGTGTTCATCACCTTTCCTTAAGCATCTGCTTTGGCTGTTACCAAAGGCAGGGCACCAGGGCTAAATGAATCTTTGGTTAACTTGCCACATGGGTTTCTTCTTGCTAAACCATACAGTAAAGGCCTGCACTAAGAGTCTACTGTGTAAACTGGATGCAATTTAGCCCTAAAAATTCTAACTTTTGCATATATTACCCTTTCATCTACAGTATTATTTAATCGTGTGAATAAACCCCAGTCTTTTGGGCTAAATTTAGTGGTAAAATTATGTCTCTTTTTTTCCAAGTGTGCTGTCCTGCATTGTCTTCTCCCTGTCAGGTTATATTGACACTGGCCCATATTATGTATATTTTAATCTGGTCTATGAAAATCATCTTTTGGTACTTCACTGCCGCTGTTTAATAAGAATACTGACCTGGGTCAATTACCTTTAATTATCTAGAAGACATCTTTTTAGGATAAGTATGACCTTGAAATATTATTAACTAATATGTAGACCCTGGTGTATAGGTCTCATTGAAAGCTGTTCCACAAGCAACTAATAAATGAAATCTAATGAAACTGCTACTATCTTTTTGGACTTATTAGTCACATCACTTAAAATAGTTTCTGCTCCAATCCCCATTGCTCTGTCTTCTTTAGATTAGGGATGTTTGCAATCTCCTGCTGAAGTGCTGCTTAGAGAGCCAGAACTGAGTGGTGAGCACAGTGGGATGCTGTGTGCATTCTGGAGCTGTTTCTGGGGTTTACTCCCAGGAGACTTTCACACCTGTGTGACAGTCAGTAACAGGCCAAGAAGCTTTTGTTTAACATTTTTCATGCAAACTGATCTTTAGCTTGAAGTCTGGGTGGTGAACAGCACAAAGAGAGCAACTGCTGCCCAGAGAATGGAAGGGGATTGCACTCAGAGAAGGCTGTTTGTCAGAGAACAGAGAACATGAGGTTTGATCAAATGCCAAATTAACTTGTTGCAAGTTAGCTTGAGTAAATAGACATCATCTGAGACCTCCTAGTGTGTCATTAAAGCTGAATATCAGTCCTGTCTTACAGATGGGAAAACTGAAGTAGATAAAGATTAAATGGCTTTCCTGTGTGTAAAAACAAGGCACTAACAGAACTAAGAGAAGAACTGAAGCCTCTGCAATCCCATTTTTTTTCCCCCTCTGTTGGACCATGTTGTCTCAATTACAGGGGCAAGGACACTAAGGAAAACAGGCCTGGGTGGGGGGCTCTTTCCCTCTGATCTCCTTGCATGCTATTCCTCCAAGAGAACTCCTTCGAGGATTACAGCAAAAGAATGTGCTTCTAAAAGCCATTTTGATGAAATCCCAAGACTAGCAGCAGCAAGCAAGCCTTTCTCACTTCCCAGCCCGATAACAAGTCTCACCGGTTGACAGTTTATTTTCTTTCCAACAATCAAGTCTTGAGTGAAAGAGCACTTGATTCTTGAGTAGGCAATAACAAGCGTAGGCATGGAGTTGTTGCCACTTCTGCTTTCATTTCAACAGCAAAGTAGAAAACCAGATTTGCTGAAAATGAATTGAAATGTTTTCCTTAACCGCCTTCTCCATGTACATCTATTTTCTGTTCGGTTTTCTTAAATGGCATTCATAGAAGTTGACAAAGATTCCCACTTAAGTTTTTTGTCTCTTTTAGCTTTTCATTTCAGGCTTATATAACAAGGTAAAAGATTTATCAATCTTGCCAGCTTTTACAAAGGGTTAAATGTCTTGACTCTCTGTCCAACTGTGGAGGTGGTGAACAGATAAGATGAATGTGAAACAAAAGTGTTAAATCTGACAGTGAAGTTCACAAAACCTCATTATGGGCAGTAAACTCGAATGAAGAGGGAGGTCAGTGAGCAGCACTTAAACCCATGCCCTTAGAAAATCAGGTTAAATCAGAGAATGCATGGCCTTGCTTGTGACTTTAGTGTCTAGAGGGAACATAAATTATAGACTTGACCAAGGTATCTACTAATGGAGGTAAAATACTTCTGTGGAACCATTTTTCTTTCCTATTTTATGCAGTTTTTGCCCATTCCCAGAGCTATCCACTGGAAACAGGACTAATTTTTAGGCAAGGCAGCAAGTTTGGAGTTCTGGGAGCAGGAATTTTTGCTGTTTTGTAAAAAGCCTGGGGCACTGAAGTGTTGGCCTTGATTTGTATCCTGAAGGGTTCTTTCGCAGAAATATTTTGTGCATAAGGGAATAGGGCTGTGGAATTACTACTGAATGTTCCATGGGAGAGTCATGTCCAGAGAGATGATTGGTGCATTCTCATTTATTGAATTTGGATACCATCATTGGCAGGTCCCTTAGAAAGTTGTTTTGTTTTGTTGTTTTTTTTTTCCAAAACTGCCAATCCTCTTTCATGGGTTGGTTATTTTAAAGATATTTTGAGGAAATTTAATTCTGAACTAGTTTAAATCATCAAGGCTCCATTCGTTTTTAAAGTTCATTAGCATCAAATGTTACTACCATCCCAGATTCCATAATTTCCATAGTGTTTGAATAGACAAAACCTTTAAGTCCCATACTCCATTAGAATAGAGGTATTTTTTTTATTTCTGCTATCCTGTATAAGATGTGTTAATATAAGAAAGTCATCTGCCATCCCTAGAAATTTCTTTGAATTCTGCTTCTAAAACTCTTCTTTGAATCATATTTTCTAGGATCTCTTAGAGCTTTGTGCAAAAAATCATTCTCTTCAGCATTACACAGACATTAACTGGGAAATCTCTTTATCAGTGGTTTGAATCAAAAGTAATTTTTTTTTTCCTAGAATCCATTTTAGTCTCCTGTACTGCTGGTTCTCAGTGTGAGAGAATCTATTTAACTGCCTGCTTTTTGGATGGCTTTTAATGTTGTTTTTAGATTTATACAAAGAGTATTTTGCCAATGAGCCTCTTCATCTTCACAACTAGAATGACTTTTAATGGACATCCAGTAGTTTCATACTAAGAAGTTTCTTTTAGCTTTATTCTCCCTAGGGAGGAATGCACTGAATGGCTGGAAATGTCAGCAGCTGCATTAGCTGAAGAGTTTAGCTGCTGCCACCTCCTAGATAAATCTTGCCCTTTCTCATTTCTGTAGTTCTTACTGTTTCCCTCAGAGTCAGCCAAAGAAACTTCCTGTCTGGCATAACACAGATTAGAAACTAAATTAGCAGCTATTATAGATGGGCATTTTTTGGTTTATTTCAAGGCGGAATCCTTTAAAACTGGCAGAAAAGTTGGCTCCATTTCCATAGAGTCAACAAAATCAAACAGAAACATGAAGCTGAGGAAAAGGAAGGAATGTGTGCAGCTGCTGGGAGTCCAGTCCAGCTCAGCCATTGGGAAGTGTAACGAGGACCTGGGCTGCCCAACAGGGGAGGTGGATTCTGTGCGGGCATGGACACTCCCTGGGCTGTTACTTGGCACTCAGATGAGGTTTAACATGACAGTAAAATTGCCAGCATAGTCACCCTTTCCTCCAGAGCATCTGATCATGGGCCTCGTTGGAGAGTGGAAATGACTTATGTGAACCTTTGCTATTACTCAGCCAGGCAGTTTCTGTCTTGTCCTCATAAGCTGATAAAATTTAGTGCTGCTGATAGTAACGACTTAGTCATGTGTTTTGTCTGAGAATGCCTAGACCCAAATCCTCTCTAAGGCCATGACTGTTCTTGATACTAATTCTTATACTTCATTTGAAGGCATGTTGCAGTGGTTGAAAATAACAAGTGAATGGTTGGAGAAACCCCCATGCTGTAAAATGGACCCACCAGCACATTCTGGTAGTTTGTTGACCTCTCAGGAAAAGTCTGTGATATTAAGTATCTGATCCTTTTGTTCATGTTATGTGATCCATAAATTCAGAATGTTGGTCGTATGCTCTTTTTATGCACAAGTATCAAAGGCTGTTCCTTGGAACATGGCTCTGGATCTGTCCTTCATCCAAGCTCTTCAAAGAAAGGAGAGCTTGTGCTTTACAGTGACAGAATTACATTAAACATATATAGCTGCTTGATTAGAACTGAGATCTTGTGTTCAAAGTTCTTGATGTTAAATACTGGAGTCAGCATATCTCACAGCTGTGCAGTTATTTCCAGTGCCAGAAATCAGGTTTGTAGGAAAGAGATTGCATGTCTTGAGTCATCAGTACAGATTAGACCCCAGAAATGTTATTTATTGTAATGGGCTATCAGACTTCACAGCGACTTTCAGACTGGGTGTTTTTACAGCTTATTGGTAAAACTGCAATATGAAATTTTATTTTTTGGACTGCTAAAATGCAGGCTACCTCGCTGCCATGCTGCATATGATGTTAATGAAAATACTGGAAGGCTTTTCAAAAAAACCATTGTCACTGGTTTTGAGTTAGTCAAGCATTCAGTCTCACAAAGTTGTTCCAGTTAGAAAGAGAATTTGATGTTGGAGACAAATGTCTTTCATCTAATCCTGTTTATTTTAAAAGACATGCCAAGTACCTTTTCCTTGAGCATAGGAGGATCAAACAACAGGAGATTGTTTTCAGCTGGTACCCAGACTCAAAAGCTCTGTCTAGGATTTTCTTTGTGCTGCATCCCACATTTGCCCAGCCTGCATCTGGATTTTCTTTCGAAAATTCTGCTTGTCTGTTGTCCTTTTCATCATACCCACACACCAGTCAAACAAACAATCCTTTACATAGCTTAAATTCCTGACTGTTCTTTTATATTCCTGTTTTGGCCTGTGATAATTTGCATATTAGGTTCAAGATTGGGTTCAAGAATCCTTATTTCTTTCTTTTCTTTTCCTTGTCTTCTGTTAGTAATATTATTGTTAAATAGTATTCCTCTGGTTTGTACTACCTGTGAGCATATTTTATCAGTCTGCTACTTGCAAACAGAGAAGCTCTGTGGACAAGAGAAAGGTGAATGCAGCATAAAGTAAAACTAAGACTCAGGTAAGCTGCCAGCTCATTGTAGACGAAGAGGAATACGCATCAATTTCCTTGAACAGTGATTTCAGTGATCCTTTTTCAGCACTCAGGTTACAGGATAAGCAAACCACAATTCTAAAATGATGATGATAATAATAATAGATTGTGTCTAGAAGCTGAATTGTTCTGGTTGTGCTTCCTTCTTTACAAATCTCAAGCACAATTTAACATAATTTTTCCAAGCAGCACAGTGCTTTTTTATCATGTCCCTTTCCCAGACCATCTATCCTTCTTGTCGAAATGTCCCCAGAGTCTTTCATCTCTCTGCAGGAAACTGTCAGACAGTTGTGTAAATCCAGCAGGCAGGACCAGCTTTCCAGGGCATCAGGACTCTCCTACAGCAACCTCTGAGCTAAAGGCCACCCACCTGCAGCACCAGAACTGAAGTTTAAAATCCCTTTTCCTCGGCCACTCTCAAGCAGAAACAGACAAATGAGACACAGGGCTGAGTTTGCCACTTCCATACATAATTGTGGATAACTTACTCTCAGGATATCAGATCTGCAATAACCTAAAGCTGTTAGAAATGGTTCATGAACATTCAGGGATGCATACATAATTCATGTTAACTGAATACATTTATGTGCACGCTCATAAAACGGAAGCAGGTTGCAACTTATTAGTGGAATAAATGGAATTGCTTCTTTATAGTGCGTGTTTAATGCTTCTCCCTAATTTAAACCTAGATCATTAAAATATAAAGTTGGCTGATAATTACAATAAATATTCCTATAGCATTTCTACTTGCCAGCTTGTATATAATCTTCCTTTGTTTCTCTTTAAAAACATTTATTCTATTTCATTTTGTTCAATGTATGCCATGAGGATTTCAAATCTGTGTACTGGTGAGTAACTAACTTCTAAATGAAGGCTTGAGGTAAAATATCAAGTTTTACCTGAGTAAAATTACTTTTAGTGGAGATTTGTTGAAAGGATTGAATCCACTTCACAATGGCTCTTGCTCCTGGCTAAATTCTTCCTACATTATTAGGCAGCTTTACCAATGTTATGTCACTGTTGTCTAGAGGGAGAAAATAACCCACAATAAACATAACGCGTTTTTAGCAGGAAAAAAAAAGTGGTGGAAACAGGTGTTCTTTCTGCATTAAAAATATCTATATTTTGCAATATAAATCCTGAAAATGGAATAACTTCCAACCATTTAAATCGACATGAAATGATGAAGGACCACATCACACGTGACATCCCGTTAGGCTCAGAAGGATGTTTGTTTTTGGGAAATACACTATGTGCCTCAGCACTACGAAGGAACATGCAAAGGCTTTTTTAATACTGTTTTTTTCAGTGTTTAAAAATAAAAAGTCCTTACATAGTTACAGTTTTGAGCTTCACTGCAGTAAAAAAAATAATTTTCCCTCTACTCAAAAATTAATGTCTCTCTCAGGGCTCAATATTTTAGCAGATTAATAAGCAGGCATGCAAGTTTAAATCCTATTGCAGTCAGTGCAGGAAAAGCTGTCCTGTGGAACTCAATTTTCAGAAAGGCCTAGAATCTGAGTGTCTTATATGTCCACAATTTAAAATCTGTTTTTTAATAATTTTAATTAATAGTTAATGTAAACAAAAGCCAGATTAACCATTTCAGATTAAGGTTTTGTTAGATGGATTTAGATTGTAGTGATTTACATATTTGTAAATAAAAAATCCAAATACATTCATTATTTATGCTTCATATCACTTTAGTACTACTTTATTTTTGGGAGTAAAGACCATATGAAGGAAGGTGAGTTTCAAAGTCATAGCTCTTACACCAAGAGAGTTAACTGAAGTTAGAGCAATTGGAATGACTTCTATTGATTCTCTGATGTAGTCCTCTATTGTTTTGCCATGAAGTGAAACACTTACAAATCTTAAATCTGTACACACTGATATGGGATGTAATACTTTCTGTTCTTCTAATGTTCAAATAATCGTATTTACAGGATTCGATGCATGGAGTTTCTTATATCTCTGTTGTTCTTATTTTATGTGAGTTGAAATATCAATGGAAAGAAAAAATTCTCTGAATTTTTTAAGACCTACACAATTGGATGAAACTTTTCCTTACGCCAACTTACATCCTCAGTATTTTCATCTTTGCTGTTCCTCCTTAGAATGAAAATATTTGTCCAGTTTTATTGAAGCCTACACCCAAAGCTCCATACTGCACACCTTTCCTGTTTAGAAGTGCTCTAAATCATCCTGCTTTTGTTGTGGGGGTTTTGTTGTTGGTTTGGTTTTGTCTGACAGAAATAAATCTGTGAGCCTACAAATGCTTTCCCATGTTGTATTAATGAAGGCTGGATGCTACCTGGATATTGGGAACAGAAGATTGGAATGTTTCCAGATGAACTTGGAAGTTTGGCTCTGGCACACAGCAATCATTGCTGTAATCACCCCAATTCTTCTTTGGCAGATTGTTTAATGGCAACTTGGGGTTACGTGGCCATGAGTCTGATGTCTAGGTCAGACTACCCAGGACGGTTAGGACTTTAATTCCTCTGCATTAGTCCTTTTGATGTATGCCATGAAAGCATAGCCCGTAGCTGTCAAATTATATATGCACTGTGGGTGTAGTCTGTTTAAGTTCAGGACTTAGCATCATGTATTCCAATTCAATTTATTTTTATATCTCATCTTTCACACAGAGGGTATGAAAATGCTCAACAGTGAGAGACAGAATAATGAGATAATGCTTTACAGAACTGTGAAAAGTGACTTGCATATAGATAGCAAGCAAGGCAAAGGTTGGACTTGAGTGAGAGAAGACAGCTGTAAATTAAAAGCAGGAGTAGTATAAATACAGAGCGGTCCTGATAGAAGAGACTTGAAAAGTGTAGAGAAAAGGTTTAACTTCCTGTAAGAGTCAGTAGTAGAATAGTAAAGCTTCTACATATTCCACGATGAAACATGGTGCTAAATGATATTTTGCATTTCAGGAATTTGTGTTATTGGGATTGAACAGCATGCTGGTAAATTTGTTACTTATGGGAGAAATAATATAAAGACGGAAAGGTAAAAATCTTTTGATAACATCTGGCTGATGATGGAGCTCCTACAGAGGGGCTTAATCAAGACATGATTAAACTGTGTGAAGAAAGGAAAAAATATCAAGAAAGGGGGGTATAAAGATCATTTTAGACAGAAGTATTTCTGGTCTGAGCAAGAATCATAATGAAAATATGGAAATAGTGGTAAACCTTCTAGTAGGGAATGGGGGTGAGGGGAGGTGATAGAAGTATAGGAGTCTGTGGAGACGATTAGCTATCTTGGGTTGGGTGGTCATGCCCAGATCATTTCACGTCTTTCACCCAGGGCATTTTCTTATTTCTCCCAACCTGCAATATCCACCACTGCAAAAGGAAAGTGGATTTTCCCATAACGGGATTTTATCCTGGTTTTCTTTGTTAAACTCTTTGTGACTTTCTTGGTAAGGTCTGAGTCTTGTGATGTTTAGTGAAGTAGTAAAATGGAGTTCTTAGCTGAAGACAGTAGTAGCAGAATCAGAGAGAACTTTCTACCTCTGAACTCCTCTACAGAAAATGACAATATACCAGTAGATTCACTTCCCCCACATTCCTGAACTACCTTAGTTGCATGCACACAATCCTGGTGTAGACCAGATTTGAACTGTGGACCATAAATAAATTTACATGAATTGCATAAATTTGATGGGCCAGTCTGAGACAAGCATAGCAACTGAGGGAAAAAAAAGAGGTTGAAAGCACAGAGCCTTAAGCAGTGAAGAATGGCAAAGGTATACAAAGCCTAAAAGCAGAAAAAAGCTTCAAATACAGGTTTTGCTCTTTGAGGACAGCATCAAAAGCTGACTGTTGGAAAGGTTTGGGAAGGACAGAGTATAAATAATCAGGGCTCTTCTGGTCACTCATCTCTATTTGACTGTATGTAGGCTGCAGTCTGAGGTTTCTTGTGTCCCATAAGACTGAGTGAATAAATGATTTTTAGATAAAAAGCAGATGTCAATGTGTTATCAAATGCTTCATGGTCAGAAGTAGTTGGAAAAAAGACACGGCAAAAAGATGAAGCTATGACAGTAGGAAAATATGTCATAAGGAAGAGATCAAGAAAAAGCAAAGGGATCTTGTTGGAGACAAGGTCTTTGCTGACCTTCACTAAACTTCTGAAAAGACCTGGTTTAGAAGGTAATCTCACTCTGACTTGCAGAGTCACAAGCATCTGTGTACAGCTTCCTTCAAACTTTTGACATAAACCTTAATATGCAGTGTAGCATGCTATAAAATTGAATTACTGCAGAAGTTGTTTGTTCCCAAAGCTCCTTTAATATAAATGAGCTGGCTAGAAATAGTAGACAATTGTGGGGTGTTTCATATCCAGTGATGAATTTGTCATAGGACCACAATATAACTAGCTATTAAATATTGCGAATATATTATCTCCTAATAAGAAAGTCACGCTGTTTAGTATTATTACACAAAGAAGTCACAATGACCCTTAACATAAGCCCCGACACAAATTATTATTGTTTACACAGGCCTCCCAGCAGCCTGCTAAATGCAGTTTGCCCCTCAAAGTTTTGTAACTGTGATGCCTCAGTTTGTTCTTTTACAGCACAGGGCTGCAGTGCAGATTACTGGTGTAGTGCACAAATAAATCCTGATTTCTTCTCACTTTCCACATACGTGTTATGAAAACAGAACAGATGTTTGAAATTGCCCAGGTAATCTGAGAGGATGCTGTCTTGCATCTTCCCTATATCCTTTTTATCAATAACTTTGTCATAGTTGGTGTAAAAATGTAGCATGTTGAGAAAGGTTTTGGATCTAAAAGATTTCATCACCTTTAAATGACAGTCAGTGGGAGAGCTTAACTGAACACATGCACTTTCTGCTTTATGGAGTAGTTAATAAAATATGAACTTAGCACACAGTCTAATATTGATTTCTCTGGGAGAGACAGGATTGATATTAGATAATGATGTTGCATATGGACAGCAAATGACTTGAAAGACCTACTCAGCTTTTTGATATCCACACTGCATTTTCAGCACATTCTCCAAATATATCAGAACATTTCCTATCTAACAAAAATGACTGCACCTGATACTTGTCAGAACATTCCTCAGTATTCTCCTTGTGCCTCAGTGAAATGATTTAGGTCAGGCTTTGCAATTTAGGAGTTTAGTTAGAGAAAATGATGATGCATCCTCTGAAATTCAGGCAAGGAAATCTTCCAATATTCCTCAAAATAACAAGTGTTGGCTTTCCTATCTTTCAGAAAGTGAGTCAAAAAATTCTCTGGCCATTCCCTGGGGAAAGCGAAATGTTGACTTTCCATTCCCTTGCATTGCTAGCCCAGAAACTCAGCTGTATCTCTACAAAAACATGAACATAGTCAGGAAAGCATCAAGGAATGCAAAAGATTTGGTTAATATTAGGGTTGGGAAAGGAAGAGCTCTGCCAGCTACCATATATGTTGGGTCAGTCCTCCAGTAGCTTTTGGTACTGAATGTATCCTAAGCTCTTCCATTTATTAAACCACATATCTAGTCAAATATAAAAACAAAAAACATTTGGTCACACTATCTCTTTACTGAGATTTTTAAGACTGTTGTATGGAATAATGCTCTGTATAATTGAAATGAGTGCATCCCCTATTTTTGGAGCCTTGTAGTTTTGCAGAAAGTCCCAGCCAGCATTAGGGTACAGTACATTTAAAATAAATGGTTTAGCAGTGGATAATGAAAGCCTAGCAAAAGGAACAGGGTGGAAATGTGGACAAGAAGTTGGAGAATGGGCTCTGTGGTAAATAGAGGGGTGTAGTTAAGTCTGGAATTAATGTCAGGAATACCAACAGACTGTCCTAAATAGGGGGATGAATATTCTTCCTCAATAAAGTCTGAGTATCCTTTTGAAGAAGCTTCCATAGCTCAGTCTGAAACTGTGGACCTGATGCAGAAATAATTGAGAGAGGATATTTGGCTTGTGGTGTATGGTAGTCAGGCTAGATGATAGGAATTGTCTTTACGGCTTCAGAAATATGACTTTTTTTTTTCAAAGGATCTGCCCCATAGAATGATGAACTCTGGTGATTTTTTTCTTTGTCTTTATCTTAAAGATAACCACACTCAGAGTCTTCTGACATCAAATTCTTAAACACTCTTAATGCCATAGAAAGGCACTTGCTCACCTTCAAGTAAGGTAGCACAAGGAAACACAAGGAAAATGCAAATATTTTTCCTTCAGATTAAGTACACATTACATATATATATATATATATATACACACATGGTGTTTTTCTTCTACTAACTTTTATTTAAGAATCAAGGCTTAAATGACTGTTCAATAAGTTTATTGCTTTATACATGAAGACTGAGGGTTTCTGTATGTAAGTCTACAGATACAAGATGCCACACTGAAATTGGTTAAAAGAATGGCAGAAGCCTATAGGTGGTTACTCAGCCCATGGTGCATAACTTATTTAATGTGTGAGAACACCTTAAAAATCTATGTGCATTTCTAATTGCATGCTTCAATCTTGGTGGCACAAATTCAAAAGTTTTAGTATTTCTTTCTTAAAAATATGGTTTTTTTTATTTACCACATCTTTAAAATAATGTAGACTGGGGTTTTTTAGAGGTTGGGGTAGGGTTTTTAAAAAAATATTGATTTTATTTTCCTTTCATAATTAAAACTAATGCGAATACGGCCAAAAGGGAAAAGTTAAAGAATCCACCCAGGGATGTATTTAGTCATGAGGAATGGCTGTGACAAATATTTCTTTTCATTAAAGCTTTAATCCAGTGAGCCTTGGAGCTTTGGAAGTGGTGACATGCCCTGGGAGCAATGTGGTCATATTGTCCTGGTTGGAGCTACCGGAGCTGCAGGTGCCTCAGGAAACTCAGGCCATTGGTCACTGGTAGCACCGGGCAGCACAAACCACACAATTCCTGACCCTGCTGGAGTGACAAGAGGAAATCGGATGGGCTGTGACCCCCAGAAATGCAGCCTGAACAGGGAGCTCCATTGCCACCGATATTCTGGGAAAGAGATTTTGGGGTCTTTGACCTCGTGTGGTAAAATTCTCCCTTGAGCATCTGCTCCCTCCCAGAACATCTCTGGGTTCAGCAGCACGTGGTGCCTGGGTTCCAGACCAACTCCAGGGGAAGGCTGCCACCTACTGAACTCCCGATTTTGTTGCCTGCAACATCTGTATTCGCCAATTCCTCACCCCGAGCTGTGACCAGCTCCTGCTTTTTATTGTAAGGAACGCGTGACGGCCAAGGTCCCTGCATGACAATGTGCTATATGTCATTGCATTGGAGGAAATTACTGCAGCCTGGCACTTGCTTACAGATGTAATTTTTCTTTTTGTTGGAAGCATTAGAAGATGTATGTTAGCACACTAATTATAAGAGATGGGAGTAGAAGTGAAGACAACAGCCCACGTAGCATTGCTATTATCTGACCCTGATCTGAAGCCTTCACTGTAAGTGCTAAAATGTTCTGCTAAGGATTTCTTTGGAAATTCACTATTAATTGGTGTGATATTTCAGTCCCAGTCTCACGAAATTTAGAAGTGTCTTTAAAAAGAAATAAACCAGTAAGACTCCTCACACTTCCCACTGGATGCTCGAATGAATTTCATCAAAGATTGTCATGCAAAAAAACCCCAATTGTCATTCCATAAATATGGATGAAATAAAGTATATAAAATATATTTACTCCATAAACTCTTCTATTCATTCCAGGATGACTGAAATTTCAGATCTCTTCATGGTTTTTCCTTCTAAAAATCTTTCTTTTGGCAAAGCAGAAGGAAAGAAATTCCATTTTTGGACATGTGCATAGTCATTTCCAAAGGAAAACAGGACAGCTTCAGTTTTGTATAAAAACTGAATCTTGCAGAGTGAGTATTTTGGACACCTTTTAGATATAGCTTCAAACTTTTGTTTAAAGTTGGTGATTTGGCTTCTCATGGATCATTTGGATTTGAGGATGACCATAGTAACTTCATGGAGCAAAGACAAGTATCTCCATAATATAGAGCTTTGTTTCACAAACCTCTGCTACAGGGAAATAAAAAAAAGAGACTGAAATAAAGTTTAAAATGGGAGCAATGAGGGTCTTTCTGATTGGAAAAAGTACTTTGAGAATTCTATAGAAGGATTAGCTTATATTTGCATCACGGATTTTTGATGACCTTGTATAAAAAACCTTCAACATCTGATAACTTGAGGCCTTTCCTTTAGGCAGCTTCTGGACCAATTGTAAAATCAGGATTGTTTGTAGTTCCTGCCACACTTCAGCAAAATCATCTGCAGATGCTCCCTCAAAATTTGGCAGAAAATAAGAAAATGGATGGGAGAAAAACATAACAGAAAATACAATTGCAGAAACATCAAATCTATATATTTTATTTTACTTTTATTTGATTTGCAAGACTTAAATGTCACTGTGCAAAGTAGGCAGTGCTGTTCTCTGCATCCTGCCTGGCAGAAAATTATCTTCAAGCAAAATCAGCAACATCTTGTGTCACAATTTAGTTCCTGGTATTGTTAGACCACAGAAGTAACTCTTGGGCAGAAAATTCCCATTACTTCAGTATGTTCTGTAGTTAAATATTCCTTTTGGTTGTGTATTTTTTAAGAGCCATCACAGCTCACAATTGCTGTATTTTAGTGGAGGAAAATTTCTTCATGGTGGTGGGTGACTCTAGATATTCCTCATGTTGGAAAAACCAGGTTGTGACTCAGTCATAGCAGAATCTACCCATACTCCTTCACCTTAGTTTTGCACTTGTTTAAAGGAATTATCTCACTCATTTCCCTCCCAGAGCCCCTGCTGTAGCTCTGTACTCTGGAGTGGGTGCAGATAAGACCTGGTACAAATTAGCCAAAATGTTCACTCTGAGCTTGAGGGAAATAGGGGATTCAGCCCAGATTTTTTGCTTAAACACATCAGCACTGCTCCAGGCATCCTGAACTGTTTTTTTCGCTTTTGGAAAAGAGCAGATGATGTAACCACACTTATTTTGTGATGAAACAGAAAAATCACTGGAAACAAGCTGGTATAATGTGCTTTTTAATGTCTTTTTCTTTGCCCTCCTCCATAGTTTCCATTCTTGGGTTCTTTTCAGGTGAGTTCTCCCACTCATAAAAGCTGACAGGTCTGAAAGGATGTTCAAACAGCTGGTTTTGATGTAATGCTTACCTTTTCCAGCAGGCATTGGCTTGAAACCCATCAATCCTTAGCCATCTTTCATGGGGATCAAGGGCTCAATTCTAGAAAATATTGAAGCCTCCAAACACTTGTGATTGCAGTGAGATTACTCATGGGCTTAATGTGCTTAGTAGCTGGCTGATTCATGCTGTAATAGGAGGCTCTTTGTGCTGTAGAAGGAAATAATAAGAGGCTTGACTCTGCAGCTTGTTAGGTGAAGTTCCATAGTAAAGCTCTTCCCACCAAACAGTTGGTATTTAGGGAATGATTCTATTTATAGAAGCACACTTTCTTTATTTCCTTGCACTGTTTATTCAGAGATTTATCTTTTCTGATTATCATAAATATGTAGGTTGCTAGAGGTGCTTTTATATGTCATGGTTCTCCCTCTGTGCAAGAACAAACTGATGCTTTATTCTATTTGCAGCAAATTGTTGCTGAGTATGGATGATGCAGAGCAGAGAGCTTCATGTGTTTTCTTTGTTTCTTTGCAGAAAAATGAAGTGACAGGTGCTTAGCCTCATTTTTCATGCTAGCTTTGCCATGCCATTTTCACCAATAATGAAGGCAGCTGCCAGAGCTTGAGGAAATCAGGCGAAAAATTCAGCTGGCAGGTAGACCCAGTCACTTTAAGAAATGTAATCTTATGTTAGCAGATGGTAATTAAAAGGCAGAAGAAATAAAATTTTGTCTCAGTTTTCTGCACTGTTACATCAATTAAATCTGCAATAGAAATGCAAGCAGAAAATATAATTTATTTTCATGTGGCTAGACAGTATGATTGTATGCAAATCTAATGATTTGTTTTGCAAAGACAATTGCCGGGTTTTTAACCTAAGTAGGATAACTGATCATTTCCAGAGAGTTTGTGTGTGCAGTAAATCTTCAGTCTTTAATATGCCTAATGCAATGAAAAGCATCTCCTTGTTTTTTATTTGTTGTTAAACCTCAAATCATGCTCTGCTGTCTATACACTTCCAGCTTTCAGTGACACCAATTTAAATCTGAGCAGTTCAGTCTATCTGAGTGTGGAGAGCTAATCTAGCTCAGGCCTCAGCAGGGGGGCATCCTGTTAAAAGAGAATATCCAAAAAGTGCAAGATTGAACTGGGTAAGAGTTGTTATGATCTCACAGGAAAATGATGTTTCAGCTCTGACAAGATTTCTAAGGATTTTCTGTTGTTCCTGCTACTTGCAGACATCTAGCTTTGAGGACAGAGCCTTATCATTTCTCATATGTTACTACTTATGGCTTCTAGGATCACGAACAGCATGTGCAAATCACTTGAAGTGTGAAATAATTACATAATTAAAGCTCATTATGGCAGAGGCAAAGTGCTGGTGTAGCTCTGTCACCATTTCCGGAGCTGGCTGTGATTTGCAGGGCATTTATGAGTCATGCACAAATATTCCCCCAATTTTAGAAAAATTCACCTAATTTTGAATGTTACAGTATAATCAAACTGGAATGATATTTTTGTGCTGTTATTAATTTTTTAAAGATATGGGGTTATTTAGTTTTAAATGGATTGACCAGATGTTTATTTTGTATTTCTACAGACCCAAGCCAGGTTTGTCCGTGATGATGAAACCACACTTCCTTTCTTACCTCTCTTGCACCAAATCTGCATTAAAGACAAAAAGAAATAACCCAGATATGTTGTTTAAAAGTGCTTCTTCTGTCCCATTGACTGATTGCTGATGACTTTGAACATAATGGAAATTTTATCACTCTAGATCCCATCCTAGTGAGACTGACATAGCAAGCAACGTTTTCTTCGGTTTTTCTTAAGTGTTCAGTTGAGCAGAAATGCACAGACACTCCTTAAAGCTACAGCGATCAAAAGCATCACTTCAGCTCAGTGAATTAATTCTGGTTGTGTCTGATGAAATCCCTGCTCATTTAAACATATAAAAATAGAAGATCATATAAATATCTGGGCGTTTTATAAGTTCTTATGAGTAACAGTGAATATTAATTTCAAATCAGAATTCACATTTATTTCACATTTGCCCATGGAGTATCTCCATTCCGCCATCCTGACCCAGAATGTTCTTGGTAGTTAATTCTTTGAGCTCTTACTTTCCCACGACTGCAACTATTTGAATGTGGTGTGGTACTCTGAAACACATCTGTGTCCACAGAGACCACAAATACATTTTCTCTAGAGACCCAGGCCAGGGCTGATTCTCAGACCTGGCTGAAAATTTGGGCATTTAACCCATCCTTCCAAATATCAGCTTGTAACTTCCAAGTTTTTGTGATGTTTGCCTCACCACACTATTAAGCCTAAAATACTTCTAAGTATCGAAGATTACAAAGAGACAAAATAATAAGGAATTCGCAAGGTAAGAGTACAAGCGTGAGAAATTTTCCCTGCCTGCTCTTTGTTAAATGGAAGAGCACCTGATAATATTGGTTAGTATTCTTTTTCTTTTTTTTTTTCTTTTTTTTTTTTTGTAGCCTTATCACTGTACTTGGGCATTGAGTAAGGTCCTCCATCACTGTTAAGCCTTTTGCTTTCTCTAGACACTGACATTTAACCCCTAAGTTGTTCAGCTGCAGGTTTTAGACCTGGGAGCTCCATTTGTACCTGGCTTTGCAAAAGTAAGTCTGTTAGAGACGCTGAATGCCTGGGGTATCTGAGGACGTTCATTGTTGTCTGAGAAGCCAGTGCTGCTGGTTTTAAAATTTCATCTGTACCCTCTGAGAAATGATCTTTTTATATACCCAAAGGATAAAACCCCTTCAGCTAAGGCCTTCCAAAAAATGAATGCTGTATTCCTCCTGCTGGGACTTTGTCCTGAAGAAGGAAACAGATGCTTCACTCGATTTCTCCTCTCACACAGAAATCAATAAAGAAGGTAATATGAAGTCAAATTTTGAAAATGTGCAAAGCAAACTCAATGCATACAGCCACTGGGCATTCTATAAAATACTTTAATGTCTTTAGGAATTTTGTCCTAAGGCCTTATTCTTAAAGTGCCCTATTCGGGGCACTTACAGAAACCCAATAGTCTTAAAATGCTGAATAGCCTTTCCTGATAAATTTGGGTTACTGGGTGTGTTGCATCCATCACTAAAATCATTGACAATTAATAAATAAATAAATACTGGCTTCAGTATTTTTGCCCGGTCCCTTGTGAATCTTCTAAGCAGTCTCTTCCTCCATTTTCAGAGTTGAAAATTATGGGAGTGGTTTGAGAAATGGCAGTGGTGTTTGGACTAGGAAATGCTGTCCAAATAAAATCAGAGGGGTTAAGCATGTTCTAAAAGAGAGAGGTGAAGTGGGAGAATAAGAAAATAGTTTGGATTCAGTTTGACATTTTCTTTTATCATACCTGCCCTCAGTCAGCTTGTCCAGCGATAGTAATTTCTCAGCACAATGTCAGGTACATAAAAGAATGTGACAGCCTTCCCTGCTAACCCAGGCTGCCGGATAGAAATTATCGTTCATTATCATTGTTAGTGTAACTAACCAACCCCAAGTCTGATCCCTTTCCAGTGGCACACAAATGGCAAAAATCCCAGTCACATCAACACTTCAGGCTCAGGCCTGAAGCTCTATTATTTGAAGAAATCCAATGGTGATTACTGACTGGAGTCCTGTTATTTTATCTGGGATTTATGTTCTGTTTTTTAATGGAGTGTGTTAAATGAGAAGCTTTAAAAGACCAGCTACTACAAGAAAAATAATTTAATGTGATTTTATAGTTTTTAGATATGTTACCAGATGTAGCCAATCAATCAATAAAACAGCTTTTCTTTGAGAGCATTCTACTCCAGTGGCTAAACTTCCATAATTATCCTGCCACCATAATTACAAATTATCTAGACTCCTTCCTTCTAGTTTATTCAAGTTGATGAGAAACTGATAAAATGGAGTTTCAGTGCAAGTGACATCTTATTGCTTGGCAGCTTTCAAATGCAGAGTATTTCAAAATCAAGTCTCTAAGACTGCACATTACTTTGAGGAAATGTGTCAACAAAATGCTGTCAGCTCCTTGCCTTTTGACAAGCTGTACAGATTTCAGATGACTCTTTAACCGTAGCTTGTCCATCAAATCAGCAGATGTCCTTTTTGGCAGTATTGGTAGCACAGTTAGGGTGGCTGGTGGCTTTTTTAAAAGGCAGGAAAGAGTTTCTGATTGTAACTGAGGCCTAAGATCTAGTTCTAAAGAAGTAGAGAGGAAAAAGTGAGGCTTATTGCTGATTACCTGGCAACGGGAAGAAGGAAGCCCTGAAGACTTTGGCATTTGGCTCATTTGATCCCAGGAAGGGATGGGGTGTCCTGAAGGACAAGAATGACTAATTGGAAGCTGCTTCTCTCAGCCCTAGAAAATGAAACAAATGCTCAGAGCATTCATTCAGGCTGGAGAGTGTCACAAGTCATGATGGATTTTACTGCTGTCGCTGTAGTTTATGATTTCCACCCTTTCAAGAGGGACAGCACTGAAATAGCAGCCGTGTCCCTGTCTGAGGAAAGCCTCTGCTTGTGAGGAGCTTCTGGCTGCTTTCATCCCTCCTCTTGTGGATTGCCTTGGCTGGAAAGGTCCAGCTATTTCCATTTTCATTGAAAGGGACTATAATACACAGATTCAACAGGTTTAATGTTTTATATGCCAGTTTAATAGATTGTTAGGCTGGAGCATCTTGTCATGAGTTGAGAGATGGTAGAGTGCCTCTCTCAGATTCATGTGTGTCCTGTGGGTATCCTCGTGCTGGACTTACCTAGTGCCTTTTTGGGCTGCTTTTATTCCCTAAGGCCACTGTGCATATGCTTCTCAAAGAACACAAACCCAAAGGCTCTTTCTAGCTACCAAATAAAGGTTTGTAGAAAGGAAAGCTGATCTTTTCCATCATATGGATTCGTGAGTTTTAAATTTGAACTGGTTGAAATACCTTTGAACAGTTACACTTCAAAGTATATTTCTGTAAAATTTGTGTGCTTTGACTCTATCTTTGATTGTAAATTAAACCTGATTTCCTTCCATTCTGTAATAGCTAGCAGTTTTGTTTTTCCTGGCACAAAAGCTCTTTCCGTTTGCCCTTCAGAGTCAAAGGTAGGAGGCTCTCCCTGAGAGAGAGATTAGTTTTTCTCACTAGAATTTCAGGCTGCAGGATGACAGTCTTCTCTGGCACACACTAAGCTCACCACCATCCTCAGTATACGCAAAATCATAATCAAAGACAGATGCCTTTGCCTGTTATAAATAATCAGTGCTGCTTGCATAGACCAGGAAAAATCCTTGTTTAGACTGGTCTTACTTTCTCTCTTGGACCTCTGTATTTCCCTTGGCCTTCCTTTTTTTTTTTTTCATCTTTTCTCTGTCTCTAATTCTAGATATTTGCCTAAGGAAATAAAAGGAATGGGGAAAGTAGATCTTGGCACTCTCTGAATTCTCAGTGGATTACCCTATGGAGTGAAATTAAATACACATGACATATAAAAGGGAACAGCCTTTTAATTTATAGCAAAAGCTCCAGTTCACAATAAATCTGTTCTTTCCTGTTTGTTCATGTGCATGATGAGAACATGTCATATGCCTCTGTGAAGCTGATATAGGAGCTCTTTGTTCTGTGTAGGATTAATTTGTTTTGAATTGGTTAAAGGTTCTCTGTAAATATCAAATAGCAATTGTGAATACTTTTAAATTGGTGATCAAGTTCACTTGCTTTTACAGCAAAACCCAGTACACCAGCATGTATTTTCATAATTTGTTGTAAAGGCGTTGTCCTGCCAACTATAAATTGTCCTAGAAATTGATGAGATTTCTGTCGTGTCAGGGCTGCTCAGATTGGAGCACCTTTTGGGGGAATATTTTCAGATCTCTTTGTGGAAAAATTCTGCTCTGGAGGTGGATGCCATTATGATGTTTTTGTCCTGGGCAGTGCACAAAGCACTCCTGTGCTGAGTTTTGGGTAAGGTTTTCAGCTGCAGACACCACCCTATCAACATGCTTCTAATTCAAATGTCCTGAACTCTTCCTGACTAAACTGTCTCAATGTTTTGCTGTTTTGTCCTCTAAGCTTCCAAATTCTTGTGCTGGTTAGTTTTTTTTAGGAATGTATAGAGTGATGAGCCAGGGATTGTGAAAAGAGCCTCACACCACTAATGGGTTGCTGCTACACAACCAGCCATGTTCTGTGTTCTCACAGGAGATTTGCAAAGGCCTGACTTTAAGAAATGAGAATATAATTTTGCTTTGTTTTTTTAATCCCAATGGTTTACCACAAAAAACACACCACTGCCAATGTTTTGGTAGAAATCCAGGCTGGTCCCATTCCAAGAGACCCAGGCTTTTTTTCCCCAAAGGTCAGCCTGTTTATGATAAAGGGATTGAGAAGCCTTTTTTTTCTTTCTCCCTGCTTGGTTGGTCGGTTTGTTTTAACCATATGGGCTAATTCCAGTATTAACTGCTTAAACTCTTATTTCACCATGGTAAAAAATGCCACAGTTGCTTGCCCATTACTATTTATAGCTTTCTGCTTTACTGACTGTTTTCCTCCTCTGCACAAGACCATAAATACATTAAAGAGCAAAGGAAGGAATGATTGGTTTGTCTTTGACACATAGGCTCTCAAGCTTGTTGATATTAGTCACATTAATTAATCATCTTATGGACAATTGGTTTTATTAACAGAAGCATCACCCGATTCCAGTAATTAATCCACTCCTGAAGAAATACACACTCTTGGCATTAAGGTGACTTATTGATACCAGTGATTGGCCACAAAAACCATGCCAGAAAAGTCAGATGTGCTTAAACTGGCTCTTGGATTTCTGAGCAGCAGTCAGGCTTTGCCTGTCATAATTTTCCCTGATTTTCCACTTCTCTGGGAATTATTTAAGAATACAATAATACAAGTATAATGAGCTGAAATCCCCCTGCTTCAGCTGCCTTGGCCTTGGTAATACTATTTTCCCCTCCTCTGCAGTGAGAAGGACCTGATTTGATTCAGCCACTTGCATTTTCCTCTCATTTAATATCCCCTTGGTCAGCAGTGCAGGGAGTGTGCAAGGGAAGGTCCAAAGCAGCCTGTATTTCAAACCTGCTCTTTCATTTACAGCCTGTGCAACCCTGACACTGTTCTCTTATGATACATTCTGGGGAATGAAAACCCGATGGAGCAAGGGACATGATCAAGCTATCACTGAAATTCCTGCTCTATCTGGACTGCCACTGAGTTTTTCTGAAGCCTTTGAGTTAGGAAGTGGCACGTTTCCTGAGAGCTGATAGTCTGTGTTTTGGCTAAAGTCACGGCAGAAATGTCACACTGAAAACATCCCAGTGCATTTTTACACCCATTTAATCATCCTTTGGAGAAGAGAGGCATGTATCACTGGTGATATGAATGCTGTGTATTGACTTTCCAGTTCTACTGGACATAGATTAATCATATTTGGTTAATAAAAACCAAGACATAAATTGTGCTTTGTTCTCTGGAAGAGGTTTCCTTTTTTCGCTTTGTGTTTTCTTTCTTTCCACCCTGTTTTTTGTCTGTCTCTGATAAAATGACAAATTAGAATGAAAGCCAATTAATTATCTTTATAAGGGAATGCTGAATTATACTGTCTTTGGGTCACAGTTACAAGCAGAAGCATCTTGTCCAGAAGCAAGAATTTCACTAAAATGTTGCGTAAAATCCATTCAGTTAAACTGATGAGATCTGTTTAAATGTTTGTTTTTGTGGATGAGGGAGAACCAGCTGATAAATATTTTAGAACGAAAAGTGAATTAATATAGTTTATTCTTTTGTCACTGACCGGCACAAGCTATGTTGCTGTAAGCCATCTCTAATCAATCTGTATCTCCAGCCTTTTTTGAGGCTTTCTTTCATCAAGACCAGGCAGTTTACCTACATCCTTTGTCATGCTCTGCATGCATAAATAAGGCCATTTCCACTGAGAAAGTCCATTAGACTGATTTTTCAAGCACACAAAAAACACTTTCTAGTGAGTAATTTTATATTTGAGCTAACACACTATGTTTGCAATCCATGCAATTGATGTCAGTTGAAACTAAGCCTAATTTGTCCTTCCCCTCACCCAGAGAAGGATAATCGTAAACCAAAACCCGTGCAACTTAATACCTGTAACTCAGCTGAGAAACCTGCCTTAATGCTGCTAACTGGTAGTCAGCTTGTCTGTGTCAAAACAGTAAATGAATAAAAGTATTTGCTGTTTGTGCACAAGAGTGCCACATCAAGGATTTTAGTAGGGATGCCGTAAATAAAAAAGTTCATTACAAAAGCAGTCAGTTATGAGCTATCTAAGGATATTTCACTCTCAGGCATGAGTGAAGTTAGCCTTTGGTAATTTATCAAAGCTCAGGTGTGTAGGACTCTATAAGCCTGGTATAGTTTCTCTAATGATGAGTCCACATCACAAAGTCACCTTGAAAAAAGTGGTTTTGGGGGCAAACATGAGGCGATAGATCAGAGCAAGGTGAGTGGCAGGCAGTGCAAAGGAGACCTTCAGCTCTGTTTTCTGGGAGGTGTTTGTGTGTGAGATGTCAATGTGTGTATCTGTGCTTCAGAGGCAGGTGTGGCTAAATGGGAATGGCCAAGAGCAGGGACAGAGACAATATGAGACTGTTGAGGTGCAAAGATGGAAGGCAACATGGAATGTAACAAGCAAAAAAACTGTGAGCTGCATATGGACCAGCCTTCTTTTTTACTTTGCTGGGAGGAATTCATTCTGTCCAGCACATTTCATTTTAGATCATGTCTGTCTTATTTTTTGGTAGTCTGCTTCTGCCATTTGCTTAGATATTGAAATGGCCTTTCTTGCTTGTTCCTCATCTTGGCAGTTTTCAGTGGGACTGCCAAGAAAATTAAAACCCTCTTCCTTATTCTTCGAAAGCATAATCAGGGAGTTAAGAAGCCAAGATTAGTTTTGCTAATAAATGTGTACAAGAGAACTCCTTTGGGGATTTCTGTTTTTCTAAGTATTTACTCTAAAGGATTATGAGTTTCTACGCCCCTCAGGAGATAGCTGGAGTTTGTCTCATCCTTCTCTGTGCTGTGGAAGGGAAGAGAAAACATCCAGTCAGTCTGGTCATTGATTTTCCAAAAGACCCTCTTCTCACTATTTTGGTAGTGGTAATGTTTTGCTTTCCAAGGACACTACTGAGACACAGCCCATCCCCTGAGGAACTCTGGCCAGTACTATCTATTTCCTCCAGGGAGTAACAGCAGGCACGGTAGCTCTGTCAAATTATTGTATATCAAGGTCACCATTCCTTGCAGGGGCTGGCTGCCTTGCCTTGAAGAAAGGGCCAAGGGTCTCCAGGTAAACAGAAATTGCTGTATGATAATGAGTGTGCATTCACAGATATCCAGGATCCATATTTCAGGTTGCTTTAGGCTGTGTGAGAACACGTCTCAGCATATCTTTGTCTGATGTCAGCTGGTGAATTGGAAAAGGAGGAGACACGAGTGGGTGGAATTTTGGGAGCAGAGAACCTGCACAGCAGCTCATCACACAGCATATTAGCCTCTGTCCAAACAGGGCGAATGGATCCAACCTGATCAATGACTTGGTGCTGGCTGCAGCCTCTGATTACTCTGAGACCATTCATAATTTATGGTTTAAACAGTAACATTTTTCAAGGGCTTGAAACAAGTAGGTGCACGGATTGAAATAACGCAGCGTCATGGTAGTTTTTCACATTGTGTGTCTGGAGTATGTGGTATTTATTCTTTGCTGTTGGAAGCCACCATCTGTGAAAACATTTTAACTGATGCCATTCTGAAAGAAATTTGATGAGTGGCAGAAGAAAAACGACTTATTTAATTAATGCTTTGGTAGCACATATGGACGTGTAATCCCTGGCCAGATGCATTCAGACATTTTTGGTCTCATATTAGTGGCGTGGTTGCTCTTTAGCTAGGCAGTTACAGGCACCCGCAATAAAGTTAATATTGCCAAAACCCCCTTTATTTCTGGGGGTTTTGGGGTGCTGTGTGAGTACTTCATCCTCCACCTCCTCTGTGTTTCTGTTTTTGCCTTTTCAGTGCAGCAACAACCCTTTCAGCTGAGGCCCTTTGGATCGCTTTGATACAAACATTCTCAAAGATCAAAGAGAAAGCAAGGCTCAGCTGGTGGCCTTTCCCTTTAAAACAGTGACTTTTAGGCCATGTCTCTGCTACAGATGTTTGCTGGCAGGGCTGTGTCAAGCCAGGTTTGATGAGGGGTTTGATCTCTGTCAGGCAGATTTGTGTGATCAGATGCAATTTTTCTGGTTATGCTGCATGTGTTTGCTTGGCAGGGGTGAGCAGTGAATGGGCCTGACTCTGCTCATGCTGCAAGGGCAGCTTTGTCAGTTCAAAAGGAATTTGCACGTGGGGAACCCTGTCCTTGCTCATGCAGTAGTGCCCAGGCTGAAGAGTGTTCATGGATGTAGCTGTGCTGCCCAGGAAGCAAAGCAGCTGAGCTTTTTCATCGATGCTGCTCTGTTGGCAAAGACTCTGAAAGAAATGTAAAACAACTTTCTGGTGTTGAACTGTGTTCTGTTCTAGCAACTGGTTTAGCCTGTGCTGGCACAGAAACCCTCTCAGAGGCAGGCTTTTTTCAGCTGGAATGGGTTTATCCTCTCTAGTTTAATTCTATCTCATTTGTTGGAAAACCTTTCCGTAAAATCAAGACATCAGTTTCTCCCCCTTAGTTGGGTTCTTAGTAGAAATCCTGCTGTGAAGATCAAGAGAGAGAAGATGGACCTCTAAAATGTGACTAGCCTCAGAAGCCTTCCCATTTTTGGTGGAAATACAGCGCTCCAGTGTTTGCCAGAATGGATCATAATTCCAGTGTTCTAAGAGATGTTTCCTCTTGGTAATGACTTGAACATGTCAGTAATTTAGGAACATAAGAATTCCTTTCATTTTTAGGATGTTGAGTTTGTAGTGCCAAGGAGATGCATTTTGGGGAAAGCAGCTTAATTCTAAGTGACTAAAATGGAATTATGGGCTGCTGAGGATGAGCTTGACAGAGGTGCTGCTCAGGACACACATCTGTGCCTGCCACCAACATTCTGAACTGCACCTTCTGGAACAGAAAAAGAAATGGCTCTGTTTTTGCAATGAGAGCTGCTCTTGGCTTGGTCCTTCAACAAAATTTAGGGTGTGATACTGATCTCTCCTGTCACAATCTAGAAATAACCTAGACTAAATTACTTCTCCTTTTATTTAATTTCTTACTGATTTTGGATTTTCTGGTTTGGTTTTTCTTTTGTATAGGCACTAAAGATGGTCCAGGTTGTGGATTACATGTGAACTTCAAAGCATAGCACTGAGCTCCACTACTGTGAATTCAGGTAAGTGCTATTTAAGCACAAGTTTTGTTTGGTTGGGGTTTTTAATAAGAGAAATTACCTTTACTGAAAAACAAGCTTTTACAAATGCTGTTTTCTGATGCCTGCATCTTTTTGCACACAATTAGAATTTACTCCTTTCATAGACATTTTGCTTTTACTTTATCTAATGTTTTAATTTTTATACTGTTACTAGGTTTAGTGAGCTTCCAGTAAAGGATTTTTTTGTTTTGTTTTTAATAATGATTTGAAGGTGTGGGGCTTTTTTAAAAGCATGGTCTTCAAGCCTACTTTTGCAACAACCTACTCAGCTGGGGCACTGATCCAAAGCTCTCTGAAATCAATGGCAACCCTCCAGAAGGTTTCATGAGCTTTGGCTGAGGCCTTTTTTGTGAGCATGAGAATGAAGGCATTTTTGGTTTTCTTCGCTGTCGCATTCTTAAATCTGAATAAGCAGAAAATTGGATTTATTACTAATAGAAGCAGATCTACAAAAACAAAGGACCTACAGTTCTCTACTGGAAGGGATATGGTTTGGCAAGATGTAGAGCAGGTAGCTCTTACAATGTGAAAAATGTAGACAATTGGAATTAACTGCAACCAAATGTACCCTGGAAGCACGGCTGTAATTTATAATACAGTCAGGAATGCACTGCAGACTCCTCAATCGATAAGCTAATGGGAAAAAAGCCTGCAATTAATTAAAAATCAACTGGGTCAATAGCCTTTAAATGAAAGATATGAAATTGCTAACATTTGGATGGAACTTCTTTGCCAAGTATATTTATAAACCTCATATAAAATATGATATTTATAAAAAGAATAAAGCTCCTTTCACTGTTAAAAGGCAGCACTCTGGATGCCTGATTTCCTTTTGCTCTAAAAATTCAACTGAACTGACTTTATTTCAACAAGTTTTCTACTGTGTATAAAAGAACTGAAGTAATCTTTTACCTTTAATTCAAGACCTTACAGTAGAGCACAAGAGCTATAAATAGGACTCCCAGGGTGATGCTGCCCATGACTTCATGGTCAAAACATCTAAAACGATGAAAGTTTGTGGCCAAATGGTTCTCTTAGCAGATGTCAGGACCTGAAGCATTCTGACTGCTGATCTTGGCAATCTAATATCTTGTTACATTTATAGAAATAGGCCCAGAAAGGGCAGCCAGGGCAGGGGGAGATGGGCTAATGCTGGCACTTGAAAGCAGCTTGTTGTCTGTGGGCTCTCAGCTTCAAACAACTCTGGGCCTTTACAATTTGCTAAACTGGGAGTGCTACTTACCCCAAACCTTTTTCATCTGGCACTGATGATTTTTTCCATATATATTCTATACCACTTCTGCTTTTTATTAAAAAGGTAGAGGAGAATCATTGCCAAGGAGGAAATAATATTATTAAACTTGTGAATCTCTGCTTACCTTCTATAGATAAGTTTGTTTCATTACCTTGCTGCATGCTTTTTATTGTCCTTTTTTGGGGGCAGTGAAAATCAGCTGGGGGCATTGTAATTATATAACATTAATGAGATTTCAACTGAAGAGTTGAATGAGACTGCAACCAAAGAATTCTTTAGCAGTAACACAGTTATTGATAGTGGAGAATTTTTTTCAAGTAGGTGGATAAAATGCCCTAAAAGACATTGACAATAAAGGAAAAAGAGGACAAGTTTAGGGCTTTATTACTTAGTTTCCGCCCTGTATCTTCACTGCAGAGGCTGCTGGATTTAATCTTTATAATCATAGAATTTCAGACATATTACTAGGCTTCCTGGGTTGTCTGAGGTTCCTAGAGTTGCTTGTTCACATTAGAAATACACCAGTAGTCTTTGTTGCAGAGAAGAGCAATTTTTTTTCAACATACAAACAAGGAAATCAAATTCTGCCCACACAATGTTCCTGGATCCACCATGGAAGTCCAAACCACAGTATCCAGGGGAGTTGCTGAGATGTGATGTGTGAACAGCAACTCTTTGTTTTCTCCATCTCAGGCTAGAATGAGGCTGCACTTTCCAAGTCAGTGAAAGAAAATATGAACATGTGCAAAGAAGAAGAGGATCTGGAAGAGCAAATGGACGTGGGTGAGGACTGACCCATTGAAAGGGGATCTTTACCCAGTGGCAAATTTCTGGGGCAACCCCTACCAGCAAGAACAGGAAAAGGGATGGTTACTAACTTTCTTGGACTTGCCTAATTCAGAAGCACCTTGATGATGAATTTTTCTTTTTCTTTTTCCACTTCCCCAATTTTTATTTTTTTAAAAAACCTCCTGGAGCCCCTTTTTATTTACTGGTCAAATACTGATAAATCAAGGTCTTTTCATATATCACAAAGGATTTGCTAAGTTGGAGGGGACCCACAATGTTCATCCAGCCCAACTCCTGGCGCTGCACAGGACAATCCCCAAGTGTCACACCCGGTGCCTGAGAGCATTGTCCAAACACTTGTGGAACTGTGCCAGGCTGATGCTGTGACCGGGGGAGCCTGTTGAATGCCCAAACACCCTCTGGGTGAAGAACCTTTTTCTCTTATCCAACTTAGCTTCAGGCCATTCCTTTGGGTCCTGTCCCTGTTCACCTGAGAGCAGAGATCAGTGCCTGTCCTTCCTCTTCCTCTCATAAGGAAGTTGTAACTGCAGCGAAGGCTCCCCTCAGGCTGCTCTTGGCCAGGCTGAACAGACCAAATGACCTCAGCTTCTCCTCACATGGATTCACCTCCAGACCCTTCACCGCCTTCCTTACAGTCCTTTGGATACCCTCTAACAGCCTAATGTCTTATATTGCAGTGAGAAAAACTGCACACAGTGTTTATGTTAAAATTCCAGTCTCCATCTTGTAGACCATTGGTTTAAAACACAAGAATGTTTGATACAAAAATAGGGTAGGCCTTGATTCTTACAGGTAGGGCAGGAAGCACAGTCGGCCACACAGGTGAGGGATGCAGTGTTGTGTGATTGTAAAGAGAAATGTTTGGCAGCTTCCATCAGATGAAATGATGGTATTTGACCACTGTCATTGCAGCTTCTGTTGTAGCTCTATATTGGTGTTTTTTCTGACTGCAATACAACTATCCTCATACCTGATGCCAAGAATTCTGCGTCAGTGTTTGAGCAGCACTGAGTTGCTGCAATGGTGAATTTGATTCACCTCATGAATCTTCCTGTTGCCTCCTCCTTCCCAGATTGTAATGGCTAAGGCACAGTGTCCTCATCCACCCAAATATTAGTCCCAAAGGACTGCAGTGAAGAGAGCCTTTTTTGGAGTCTTGGCTGCTGTGTGGGTTTCATGAAGCTTCAATAAAACATCTTCAACCTGGGCAGTGGATTTCTTTTCAGGTTGCTGAGCTAGGCTATCTCTGGTGAGGCTAGAAGCACTAATTCACCACCAACTTTGCAGTATTTTAGGTAAGCATGGTCTGTCTCAACGTGAATGACATCCTTGGCTCACAAAACACTTCTGCTACTTGGAACAAGATTGTGATCTGTTTCCAGTCCTCTTCACTCTTTCTTGTGACGATTTTTCTCAGTCTCTTCCAACAAAATCTAGGAAGTTTATAATATATAATAAAAACATAGATATGTTGCTGTATTGTAATATGTTCATTAGTATAAATGTAGGAAGAAAACCATGACAACTGCTCATGATTCCATCAAACAAGTCAATTTTTTGGGTAAAAATTAGGTCATGATTGTTGTTTGTTATCACAGAAACCAGGAATTCCTAAGCTCTTTAACCCTTTCAGTATATTTTATATACATCCCAGAAGTTGTCATGCCACTTACTTTTTACTTCCAGACTTTTAGGACTTGGTCATCTCCTCTTTCATCTTTCTGGAGACTGAGTTCTAATTTAAGCTCCTATTTCTCAATTACAGTGACAGGGGAAAATATTGGTCAGCCTCACCTAGAAGAGAAATTTATTATATAAATGTGCAAGCCGTTTCCCTATTATTTAATTTTTTACATATTATATAAATGTCCATAGGCACCTTAAAAAAATCCCAAAAAAACCAGAACATTTAAAAAAATTCCCAAATGAATGAATAAACGAATGACTGATACTATTTCAATAAAAGATAATATTAATACAACACTGACAAATATATCATTGGTTTAGTCAAAATGTTAGCAGCATCACTGGTGATGATACAGACACATGCAAATTACCAGAGAAAATGTCTGAATTTCTCATCTATAGAAATAGCACTGCAAATCTAATACTGCTCTTATTCCAAACACATTCCACCTGCTCAGGAAGTTACAGATAAATTAGAAATGTTGATGAAATCTGTACAACAAGAAATTCTGTTACAGTGACATTAGCTGATTTCCTTTCAACCTGCAGAAGAAGCACAACCTTTTTTTGTCTGCATTTTCCTCATTATATATTCAAAATAAATTAAACACACGATACCTGCATTATTAAAAAAGTATTTTTTATTAAGCTACACAAAATAATTGGCACCTAAATTTCTTTTCACATACAATTCATGAGGTTAAGTCTTTTGAAAATTAAAACACAAAACAAATACAACCAAGAAAAACCCAATTAAACAAAACCTACAACAGTTTTACACAGAGATATCTGCATTTCTAGTCAGCTAAAGAATGCTGCCTCCACAATTCTATTGTAGGCCACGCTTCATTTCTTTTGACTTTTTCTTCAGTTAATCATTGGGTTTCCTAAATACAAATGCATTATGACAATAATCAGGTTTTAATTTAAATTTAAATGCATTCCTTAGTGTATCAAGTCAAGCTGTCTTCCTTCCTTCCTTCCTTCCTTCTGATGTGGCTTTTTGGGGGAAAGTGAGCGCAACTTCATAGAATTTTTTTCTGTCTTTTTCATTGTTTGGTCAGTCATTCTTTCAGAGACAGAACCTTTTACAGTCACTGGCATGGTGAGACTGTTGGCATTGGCTGGTGTCATAGGGGGAGTGGGAAAGGGTTGTGGTATAATGAATTTGTGATTCAGCACCAAAGAGTTGAGAGAGCTGGGAAGGGAAGGTGTCTTGAAAAACGTGAAGCTTGAGGTAACTTCTTGTCTTATGCGTATGTTGCTATTTCAAGAAATAGCAGTAATCAGTTTTTTTAAAGTGTAAAAGGAAATAAAATACTTATCCCAGTATTGCAGGCTGCTCGTGCTTGTTTATTTTGACAGCTAAAATTCTGTGACACACTACTGGACTGCCCTTCAATAGCTGAACAGCGGACAGAATAGAAATCCAGTCAAAGCAGCTCCTTTGGTGGGTTAGTTCTCACCATACAGGCATGGCCTATCATCTAAATTTGAAAGGTAGTGCAACATTTTCGTCTTTCAAAATGTTGGAGCAGGGCTCATCTATAGTTTGTATGGCCCTTTTCTTGTTGTGTGTTATTTCCAGCAAGGGGGGTGCCTTTGTTTAATGCCAGCTGCCAAGACAAGAAGTCAGGCTCTGGAGAGGGCAGAGTGTCTGTCTGTAGGAATACCTGGTTTGGGATTTGGGATTAGGGCACAGAGCTGTCCAAGCCTCTCTCAGAAACACCTGCTGTGTGGAGAAGGCATGAAGTGGGGAGTGTCTCACATGTGCTGCTTATATCTGGTGGCCTGAGTTCAAATAAATAATGAAATAGCATTTCCTGCTTTGATTTCCAAGTGTGTTGTTACTTTGTTCCATCACCTTGCTCAATTCAGTTCAACTTACCTGTTTGTAAAATGGGTTCCATAATATTTGCTTGATTTACTGTGACTAAATCCTCTGTTATTAGTTTAGGTCCAGTTTCCTCTTTTTATTTTATACATCATAAGAAATCAAATTTTCTTCTTTGGAGGAAGTATTATCTTCATACATAATGTAAACAGAGTAGCACAAAATTCTAAGATGAATTAGGGGAAGCTGGGCAGCTGGGAACACAGAAAATAACATGGACATTCTTTGTAAAGAAAGCTGGAGGTGTTGGGTATTGAACCAACAGCTGGGAATTCATCAGTACCTGGGTTATTTGCTCTTCCTCCTAAAGGGGCTAACCTGATTTTTAACAATTTATTAAAGCATTTTAGGAAACCCTTGAAAGCTTCCAAAAATAATTATATAAACCACATATGTCTTTTGTGTGAACTGTACAGAGTGAACCATAAAACCAATATCTGGTAAGACCAGGGTTTTTTAAACATGTATTTTGTCAAATTGACAAATGAAAAATTTGGGGTTTTTTAAATTAAAATTCGTCATGAATTTTAATATAAACTAACTCCTGGCCTTTCCTCCTTGCATGTCCTCACATAATTTCTGTAATTGGTTTTAGCAGTTACATGCAGTTATTCAAATGCTGAATCTGGAATCAAATACTCCCTTTGATTTAGATTTAAGTTAAAAATATGCATGTTCTTGATGTTAAGCCAGCCTATAACAAAGCTCAATTGTTTGTCTCTTATGAGACAGCAGTGTAACAATGCTACACAGGGGTTGCTTGAAACCAGCTACTGAAAGGTGTGCTGTACACAACATCCTCCTGGATTTCTAAAAACTATTTTAGCATCCTGACACATTGGTATAAACTGCTGCCAACAGTAGATACAAATTTAGTGTGCCCCCAGCCTGTTTTGTGAAATTATGGCACAAAGTTTTGAAACTGCGCCAGTTTAGGATACAAGGAAAAGTGCTGCTGTCTCTGGCTTGCTACTGTAAATGTAAAACATTAAAATAATGGTGAATGGGGAATTGGTGGAATTCAGTCCTGCCCAGGAAGACCTACAGAAACAAGTCTCATGGTTCTGGCACTTGATTTGTTTTCTTGGAACTTGATTCTCCTCTGCCTGAAGTCTGCTAGGAAGATCGATAGCATTTGATTGTGAGATTTAGGCAGGAAGGGAGTGCTCTAGGTTGTGCTAACACAGGATAATTTGAATTTGATGCTATTTTTCTTCTCCTCTCTTTTCCCCTCTGCCAAAATCACCTTACTTTGGCACTGTTTGGTCTGTGACCTTTTTATCTTACTTGCTTCTGGGGTTTGTTAGTTATTTTCCCTTGTTACCCTCTTCATCTAACCCTTGCTTGCCACTGCTCACTCATCCTTCTCCAAAGGTAGGAATCAGAATTCAAATCCAGGAGAAAGTGCTTGGACAGCGTTAACAGCTGAACCTCAGCTAGCAGGTAAAAGTTAGCAGACTGAAGAGTTGGTCAACAACTCTTTTCCCAGTTTTTTAGCATAGTTATGTGGCAGCTTGGAGACCCCCCCATGTCACAGGGAGACAGGAGAGAGAAGAAGGAAAAGAAGCCCCTTGAGAGCTTCACTTTAGTGTCTGAAAAGCTGCGCTTACTCTTATTTTGTCCCTGTAACTATTTCATCCTCCTTCCAAATGCCTCTGCTGCTGCCACTTGCCTTCCTCAGCTGTATAACAGCAACAGCACATCTGCTACATGATGCTGAGGTGACTCTTGGTCTGAAATTCCTCTGAACACATAAAGTGTGAGGATTGCTTATCTGTTATGGCTTATCTATCATTATCCTAGCAAGATTCCACCATGGGCATTAATTTTAATTGCTCAATATATTTATTCATCAGAAATCTTCTCTCCCCACTAATTTGGAAATGTGGATGTATCTGAATGACATACAAGCAAAATCTGACTGGGGAAATGCTGGTATGGGCTGAAGGTATGTTGATTTGTCCCTTTAGTGCAATGTTTATGACAGGTGAAGTCAAGGGAAGAGAACAGTTATGTCACTTATGCAGAAGAGCCTTCAACAGAAAAAAAAAAAAAAGTCTTCACTAAAACTGCCAGAAATACCCACAATTTCCTTCTGATCACATTGAGGTAACTTAATCCTTCTGCATTTTTTTTTTAATGATTGTGTTATAGCTGTGCAACAAAATTGAAAAGAAATAAGTAGCGTGCTTGGGGTGAGTTTCGTATCATTAAATTGAAGCATATCATTTCCTTAAAAAAAGTTAACATGGCAAGAGATTTAAAATGTGTGTTAATTTTAATAGATACAAATTACTGTAATCACATCAAGAGATAAATTACTATAATCATGTCCCCTTAAATCTTTCAGTGATTATAATGCCCTTGTTTCAGTGTCATGTTTTTAACAAGACATTAATTCCTTGTCGTGCGTGGTCTTTAATGGGTATAACCCTGTGTCTTAAAGCCCATTGCTCTTGGGTGGGACAGCTATCACTTTCAGTGGCAAAAAAACCAAAATGGGTAAAGGCAAGAAGAGTTACAGTAGGTGGATGTGCAAATAGGATAACTCTGAGTCCGTCTTCTCTCCACTGGAGTGCCAGGCCATCCCTAGCCCTGCTTTGGAAACAGTTGTGGTGATTGCACAGGGATACTGCAATCCAAGGAGGCATCTAATGCCAGCATTCACTTCTCCCAGTTTAATGAAAAGAGATGTGAGAAAGGGAGAATCTCAGCCAGGATCTGCAGGGCCTGAGGTCTGTGTGATTACAAGAGGTTTTTTCCCTCCACTGCTGTAAAATCATCCTGGAATTCACCAGGACACTGCACACACACTGCACAGGGATACTCTGTATAGAAACCTGTGTCCACGCTACTGTGGGTATTTATAATGACTTAAGAAAATTGCTATAACACTGAAAAGCACTGGGTTTTTTTCTACAAATTTAAGAGTAAAATGCTATATTATCTAGCTTCTGTTTTCATCAAAATCCATGTGGAATTTTGCAAGTGAAAACAAGGGAAAGGAGTCTGTGTTGTAATATTTTCAGTATGGGAAGGGGAAAAGGAACTGTTTTACACTTGAAGGTTCTGCAGAATAATCAGAGGGCTGTTCACAATTTATAGATGTTTCCTGTGTCAGGGATTTTCCCTCTTTCTTATGGGTCAATTTTCAGGAAAAAACCCCATTTTTTAATAAAAAGAAAGTGACTTTCAAGTTGCTTTTTGTCAACTCCTTCCTTGATAGCAGCTGTGGCAGCCTATAATTTAAATAATTGTACTTTTGAGAAATATATAGTCCAGTGAAATATTTTCCTTACTTCCTCTTAATGACTGGGCCTGTTCATTGAGAATAAATATGTAAATCATGTTATTACCATGGAGGAGAGTTAATAGCCTCTAATGGCTTAGAACCTGTGAACAATCATGCCCATGAGGAACTCCTTACACAAACAGTCCTGGTAAACTCAACAGGAGTCTTCATGTGGTAAAATTACTCATACAAGTAAATGTTTGAGAGGAAAATGTCATTGTTCCTCTCCCACATTCCTCCTGTTCCTCCATGAAAGAGAGCCAGCACATGAACATCAGAAGGCATTTTTGGTCTAATATGTCCCAAATAAGGATTTAATCTAGACTAAACAACTGTTTTGAATATTTGCTGTAACTGTTATTGAAAATGTTTTGAATTTTTCTATTCACTTTCTAGCTTTTGGTTTTTGATTTAAATCATCTGTAGTGTTTCTACTTGGTGTGTTCACTTGGTATTTAATGTTTAGAATGTCTGTTTAATACACTTTAATAACCTCTGCAGTTCAGCTGCATTTTACTTAAAAAGCATTCATTACTCTAAAAAGGTTTTGGAATGAGTGATTCATCAAAGAAGCTAAAATAGCTTGTCCTGCTAACAAGACACCAGATTTTTGTTTAATTGTTAGTGCATATTCAAAGCATTTGCAATTAGCTGAAGTGTAGTTTTGAAAGAAATACTTTCTAGAAGGAGCTGTCATTTTTGTCTGACGTGAGGTTACTTCAAAAGTCACAATTCCCCTGCAGGTACTGAAGTTATCCAATTACACTTCTTGTTTGTTTATTACAATTAGTGTGTTTTGGTAGAGGTTTTTCATGGAGAAATGAAAACTAGTTGATAAAACAGCAATTTTCCTGAACCAGTTATTAAAACTGATCACAATAGACCTGTGAGGTTTGGGAGCAGATGTGCAAAAATTCTTGTGGTGATTTTAGGGGATTTGGTTGTTTTGGTTTGTTTGATTTTGGTTTTTTGGTGGTTTTTGTTGGGTTTTTTTGGTTGTTTTTTGTTTGTTTGTTTGTTTGGCTTTGTTTTTGTTTTTTGTCTACTGTTTAATCCTCGATCCTAATGGTAACATAATAACTAACTAACTGCTTTTCATTTAGGCTGATTGTGAGTCAAGTCTCTATCTGCTGAGGAAGTTACCTGATGCACCCTCTAATTAAAGTCTCTGCAGCACCTTCCTCCTACATGAATGGGCAGGTGGATCCCTGGTGGTTTTCCTGTGGTCACCAGTGCAATGGAGGGACCCAGCTGACTGACAGGTACTTGCATTCATTTGGAATTTTTAATCACAGCTTCACACTTGTCAGCTTCAAAGTATACACTGTAGGGAAATTAGTGTCACATCATGTGATGCAGCAGTCATAGGGCTGTGAAGAAAACAGATTGTTTGATTGTTTTTTTCTTCCATGGCTAAGGTTAACTGTCTGGACAGCTGTGAGTCAAGCCTTCAAGGCACGCTGCTTTATCTGATTGGTCTCAGTCTTGATCTGGCACATGAAAGGGAACGTGAGGAAGTTTCCAGCAGAGACCATTTTGCAAGTCCAAAGATAAGGGCAAGGTCAAGTTCACTTGTGTTTTCACAGTATCTCTTTACAAACATCAACCCAAGTGCCACGAAGACTACACAGAGTTTCATCTGGAAGTGGTTTGCACCTTCAGGAGATTTGCCTGGCTGGAGTATTTTTCATTCTGTTTACCAGCATCAAAAAGACCCACCACAGTAAAGCAAGAGCAGTTGCCTTTCTCAAAAGGTGACTTTTCCTTCTAGGGACCGAGCACATGGTGGTTTTTATCCAAGTTTTGATGTTTAACTTGCACAGGTGTTGCCAGCCTCTCACAGGGCTGTAGGGAAACGTTAGTATTTAGTTAAGGAGTAAGTTGTCATTATCTGTGTGATATTATTTTAGCCCATAAGGTTTCTCTTGTAGGAAACTACCATTTCTTCAATGCCTTCAGAACTGTGGGAGTTACTGCAGGAATATATGAGGTGGGAAAATAGAGATTCTTCTTTTCTTTTTTTAATGTACTTTTGAACAGTGTCCTTTATGGTTATTGTGAGTAGTGTGTGAAACTTGAGACTTGTGGCCTGAGGGTGGAAGAAGCTGTCTCTGCCTCATGAGGCTCACCAAAAACATTTCCTGAGTTATGGATGAGCACTGCCTTACAAAACCCAATCCTACACACTGCCCTCCCTCTGAAAACTGTTCCAGTCTCAGTGCTAGCTTCTCAATTTGTAAAAGTTTATCTTAATTCCACCAAGGTCTTAGTGAGATTTCCTAACTACCTTTTAATTTCTTAATTATGTGTATTGTTATGCTGCAATGCTTTAAGTAATCAGGTTTTTTTATGGCAGAGTTGTTGGTTAGCGGTGTACTTCTATAAAAACCACAATTTAAATTTTTCTCTTAGCTGTTGCTACAAGCAGTAAATTCTGCGGCTAAAGGAAGGAGCATACTGAGTGAGCCTGCGCTCTCTTCCACTCAATCACCTCAAATGTTGCTTTGTGTACGCTGTGCATGAGGAACAGGTTTGCACACTTGTGACTGCAGTGTAATCTGACAGTTCTCAACATCTTCCACAGAGAAGCACAAGTTGTGAGGGTTTTTCTCTCCCTGTCTTTCTTTGAGGTCTGCATTTGTCTTCATTTCAAAAAGGAAAGCTGTCATCCCCAAGTTAAAAATGCACAGTCAGATCAGTTGGCCTTCTTTCATGAAAATGTTTGCTATTTCCACCATGAAAACAGAAGATTATAAATTGGCCGTAGAATATCTTGATAGCTGTCATACAAATTATTCTACAACGTACATCAATAAGCACAGTCAGTGCACTGGGCAAAGAGATGCCTTTCTGAATCTCTTTGGGATCTCTTTTCTGAGAGACAGTTACAGTGGTGTAAACTATAATATAATAGTGAAATTAAGGTGAATTGAATGATGTGCTGTTACACAAAGCTTGAAAAGATAGAGCACTGATCTGTTAAAAATGAGTTGTGGTTTTATTTTACTGTAAATTCTCCAAGGTTCTAGTCTGTTTTGAATTTTGGAATGGGTGGATGGTGGTAGTTCTTTTGTCTTTGGAAGAGCATCTTTTATAATTGAAGAGGCACCGCCCTGGGATGCTCTGGTTACTTGGATGGTTATTAGGGTGAGCTGTGTGCAAGCTGGCACTAAATTAAACCCTCAGTCCAAATCCCCACTGTGCTCTGAGAGGAGACTCATACCAAAAGGAGCATGTCATGTCCTCATGTCTCCTTTGCTGACATTATTAAGGGCTGGGATGATTTCCTGGGGAATAATGATAGGTTCATGTCCAGTTATCCTGCAGCAATCAATACAGAAGTGTCCTCCCTGGGAGCACAGTGTGCCCAAAAGGTTCACTGCTTGGTGTTAGGGCAATTCCTGCACCTTTTTATCACTCCCTTCATTTGCAAATTCTGACTGTCTCAAAGCATTTCTCTGCTTTCCTGTTCTGTTTTCATATTTTTTTCCTAATACCATGAAACCGTGTTTAACTTCGTGTGCTTTCTTCCAGGGAGAGCTGAACTCCATACAAATTTATCCTGATCAATCTGTGTCCAATCTGTTACTGGCTTGATCAGATAGAAATGCATGATATCAGCGAAGCTGGCACATTGCTCCTAACCTTTCCTGATGGTATATTCAATACTTGAAAATACCAAAGGTCTAAATTTAAAGGAAGATCCATAAAATCACTGTCCCTTTTCCAAGAGATATATAATATGTTTCTCATGTCTCTAAAAGTCCTAATTTGAAATAATGTGGTCTTTATTCCCATTTAATGTCTAGGGTATGACATATTCCCCCCAAATACACCCCTAGCTTTCAACTTTCCCTCATTATTTTGCATGCTTTTTAAAATAAAAGTAATGAGCATTTGCCATTTAGTGAACCTGTCCTTCCTTTTCAAAGCAGTGATTTTTTATTATTGACTTTCAAAGAGCAAATCAATCCCACACTTTTATCCTAATTATTTTTTCAATTGCTGCATTTCTTATTCTACATCTGCATTAGTATAACTTTGGCTTTTTTCCCTTTTAAACATAACATTAGTACTCATTTATGTCTTTTTACTTTCCAGCTTTATGAAGGCACTATTGACTCTCACCTTTGTAAATGTCTGCCCTTGAAGTTTTAAATGTTTGCAATAAACACAATTTTGCTGCTATCATTAGCAGCCATTAACCATAAATTAGCTACTTCAACTTCCATTTCTCCTAGAGTACCATCAAGAATCCTTCTCTCCTGGCCAGTCTTACACTGGTGGAGTAGGGAGATCAATCTCAAAATTTTATGAACTACATCAGTGTAATTTTGACTGCAGTCAGGAATATACCCTCCTGAAGTATGTTCTTCCTTTTTCTTGGCTAGTGGAAATCCTTTGGATATTTCTGACAGTGCATCCCCCCTGGAATGTCTCTGCTAAAATATCCAGACATTCCAAGACGTTGGTGGCAGGATCCTGAATCATAACTGTAGTAAATTTCTGGTGGGTGTTACTGCCTTTTTAGTTTTCTGTGGGAGTTCATACCTTCAGTCCCTGCAATCAGACTCTCCTCNATACCTTCAATCCCTGCAATCAGACTCTCCTCTGCTGTCATGACTGTGACTGTGCATGTGAAGAACCAATTGTCCAGCAAGAAAACTTATTTCAGTGATGTGTTCACGTGACCTGAGGTGAGAGCACTGACAACAAGGAGAACCTGGCTAGACATGGACTCTAATTTTGGTCCTTAGATAAATATGGCAAGTGTACTGTAAGCTATGGACTATATGAAAGACAACATTGTTTGTGTTTCTCTGATAATCTGCATTTTTAGGTTCTTCCCTAAACTGTTTGAGTTTGAAAAGCAAAGATAAGCAAAAGGAGATTGTTTTGGAGAGAACTGATAGCCAATCTGGGATAGCAGTCAAGAAAACCTCAGTGGTGTCAGGATTGAATCACGAGGAGTTAAAAAAAGTTCTGACAAGGTCTTCCATGTGAACCAAATTTATATTTTTGAAATTTTGCACGTTCTGCTGTTGATTTGTAATTGATATTCAGCATCCACACACATTTATACCAGGTGAAGAGCAGAGGCTGCCTAGGTCTCCTAGGAAAGCCCTTGCACAGCGGCTTTACCTCCCTGTAATTCAATCTTTCCATCCCTTTCCTCTCAAGTCCAGGTGGATTCCTCACCTGCTGATATTTGTGCTACAGATGTGTATCTTTTCTAAGGTTTGAGAAGACAAGTGGTAGCACCTTCTCACTGGAACAGGAGAGATACTTGTCTGAGTTGGCAAGGTGATCTCAAAGCTGCAGAATAAGATTTAAAAGTCTTGGTTGAAGGGAGAGGCCAGAGCAATATCAAGTCATCTTAGAAGACTTGACTCTAGTTACAGAGACCTGCTACCCTCAAACACATTTGGAAACCACACTGATAAGATTTGTTAGGGTCAGTCTGTGGCGAGGTGCTGTAATAGCATAGGCTGCTTCAGAAATCCAAATGTTTTGTTCTCCTTTTTTTTTTTCTTTTCTTTCTACCTAAATTAATAATTCCTTTGATAAAGTTGCTCCTGATTTACACACAAATGTGCCAGTCCCCTTCTGTCCCTGTCTATCTTAGAAGAAGCATGAGGAATTCAGATTTTCCTCACTCAATTTTTAGTAAAACACAATAATTATTTTTAAATAGAAAATAGACTCAGGCTAGGCATCTTGTATTTTGAAAGACACCATTTAAAAAACCAAAGACAGATGGTCTCTTGTACCCATAATTTCTTCTTATAAAATGCAATTTGAATTATTCTTAGTGGGTTCAGAATATCTTTTTTCCAGGCATAAGCCCAATTTTTTCCCCTCCAGCTTACAGAGGAATCTACACTAGATAAAACATATTTGATGCATAATTTTTTGTTCACTGTGAGATGCCTCTTGAATGTACACATTGTTTACGTGTACATATATTGCAAGCTAACCATAATGCAAGCTATATTGAAAAGTCATGTACATTATTCAGGTATTTTAGTGTATAGAATCCAATAATTCTTTTACAGAATTGACAGAAAAAGTTTTAAGGATGCAAATTTCCTAATAAATTAATCCTTCACTATTTCAATATATGCTACAGTTAAGGCCAGTAGGAAGGATAAAATGCAGCGTCTTTACACTGGTTTTAGGACAACTGCTGTCTGTGCTCTGAAAGCTGCTATACATCCATATCTGTTCACTTGCTTTCACAAACTGTACAGTCCCAATGTTGGGTCTGTATTTGACTTTTCCATTTTAATAAGATGTAAATGTATTTTTAAACAGTACTTTTGTACAAGGTTCTCCTTTTTAAAGGTTTTTTTCTCTTCTCGGAAAGGGCTTTCTGGCCTCTGATTTCTCCAAGTCCTGGAAGCTTAAAGCCAAATGTTGCCATTAGGGTGGTTTAGGTGGACATGGACTTTCAGGAGGGGCGTTCACATGTGTCTCATATTCAGCAGTAAGGAATGGACACAATACTCATGTCTCTAAGCCAATCTTAGCCAACAGGTTCTCCCTCAGCAGCCTTGCATGGGCTGACTTCTGTGTGGGGAAAGGATGAATCCTGGGGTTGGCCTTTTTGGTGACAACAGGAACCAATGTCAGGAAAATTAATTCACTGTACCTCCTTCTGGGCCTTTCTTACATCTCTGAAGGAAGATGGAGGAAATCCATACATGAAAAATCTACCAAGCAATATTTTAAAATGACGACATCTGACTTGAAGTGCCTGAGTCAGAAATTGCTGGGACTTGGGACAGGACACCTTGGAAAGTGTTGATCACTCTCCTATTACAGTCTTCTGTGTTTATCTTTTATCACATAAGATAATTTGGCTTCAACTAGTACAGCTGTGTGTACATCTTGCCATTCAGATTTATATGGAATTATTGATACATAGTGGATATTCACACATCCATTTTAACTACTACGTGGTGCAGTTCTTCCTAAATCCTCTTTAGAGCCAAAGGGGGGAAAATATTCACGCAGAAGGTGTTTCAGAGAAACCCTGGGATCTCTTTGTCCAGGTAATTCTCTCTGCAAGGATAGCAGAGGGAGATAAAACAGCTGAGCTGGCTGATATAAACTGCATAGTGTCATGTGGTTTCCACACCACCACTGAATGTATCCCCTTAACACAGGACATGCACAATCTGTGTAAAGTCCCATCTAATGAAAATTCATTTTGTGCCGTTTCAAAGTACCACATCAGCTTTAACAGCCAGTAACAATCATAGTGCAATTACTCCTTCATGGCTACGAGGAGAGCACGACACAAAGGGGCTTTTTGTTGGGGGCTGTGTGGCTTTTTTATCACCATCAAGCTGCAGTGTAAAATTCTCTGTATCTCTTAAGCCTACGAGGGGCATCTCCTGCCCCTTCCTGGTGCTCAGCAGGGTGGATGGGCAGCTCTTTGTCCCTGTGAGCAGTTGCCATTCTGGTGGCTTCGCCTTTGCTGCCAGCACAGAGCCCAGCAGAGGATCAGGGTGGGGTGGGGGAGCAAGGTCGCACAGTTTGGTGGCTCTGCTGTAAATGTTTGTGACAGAACTTGCCCCTTGAGCCGAGCTGGAGCTGCCACAGATCCTGGTCCCACGGGCCACCAGTCCTGCCTGTTTTCTCACTTTATGAGAGAGAAGCAGTAGAATAACAAAAGAAAATTTCTGACACTTTTCACTGGGTTTTTTTTTCCTCTCTCTCTTTGTCTGGGATTATGCTGAATATAACTTAAACCCTAGTGCCCTCTTCTGATCTTGAAATAGGTGTCAGTTCTCAGCACACCTGTCCCTGCAGCTCCCGCTCAGCAGCCAATTGTTTGAAGTTAGGCAAGCATTTGGGGACACAGATATTTTAATTTGTAATCAGCTTTAAAGCTTTAAAGCTTTCAACATTTACTTTGGTCAGAAACAGAAGCTTAGGCATAAATTAGCCTTTTCCATTTAAAAAAACTTTTTTTTTTTTTTTTTTTTTTTTTTTTTTTTTTTTTTTTTTTTTNTCTCCCGGCAGGAGCTGTAGGCTTGATGTGAAGTCCACAGAAGTGAAGGGATAAACCCTTATCAGCTCTGGCCCAGCCCTTCACACAGCACGTTCTCTGGCCGGTAGAGTCACTTAGGCTGAAAGAGGCAAGCTATTACAAGATCTTCAAAGTACAAAGACTAATTAAGGATAATCTTGTAGAAAATATTACCTTTTTTAGGATGTATTTAACGTGGGAAATAGTGGTAAGTGATAATTGTGCAATTCCTTGGCTTTTCAGTGCCAGTAACCCAAACTTAGTTTGTGTCCTTATATGCAGACATATGTGATGTGTATTAGGTATATCTCTGACACTCAGCTGCAGACTGTATGAATTAGTTCATTCATCATTTCCAGGCTGCCACCTCTGGGATGGAAGGCAGCAGCTGGCAGGGAGCACACAGCAGCTCTGCACAGCAGCCTCAAAGCCAAGCCAGAAACCCTGCATCCAGTTTGTATTGAAGGGTGGTTCCACACATGGGGAACTAGAAACCTCTTCTTTACAAAAACACACATTTGCTTCCTAAAATCATATTTTTTACTGATAGCTGTTGAAAAAAAAAATACAGTATTTGCCCATAAGGCACATGATATACCCAAAGTATGCTAAATGTTGCTAAATCTCCTAACACTAAATTTACTGCAAAATAAGGTTATGAATTAATTTTCACAGTCCTGGCTTTCCTAGACTGTGGCTGTTTGCTTATGTTTTAAGCAGATAATATTCTGCAAACTGAGAGCTGTGCAACTGCAAATAAACATTCTCTACTGACCAAACTACTTGTTGATAATTTTAGATGGGAATTTTTGAGAGACTGATGGGCAGATTAACACTAAAGGCCTCTCTAGCAATCGGTTTAACAACACATTAAGCAACAAAAGGGATATTTATAGCACTTTGCTGAAGTATGCGTTTTCCAGCTCTCTATTGCCATCTTGAGTCCCTGACTGCCTTCAGCAGAAATAACAAATTGGGGCGTAACACCGACAGAGACAAAGGGAAAATACATTTCCAGTCCTGATGACCACAGCCCTCTCCAGTTATCAGGTGAAAGTCATCAAGTATAAGAGAAACAACATTATTTACTTTAACTGAGATTGTACACCCTGTGACACCCTACAGGGAGAGCTGAAGGGAAATGCCAGGGCAGTGTGATGTTAGTGCAGATTTGTTCTAAGGGGTTGCAGAATGAGGTTCTTGGAAAGCAGCTGAGCTTAGGGCCCCTGGGGGATTCCTGGATGTGTGCATCCTGCAGACACCTCTGGCTGTCAGAGTAAGAGTTCAGAGTGTATTTTCCGGGGGATTGTAAAATTCTGACAGGACTATTCTTCCTCCTATACAGAGATTTTGATACCATCCTCTTTGTCCTATAATTGTCCTTCACAAATCTCTCACCTTCCTCTGAAAATCTCTGAGTTGGGACTGCAGTACCTGATCCATCCTATGATATTTTAGTACGTGGTTACTACATCCTAAAGAAAACCTATGGATTTCCAAGTTCCTTGGGACAGGTGGCATGAAAAGAAGCCTGAGGCCTTTCCTATGTGGGTATTTCTCTAACACCTCCTGCTTTCTACCTTGCAATGTTCAGAGTCCTTTTTATTGGTTTATCACTTTCAGAAGTTATTATTATTATTATTATTANNATTATTATTATTATTATTGCCTATTCTCTCCCACTGCCTTGTTTCACACTTGGTAGCTGAAGCAGGGAAACCCCTAAAAATAATGAGAGGTTGAGCCGAGAGCAACGCAGGTCCGACCAATATGGTTAATCACACTTTCTCCCTTTATTCTGCTTAAGATGGTAGGCTATATACAGTTCTATATAGTTTATAGTTAGAGCAACACTTTCATTGGCATACAGCACAGAGAAAAATGCAAACACACACTGTTTAAATTATTCTTAAGGTGGCTAAAGCGTGCCCACTAATAACTGCACTCAGGGACCTCTAGAAAACCCACTATCTAACAATAATACCTTAACATCTAATTTCTGCTGCGCCACGAGTAATTTTAACTGCGCAACAGGCTTCAAGGCCTCGGGGCCTCAGGGCCAAGCCTCAGCCAGGTAGGTCTCAGCTGGGTAGTTCAATGTCTTATTCTAAGTACAGATCGTGCCCTCTTTCTCTCAGAAAATCTGCTACAGGTAGCAGTGTTTTCAGCCACTATTCAGAGCTCAGTATTTTATGAGTAATGAATGTCACAGGCAGCAGGAATGCATTGTGAGATCATTGTTACTAACTGAATACTTGGTGGGGAATCCCTTCCCCTCTATGGAGTGCTTGACATAAACTAAATATAAGTTGCTAAAACTTGATTTTAATAAAATCTACTGTCGATAGCCTATTCTAGAGTCTTAAGTGTATTTGGGCATAATATTAGCAATCTCAAGTACTTTCATCTTCCAAACAAAGGATACTGTTTTAAGGTGCCATTAAAACTACTTTTTAATAAATCTCAGAGTAGCAGCTGACACTAACAGAGTTTGAACTGTGCTAGCACAGGGTTAGATTAAACCCTGATGAAAACAGCCTGAGCTGGATTTTCCACCCTGCTTTCTGCTGCTGTAGGAAATATTGGTCCTCCCTCTTGGTTTGTTGGCCTGGGTGTTTCTGCAGTGCCAGGCTGGCACAAAGGGCTCCCAGACCCCCCTGCCTGTGGCTGGGATGAGATAGAGGTGCCATTCCTCAACGCCCAAATGCCAGAAAAACTGTGCAGGTGTCAAGCCTTTAGGCTGTTACTCCATAGAATAATCAGCCCAAAGGAAAATTGTGTGGTTTGTGAATATTTTGTGCTGGCTGCATCTGAACAAATGGGTGTCTCCCAGGGCCTCTGGAAACCTCATGTGGTTTTGTACTCATTTCAGTACCTCCTTTGCCCTCCAAGGATCTGGGTGGTTTGTCAGGTATTGGGAAAGTATCAGCCTTAGCATTTCTTCAAAAGAATGCCCTCATTTATGGGATTGTGCCTTCTGTACTCTGCTGGCAATGGCCTTCCAAAGAGGTGCTTTGGCACACCCATCCTGGGCTCCCAGAATTCATAGAGCTGATTATTTTTAATAACATTCTTGGAATAATCTCTGGATGGTGTATATTTGCATTTGTATTGATGTCACCACACTGCTGCAGTTCTGTCTTCAATACTCCTTTTTATATATTTCCTGCAAGTGCCACATTAAATGATTATGGGATTCTTGGAAAAGCAACAGGAAATTATATAATGGTGCCCACAAGTCTGTGTATTGACTTTTCCACAGACTTGCTGGTCTCTGAGCCTAAAAATTGTTGGTAAAACAAAGATATTTGATCTTATTTTCTGTTCTTGATTCTTCTTACTATCTGAGAAGTCCTGGTCTTTTGCCGTTCTCTTATGGAAAAACAAAAAAGATAAAAACAGCTAATTATTATGGGTTTGATTATAAGGATACTTGTTTAATTTAGTTGCTTTACATTCTTAAGTAACTATTAGGAATTCAGATGGACAAACTGTCATCTGCAAATAAGCTACAACTGGCGATGAGAGGAGCAGAAATGTCTGTAATAGAATCAGCTCTGGTACGAAACTTGTAGGACACTGAAAGAAATAATTGCCTTTTTAGTCTACCTCAGTACATTCAAACCATAAAGAATAACCTATAAAAATGGAGGAAAGCTACAGGGAAAACTGTTGTCTGTGACATTGTTTCTCAGTAACCTTACACAGGTCATAAGCTGGGGAGGACAAGGCAAAGGTTTCTAGGAAAATTGTAGAAAAACACCTGATGCCAATGTCACAGAAACAGGAATAGCTGTAAGGCATGGGCTTTTGGCCATGTCTAATGGGTTCTCAAAGTGCTTCGTGGAATATTTTGAATATTTATAGCTGAGAATTCAAAATCCTCTTTGTTGCCCTGAAAATAGCTTTGCTTTTGAAGATACAGTGACTCTTCCTGGTTTAGTGTGGTGATTTTACCAAATAACTTCCACCTCTTATGGGTTTAGTTTTTTCCTGAGGGATAATATATCCCCTAGATGCTGGAAATAAACAACATATTACATTGCTTAGAGCCTTCCAGTCTCATTTGGGTTATTCCTCCAGTAAATTGCCTTCTCATCCAGGATGATCCCTTGATCGATTTCCTGGGCCAAGTTGGGTTTTCAGCACATTCTTTAAGTGTCTCATCACTGGGTGAGTCCCAGCCCGTGTCTCAGTGCAGGACAGTGTGGGGTGGTGACACTGCACTGAGATCTCTGTCCTTGTGCCCTGTGCTGGCAGTGACCTGCCAGGAGCCCTGGGTACTACAGATGAGGTGACAACCTGACAGTCACAAACACAAGGGAAGCTGAAGAGCTGTCAGCCTGTTCTGATACCTGCAGTGAAGCCTTTCTGGTAAAATAACTCTGGTACCAGGAACAGACTAATCTTACCAGGGTGAGGTCAGAAAGAACTGTTTTACTCTGCAGCAGAATCCTTGACTCAAGCAGCAGATGAAATTAATCTCTCCTGATCTCTCCACTGGGACTGCTGGATGTCTTCCAAGGCTGGGGCAGGCCTGTGGAGCATTAGCTCGAGCACTTCAGGGTTCCTGTGGTCTGAAAAAAGGCACATCCTAGAAATGCTGCTTGGGTTCTCCACTCACAGCACTGGCAGCTCTGCAGAGAGCAGAGCACAGGATGCACAGCAGACCTCAGTGCCTGAGATAGTTATTTTTACTGAGCCTCTTCATAGGACTCAAACCAAGTGCAGCTGCCCTGGTTAGAGCTCATCAGTCCCCATTTCACCCTCTAGAACAGAGACACTGACAGTTGTGCTAAATCATTAAGCCCTTACATGGCAATTTAAACAAACAAGCAAACAAAACCCAAAGACATTTGGGTTGTGACTGCTGAGAGTATTTTAACTCTGCAGGAATGAGATTCTCACACCTATTGGAATTCCTGACATTAGTACTTCAGTTAATTGAAATTGGATATTAATTTGTATTTTCTGAATGAGAACAGCCACTCTGGTGTTTATTTTGTTAAGATATTCAAATTTCTACACAAATTTGGAATAAAACTGACACTGGCTCAAGGTAGTAATAAACTGAACAGAAAGCTTACTAAAAAATTGTTCATTTCCTCCCCCTCCAGGACAGAACCACTGTTGTACTGTGCTACACAAGCTATTTTCTTCCTACTGCTTGGGAGTTTAGACTGGAGAGACTGCAAGTGAAAACAAAAAGTGTTGGAAGCCGCTAGTGTATTTCCTGAAAAAGGAATCCTCTTTAGTTGTTTACTAAAATCTTTTCCCAAAAGTAGACTTTTGTAGCCACATTATACTATGATCAAAAAGATTCAGTTCAGCTGAGGAGGTAAATGAGACCAATCTGTTGTGTCACGATTGAGAACAAAGAAAAATTAAGCTTCTTTCCATTGTAAATATTTGAACGTTGTGTAGTGTAAAAATTTACTTTGAGGTATTTACAGTGGAAACATCGACTGTTTTTTAAACAGCCATAATGTCCTGAATGTTGTTGTTAAAGCTTAGTTACTCTTTCTCCTTTGTCTTCTGACAGATTGTATGATGAAATGTCAGGTAATACACTTTCAGAGCACGAACCATCATCCTGTTTTATTGGTTTAATCAGTGTGAAAGGAATGATTTAATTCACGATCCAATTACATTCCTGAGTATGTTCATTTTAATAGGCTCAGTATTTCCCTAATTTATCTGCTAATCATTAGAAATGCATTTGGCCTCAGCTCAGAGACTGCTGTGTCCTGGGTTTCAAGCTGGGATTAGCACAGTTCTAAGAAATCCAGAGCAGGTCTGTGTAATGGAATTAGATCCATTGTACACATCCAGGTGAGAGCAAGGAGGGCTGAGGTTTGTGTGCTGAGGGCTGAGTGTGCTCATCTCCACAGGCACCCACAAAGGTCAGGATTATCCCTGGTGGATACAACTTCCTTAGCAGGGTTTAATTACCAGGAAAAACACATCCAGTGACAGAAAAGTCAGTTTATCATGTAGTTAAACTGGCCTTGCACTTGTACGTTTTCAAACTGGGTGAGTACTTGTAAGGACTTTGATTGTAGTGGCTGTACTGTAAGCAGATCTCTGTGTCTTTGGAATAAAAAATGTTTTTCTGAAAATTTCGCACCTGGTTGGACTCAGGAAAGGGTGAGATTTACTTGTGGCATTATCACAAACTTGTCCAGCACAAATCTGAAAATTGAATTTATACATCAGGGATTAGTTTTGCTAGGACACGTTCCCCGCAGCAAATTAAATGCCTTGAAAACATTGCTCATCCCTCTTAACTAACAGAAAACACTCTTCATTATTATTTATTTATGGAATTATGAATATTATTGATTTCTAGAGTGTTATCTATGTAACTAGTTGTTTATTAGAAATAAGCCAAGCCCGAGCAGTGAAATTAAAGATGTTTGTTTAGATGTCTAAAATTTGATCATGTTGTTATTTGGACCTACAATAAAAACAGTACTAAGATTTCTAATAAGTCTCTTATGTACACTGCTACATAAGAACTCCTCTCAAAAGTAATCTTTTTTAATAAATGATTAGGTGATGCCATAAAACCTTGAGTATTTATTTCCCTACAAAATGCAGTGTTTGGACATGATATAATGTTCTGTTTCCTGTTGGTTGTAATCAGACCAAGAAAGCCAAGCTTCCCAGGCCTCTCCGGAAATAAGCTGATTCCCAAAAAGAAAAACTGACAACAAGAGTTATTAGTGTCCCCAAAAGCCAACTCCTACTCTGCAAGATAAATAGAAATAGTTCAGTCTTCTACAGTAGTGTCAGTAGAGCTAGATAAGTTAGAGAAGAGTCAGATAAGATCTGGGGCCAAGAAGAAAAGTTAAATAACTGAAAGTTACTCTATGTTCAATATAATATTTTGTTACAGCTACAGCATGTAGCAAAGTCCATGTAGACAAAACAAAGTTTTGATTCACCTATGAGAAAAATGATATAATTTTAACAGAGCTCCTTTAAGTGAACTATCTGTTTTGATCCCCTCTTAGGGAAACACATTTTCATGTTCCAGGATGAAACACTTGTTGCTTTTAGCTTTTTATGTTTCTAGTTCTGCAGCAAGAGTTGATTGACAAACAGCAAATGCCACATGCCTCCTCCTCACCCTGCAACCAGAAGGTTGGGGTTAAAAGTGAGAGGGAAAAATGGGAAAAGAATAAATGAGAGCACAAGAAATTTGGCAGCATCCGAAATCTGTATGTACCATGAAGTGCTGAATGACACATTAAGGCAAGTCAGCTTAATTATAAATTATATGTGGTAAATTTCAGGATAAAAACATTTTGGAAACTAAATCCCATATTGGTATGTTGCATTATCCTGAAGTGACCCTGGGCAGCCAAATGTTCTTGCAGTCTGTCCTTGGCTCCTTTTTGCATTATTCAGGTTCCTAAGCCAAATTTGCAAAGTTAAACATCTGAGCTGTAAATAAAGATCCCTAAAGCCTACTGTGCTTTCCTTGTTCTAAGAGTCCCTTCACAGTATGGCCTCAATTCAGCTAAGTACTTAATATGTACTTAAATCCCACTTAAATCAATGGGATTTAAACATTTGCTTAAATGCTTTGCTAAATCATGGCCTATTAAACTGTCTATGTTGGAGATCAAACTGTAATTTATATTGCTGTGATTTCTTCTTCTGGTGTTAAACATGAGACCCCAAACTACATTTCACTGTGGTCTTGCTTGACTGAAGCTGAACTGTTTAATGGGGATGTGTGCAAGACCTGTACTCCTCATGTGTAAGAAACAGGTTTTATTTGTTTTGGTCATCAGCTGCTGTAAACTTATGTTCCTGATAAAGTGAAGTCAAATAAGCTCCGTTAAGAGGCTGAATGCTTCTCACACACCATCGTTTTGAAGATGAATAGCACAAGATTTTTCTTTTTCAGTAATGAATTCAACTCCTGGTTAAACGTGGGAACATACAGTTGTACACAATGTAGATACATGAAAATATTTGTAGAGAAAGGGGGAAGATTTTTATTCTTTTGCTGATTTGTTGGCAATCCCTTCCTGGCTTTTTTTTTGCAAATGCAACTAGGGTTGACAAGAAAAACAGCCTTTTGTAGCTGAGGAGGCAGCAAGAAAAGGAGTTGCCAAAAGAGCTGTCAAGATTCTCCAAGTAATTTGATGTGTGGAGAAAATCTGTCAAAATTATTGCAACTGTATATAGTATAAATTTTTTAGAAGAAAGTCAGATGTCCCACTATCCCTGGGATGCCCATAGAGATTACTCTGGTCTTATCACTGCTTTTTTTTGAAAAGAGTGAGGATGAATGGTGGGAAAGTGAAGATACTTCTTGACTTCTTCTCTTCTCTGCTTGTAGTGGAAATCAGCCAGAAGTACAGTTCATATGCCAAGAAAGCCCCAATGAAGAGATGAGTGGAAAATACCAGATGCTTAAATTTGTCTTGGATTTTCTCAAAACTGCTAAGCTGGTTTTCTTCTTAATCAGCCAAATAAGGGATGGAGTGCATTTCTTTTTCATGTACAGATAATTCTGTGAGTTAACCACCTCTGGGGCACTGCCATCCATGTCAGAGGAAGAGACAGATGTTGCTTTCTTAGACAACATTAAGAGGAGATAAGTGCTGCAGAGGACAACCCATAGTCCTCACCCATAACACTGCTGCCCTCCCAGGATTTCCCCAAGACTGAGATTCCTGACACTGCTGTAGCCTGGAAGTCAGTTTACATCTTTGTCCTGAGAAGGAATTACTCTCAATGCATGATTTTTTTCCAACTAGACAAGCTTTATTTTCAGTCCAAGAGTTGTCTTCTGTTCAGTGCTTAGTTTGTTGTGTCACTTGTAATGACTACAGTAATATCTGGAAAAAGAGACAACTAGAAAAGCCTACAGCACTTGATTAGTCTGCCCAGAATATCTGATACAGCCCTTTCAGACAGCAGATGTAAGTGGTATGAATGCATACAATTTCATAGTAATCTTAATATTCCAGTTATTTCCATAATTTTATACAATATTCAGGTATATTAATATTGATGTCACACTTAGAAAAATGAAATGCATGCAGGATAGTTTGTGGTTTAAAACAGATATAAAGGTAATTTTTATATTCATAATATATTTTAATAATAATTTACTACCAATATTTAAAATCCATGTGTCATCATTTGGAAAAGAAATCCTACTTCAGAATGTAAAATATTCCAAAAATGTATGGGTTCATCACGGATTTGAAAATGCTTGTTCTGTATTCATATATATGTATGTATGTATGCATGTATGC
>VZDJ01000155.1:8532783-8719994 GCA_008694505.1 Cyanoderma ruficeps | reverse complement strand
TGTATGCATGTATATATATATGTATATATAATAAAATTGTTTCTTAGCAGATTTTTTTAAACTCTACAGTTAACCATTATAGAACTTCAGTGGAAGGGAGAAAATAGTTAATTTTGGAGCAGGGGAAGTAACCCTTTTCTCATACATCATCTGCTGTTATGATTTCTTCATATCTGTGTGTTCAATGAGAAATCTTTCTTTTGCAGCTTCCTTTGTTCCCAAGCCTAGATAAAAATTCTAACTACTTCTAAAAATCTTAGAATGTTGCAGCACACTTTGTTTCACCTCAAAGGCTGATTTTTGAATTGCACATGAAAGTATTCCATGTTTTTATGTTAGTTTTTTAAGATTTAAAGTTTCCACAAATATTTACAACTACCCACTCTTTTCTTGCAACTATAAAAATCACCCCCTCTGATTTTCACACTATCACATATTGAATTAAATTAGAAGGGAAAATAGAAAATAAATTAAATTGCAATTATATACTTTCTTCAAACAATCATAATTTGATTTAATTTCAAATGAAATATTAATAAAGTGCTAACTTTTCTTGGTGGGAAATGCCATTAATGGAACAGTTTCCCAGGGAAACAGAAGCAAAGTGATTAACTGTCCTTTCTGCTTCAGTAATGAGATCTTTCTAAAATAAACAATTTTGCCTGCTTTAGCATTTGTCTCATGTATTTATGCCCAGTTCTAGAACCTTAACCTATACATGGTATGTTCTGGACCTTGTTTTAGGGTCTCTTAAATCTGGGTCTTAATTGTCACACTTTTTAGAGGTTTTAAATTTCAAGCAAACTACAAGAGAATCCCTTTTAGATTCTATAAGAAATAGAGGGGGGGAAATCATACACATGTATAATTTCAGTGACACAATAGTATTTAAAAAAATAAATGTGAAAGATGTCCATATGCAAGTTCTCATGAAAAGATTTAGAGGTTCAAAATTAGATAATTTTAATGTACTCGTATGGTTGGTTTTCAGTTAGAAAATTGAACTCCAGAAATGTCCCCCTGGCTAAATGAGGCTTTTGCAATGTTGAAATTAATCAATCAACTCTACAATAAGAGCCAAGCCTCAAATCCACAAGCATGAAACAACAGCTAGTAATGGCCATGTGAATCGATTTCAGAAGGTTAAATGTGCACATTCAGGGCTTAGAACAAAGTCTTTGTGGCCTTATCCAAAGGGGATATCTGTGTGACTCACATTGCAGACACTGTAATAATGAAAATTAAGGGACTGGGTTTAGATGAGGCCATGAAGGTTTATTCATGGACGAAATTTAGACCAGAGCTCTTTTTTTTTCCTGATGAACAAGGTCCATGGTAGTCTGACCCTGAATAATTTTTCTGCCCTCTTGGAGCAGAAAAAAAAGGATGTAAAAAGCCCGAATGTACAAAATATATGTGTGATGGTGATCCCATAAGTTTTAGCTTTCATATTTTCCAGATTCTATACTGCATTAGTATATAACTCTGAACTTCATGTAGCAAGTTAGCAAGTTCTCCTCACAGTTTAGTTAGAGAAAACCATCCTTTTCCAGTCCCAGAACCAAGGACACTGCTGCAGCTTCAGGCCTAAAAAGTACAAACAACAGTGAATTGAGGACAGCAAACTGGGAGGATGGGACTTCATAACCTGAAGCTGTAACTGGACAATTAACCCCAATATGTAAATGGACCAAAACTTATAAAAGTGTGAAAATGTGTGACTCATTGTCCATCTTGGTGTAGCCTTGGCCAGGCTCTTGTACAGTCCAAGGTCCATCCTTTGAAGGCCTTTTAATAAATACCTATTTTATTCCTTTAACCCTGTCTAGCCTCTGTTCTGGGTGGCCTCTTAAGGCATCAGTGGTAGATTTTCTTTTTTTTTTTTTAATTGGTTAATAGTTGGGCACATTTAAAGGATAAAATGGGATTTTTTGTTAAACCAAGATGAAAATTAAAATTGACAACAGCAAAAGTTGTTGGCTTCTATGCTGAGGTTGTGGCTGAGGCTGGCATCAACTGTTTGTTTAAACTTTAAAAGAATCCGTCTGAAAAATGGGTTCATGGTAAGAAGGGAATGTAAATCTGTAAGTAATCATGCCTAAAACTGGGCTGGGTGGAAATAGGTAGGCTTTGGTTTACTGTTTAGCCAAAGTTTGGCATAATTAATAGATTTGAACAAGTGTAGCTATTCTGAAAGGCAGAGAAATCTGACAATGAGCCAGGGTTCAACCAAGAGTGGGACAGAGGTGGATTTTGGATAAATCATATGTCGGTTTTCTCTGTGGGACTTTCCAAACAAAGGCTGTTATTAGATATAGGCTAAAAAAGGGATTCTGGGTTGTTTGACATTTAATATCTGTTACACAAGAGGTTTCCAGGCTAAAATCAGCACTATGTCCTTCAGACCTCAGAAAATTACAATTATCATAAGGGCATGTAGATCTCCCTGGACTAAAGAGTTTATGTGCTAAAACTGTTTCAGACAGATGAGACAGAACTTGGATTTCAGCTGCTCACACTCAGAGGGAGTGGGAGTCCTTGGCTGAGATTGCTGTTTAGGTGCTGTTGATCTTCCTTGTCAGGGCAACGTTTCCAGGGCTGGGTGACCAGCCAAGCCTTTCCTGCTCAAGCTTGTGTTTAAAATTATGCATATGTTCCTTGGTTGAATTGGAGCTTAAGACCCACAGCTGGTGTCAAGCTAGGAAATGGCATGGCCAGTTCCCGAAAAATCCAAAATGAAAAGGAATGGGTGATGTAGTGAACAGGCACCGTAAGCAGTGAATGGCAGCCAAGCATGGGCAAGATGGAAGGTTTGACCATCAGTGTAATTAACACAAAAACCTAATTGCAGAAAACAGAGATGCAGAGGCTTCAAAAGACCTTCCCAAAAAAAGACTGATTTCAAAAAAGCAGAAAAAAAAATAATCTGATGCTGATGATTTAAATTATGTGGAGCATATAACCAAAAATAAGCAGAACAAAATGCCAAACAGGAAGGGGGGGGGGGGAACTAAAAACCAGGCAAATTATTAAGTTCCGTTTTTCTTTTAAAAATCATTTTTAATGATGTTTTGACAAATGTCACAAGGATTTACATTTTTGAAAGAAGGAACTTGCAGTGGCTGCATGCCTTTGAGGTACTAGGAGCCCTTTAGCTGAGGGCTGTGTGTACTCACTGTGATGCCACAGCCTCTGCAGCCATCTCGTGGGGACACTGTGCCTGGTCACCCAGGAGAGCCACGCTGGGACACTGAGCGGGGCAGCAGCACAGCCTGGCTGGGAAAGGCTCATCTCTAGGCTTTGCTTCCTTGTCACAGTGAATTTTTTCTGGGGCACAGTAGGCAGAATCCTACGGCACATGCCAGCGAGTAGGGATTGCAAATATTGGTGGGCGATTTCTCATTTACATTCAAATCCTGGGCGTTTTCCCCCTCCCTAATCATCATAAGACTTACTACAGAGTAAGCATGCAGAGCCTGGGGCACTGGCTGCAAAGCAGCTGAAGGTCCCTTTCACGCTGAAGCTCCATCTCTTGTGTCCTGGCAGAGCACACGACTTCCCAAAGGAGCCTTGGAAGGGTTGGCTGTGTTTGACGGCAGCACCAATAGGCTGCAAGGCTGAACAATCTATTTCTGTTTCCTCTTCCCGTCGACTCAAATGCCTTCTGTTATTCTGTTCCCTCTGATTATACCCTTACTGATCCCATCCTGCCAACTCAACCAGCCAAATCCAACTTGGGGACGGTATTTCCTTTTTCATAACTGTTTGACTGTCTTCCTCTCTATGTCCTCTTGGCAGTTTTTTGCTCTGCAAATCAGTGAAAGAAAGGCTGTTCATTTCACTGGAAATAGCAATCGTTTTCCTGAGGTTTTGTTTATTCAACTTACAGAAAGGCAGAGACCAAGCAAGCTGATTTGTCCTGACAGGATCAAGTGATGGAGGTACAGGCCATTCACGTTATGGATTCCTCGCTAAGGGCCATTAATGCCTTTTGACTATGCTCATCCCACAGCCAGCAGCCAGCCTTTTGCCCCGGCAGGTGCTGCTAAACATTCCAGGCGAAGCTTCCCAAGCTTCCCTTTCTGCTCCCGGTGATTCACCGCTTGTTTGGGACGCAAAGGTATCACAGGCTGTTCACCCAGGCAGGCAGAAATCTGTTCACCACACTGAATACAATTTCTCTGAATTCCTTAGGGGAAGTTCCTGCAGATCCCTAGCGAGCTGGCCCACCACCACCACTCCCAGGTGAGCTGGCCATGTTTAACCATCCACTTGACAATGGAAGGATTCCAGTCCTCAGGTTTGGTTCTTAATGACCTTGTTTCCCTTGGCCTGGTGGGCAGAGTGGAAATGATTTCTTGGTGAGGACAAGTGCCTAAATGTATGAGAGGCCATGGCAAAAGGCTTTGTGAAGAGCTGAGTAGCTGCAGAAGCTGTAGCCTTTGTTGCCTTCTAAAGTTCTCTGGCTTTGGTCCCCCACTGAAGTTTTTCTCTCAACTGTGCTTCAGAAATGTGTACACAGAAAAGGATTTTAAAAAAACCAAAAAACTTTTCTTGCTGTTTGATCAGGGAATTGCAGTTTATTGTGGCACTCATTTAAATGCTCAGAGACTATTATCCCCAACAGATGAACTTGCAATGAAAAGGATTAAACAGCCAAACCACCTATGTTTGTGTAAAAAGCACCATAAATTGATTAAGCAGTGTTAACCAGATCTGAGGTGTGGGATGAGATATGAAAGCTAAATCGAAGTGTAATTACCAGAAGTGTAATAATTATTGATGTTTTACTACAGATATTCGAATTTTTTTTTTACTAAAAGTCAATCTTTAGACATGTCAAGGTTTCTGCTATAACTTCTGCTCCTAGTAATCTCTCAAGAATTTTCCTAACCTGCTAATTTCTCTCTATGTGTCACTCGTTATTTGCTGAAACACACATGGCCCATGAACAACCAGTGAAACTCATTGCTAAATAATCTTTTATATATTCTGAGATCTGGACATTTAGACAACATCAGTTTATCACAGCAGTGTCTCGGAAGGATTCCTTTCAGACTGGTTTGGACAGGGTGTGAATCAGAGCACCCTGGGTTCCAGCATTAGGTCTGAGGAATCTTGTTCCCCTCCAGCCCTTCCTGTTGCTGTCTGGTTGCTGCATTGCTACATTTCCCACTTCTATCAAGTTGTACTTTGCAGACGCTTTCCCAAATCAGGGGACAAACGCTTTAGGCATTGCTTTCATGCCCTGACTTTTCTTTCCGTTTCCTGTAAGGTGCTGCAGTGGTCACAGGGAGAATATGACCATCAGCAATGGGTGCTGGAGAACTTTTACCTTCTAAAATGGAGACTTATGATCCAGCGCCTTGAACCTTTCCCTTTCAGGTATTCTTAGTTTCTAATTAATCTACAGCAAATCACATTGATGCTAAATGTTCCAGGAAATCAGTGTATGCAATCTCAAATGATAGAATCTTGTTTAGCCACATTCATCTCAGATTCCAGTTGTTTTGTCTGCGTGAATGTCTGTGGATTTATTCTGTTGGGTTTTTTTTCCTCAGAGAAGTACAGGTTCCTAATCTCATTGATCTGGTTTCTTCATTTTAGGTCATGTTACAAATTTCAAATCAGGTTACAAGAAAATCAGATTAGTTTCTTGTGCTTAAACAGAACACTTAAATGTCTGGAGTTGGTACTTAAAAACTTACATTTTACAGAATTTGTCTGCTTGGGTGTGCAGGAGGAGCAGAGCACTCAGTATTGGATGCACTACCACAATTTTATTTCAAGGACACCTTTCACAATAAGTAAACAGTGGATTATACTAACAATCTGAGAAAGTAGTTTTCAGAAGTACGCTCTGAATAGTTGAAATCTAAATGCTGTTTCAACTGTTTCATTTGCCCTCTTCAAAAAGGACTATGGATGTGACAAATCACCTTCTGCACTCCAAGACTGTTTTCTGTTCTGACACTTCCAATATATTGATTTTATTATTTATCATTACAAGAAGAAAGAAATCAGTTTTATGAAAATTAGACAATGGCGTCACATTTCTAGGAAATATTACTCATTAGAATCAAATGCCTCTCTTTAGTATCAAAAACATCTAATTACTTATGAGAACTTGGCCTTTCAGCAGATGTTATTTCTCTAAATGGGAACCTAAACATCTCTTCTTTTTGATTTTTTTTGTTGATAAATGTTAATAACAATAATATTTATTTTTCTAGCCACCTGTGGATATTGAGCACTTAATGTGGCACTTAATATTTATGTTATACTGAAGAAGTAGTGCTTAAAAACTTCACTGCAGAATTAAGCAAAAAGGTTAAAGTAAAAAAAATACATTCTTAATGCTTCTATTATTAAAAAGTAAAGAAAAAACCCCCCAACCCTAAGTGAAAAAGTGGTGTAGTTTATATATCCAAGACGAAGAAGGATAATAAAAGCATTTTGAATAATGTATAGGGTTGGGGTTTTTTTTTCTAATTAATTGCTCACAGCTTATTAAAAAATGAAAAGAATGGTCTTTGATTTTTAATTTCTGATATGGACTGAGTGAGGATTTAACTGTTTCTAGACTTTTGCATCACTTTCCTGTGCCTTTAGTGCTCTCAGGTTTATCTCTGTTTCCCACGGCCATCCTGTGCTCTGCAATTAAACCAGATACCTGTGACTCTATCTGGAGCATTTATTTGAGAGATTTTTTTAAGATGAAAACATTTTCTTTTCGATGTTATGCTTCTTTCCCAAGAGTTAATCTAAATTTTCTTGGAGGTAAAAGCCCTTTCCCGGAGGGACGCGTTAACTCAGAGCAGCCGTGTAGGAGGGAGCAGCTTGGCCACGCGGTGGAGCGTTCGGCTCTCTCTGCAGGGAAAATCCCAAAAGCTGCCTGGCTGCCAGCATCCTCCAGCAGAGAGGGATGTTGTAAGTCCTGTGAGTTCTCCTGGGAGCACCGATCTTCGCTGGGATTTATGTTTATACGTGCAATAAGAGCTGGGAACGGCTTTTGGCCCCGCCCAGGTCTGGAAACAGCATCTAATGATGAAATTATTTACCAGGGCGTTTAATTCAAGCCAGCAAATCCAGTTTACCATCAGCATTAGGATTACACTCGTAGCCTCCTGTCACACTCAAGTGAAGGGGTTCTCATCCTACTGATCCCCCCTGGATGCATCAAATTCTTCACACACACACACACTGATGTTGCAGACAGGAGCAGGGTGCTGTCCTCACCTACAAAGCTCATTTTGTGCTTGCCCTCCTCCAGGCTCATCTTGTGCAATGCTTGACTTGGATCACACGGCAGGGAAAGGCTAAGGACCAGCAGCTGATGCAGGAACATTACTAAATAAATTGCTAATACATCCTCATTAACATAGAAGCCCTTCCAGAGTGGATATTAAGACAGAGAGCTTTTGGCATTTGTGCAGACTTAAGGGAACATCTGTGTTTGTGATGGCAGAAGATTCATTGTGATAATAGAAATGGAGCCTCAAAGGAAAATTCTTTTATTCATAAAAAGTAAGACTTTTTATAAGAACTTTTACTCATGTTCGTTTTGTCTTTTTCTCCCAGATGTCACCACTTTCATAACTTTTTCTTTCCTATTGATATATATGCTATTTAAAAAAACAAGTACACATCCTGAAAGGATCAATTAAACTATAAACCAATATTTTCAGTAGTTCTGTTTTCTTGTTCACCTTTATGTGCTTTGAAATACAATACAAATCTAAAGGTCTGAACAGGTTGAATTAAATAGCTTCCCACCTTGAAGTTGGTTTAGTTTAATTCCTTAAGCATTAAAACCAGTTACCCAATTAAAGAAATCACTATCAGTTACAGCTAAGATGATTTACAAGTTGCAAAGAGATTGCACTCACTTAATTAAACCTAAAAAAAAAATTAATTCTGTTGATATATTTTCTACATTTGGGTGTAACCTTAAAAATATTTTTAAATTGTGAAAAGAACTGAACATCTTAAAACTTTGAGAAGAATATATGGTGTTGTTTAAAAGTGTGAAAATTAAATACTGTAATGAGAACTTAATGGTTGTACCATAAGCAGGAAGCACAAGAAAGGAGAGGGAAAAAAAAAGAAATCAGAATTAGTTTGTTGTGTAATAATAATGAAAAGCTAAATATTAATGATAGGTTGTGAGTCATAATTTTCTTATTAAGATTTAAACTGTTTTGCTTGAGCTGAGCCTTAGAGGCTGCCCATATGCATCTTCATAGCACATCTCAGATCTTAGATGGGTTAATTTAGCAAAGCCCATGCTGACTATTAAAGAGCTTTCTCAAAACATTCCACCTACAGAGGAAATAAAATGTACCATGAGACCAGTGAACACAATAGATGAACTTACAAAAAGCAGCGTGTGTTTAATGTGTGCTGGCAGGAAGGAGATCATTACCACAGTAACTAAGAAAGTCTCTTCACTGCTTTATGATTTGAGGCTTTTCTTGCAGCTTTTGGCCTCAAACACTTGATGTCCATAATCTCAATGATAATTAATTCAGCAGAAGATAAAGGTATTTGCATGGGGAGATCCTGGCAAGAAAGGACTATTTGAAATATATGTACCAAGATTTTGTTAGTGTTCACCTAATGTTTGTAAACTGCATTTTGTAGTGTTTTTATAATCCTTTTGCACTGAGGGTAACACACATAAAAGCCCCCCAAATGCAAGCCACAAAAAAGTCCGAGATCCTCACTTTAAATAATGGGTTATGAAAGGATTCTCTCTTGAAGATGTGAGTGTCCCATGTGGTCTCCTAGGACCTGGGCTATGAGCAGTTAATGCAAAGGCTGTGGGGCTGACTTACCATCCACTGAAGGCAGGGGGAAAAATATGATTTTATTCATCATTGCAGTGTTCCTACTGTTCAGCTGAATCCCATCAATTCAGAACACTCAGAAGTTCTATGGCTGTGTCTTTTCCTTTTGAGACTGAAAAGCTATTATGAGAAAACCTGTTATGTTGAAAAAGCGAGGGTGCTAATGGATTATTACGTGTCTGGGTTAACCTTACTAGAGATGTTTTCATTGGGATAACTCAATTTAATATAGTATAATAGAATTTTCTAGTATATGCGAAAGTCCAAATGGTGATGTGTAAAAGCAAAGATGAAAAGTCCCTTTGAGAAATCTGTTTGAAAGCTGATTATTTGAAATCGCTGTAACCTTATAACTGCTTATCCTAGTGATGAGATAATGATATAATTTAGAAGTGGGAGGCTTAGTGATATATGTTTCATTTAGATTCTTCCTAATAGGTGACATTTGTTGAAAGCTGACTCTTGAACTGTGCTGTATGCCTTTGCTATCTATCTGCCTTGGAGCTGTTGGAGACTGTAATTGCATTTTGCTTCATTTCCTGTATAATTTATGTGAAAATCCCTCAGTGGTAGGAAAGTACAAAGTCCAGATAATGACTACGTGACAATGTGTAAGATTTAGGATGGTTGTTGAGGATGCAGCTCGAACTGCCCGTGACTCTGGCACTTTCAAGGTTATCTGATATTTAGTAAGCTCAGGCAGCACAGTGCTTCTGAGACTGTATAAAATTAATAACATTTTGCCTACTTTTAATAAACATCAGTCTGAACATCACTATTTTTAGCTGCAGAGGTGTGTCTTTGGGGTAGGGTAAGAAGAAATGACCATTTTTATTGCATTTAGTTATTGCAGCATTTAGCCACCAGCACATTGTCTTTTGTGTGAAGAATATTAATAATAGTTTTCTGCAATGGTGTAATATTTTGAAGTCTCCAAAGCTTTTATTTTTTCTTGTGTTGCACTTTCAGAGTTTCTCCTTCATAGTTTCTTGATCTATTTCTAGATCTATTTTTTTAATTAATGTGTTAGCTGCTGAATTCAGGTGATGTAACCCCAGCCTGGTACCCCCAGCTTTCCCAAGTACAGTGTTGATGCAACATCCTGGAGAGCAAGAGGAATAAGCTCATCTCTTTGCAGACAGTAATTTGAGTAGCTGTATTTGTGGGTTTTCCTTGGACAAATGATGATAACTTTTTGCTAATGAGTTAAGTACTGTGTACCCAAACAACCCCCTAGGTTGTAATACAATTGCTAACATTCCTTATGCAGTGAATTAAGCTCATCTGAATTTCCTCACCTATGTTTTATGAATATCTCCTTTGTCAAGATAAATGTAGGTAAACTAATCTTATTATTCCAACACCAAACCCTCTAAAATTAGGGTATTATTTTAGCCTGGGAAATTGAGTGAATGTTACAAAACCCAAGGAAACTAGAAATAGATTTTTTATGGATGTCTGCCCTAGATACATCCCAACTCTTCCAGGCTTTTGACTGGGCTAGGTTGTCCCAAATATCATCACTTTGGCTATTCAGTTACTTTCTGCCATTGGCCATTGTCAGTTCCTGGAACTCTTCCTCTCTTCTTCTAAAATGAGAAATTCCTTCTTCTTTTTCTTTTTTTTTCTTTTTTTTTTTTTCAATTTATTTATTAAATAGTCTAAAATTATCTTCCTCATTTTCACTGACTCCCAGGTCTGGCTTGTAACGACTCACGTAAGTCTGGAAAATAATTTGGTTACAGTGCTTTCAAAAAGGTCTCTGGTGAAATGCACACGTCTGTGGGATGCACGTCAGACTGCTGGGTAGGCAAAGCTGCACAATATACAGATTTCCTCAGAGCAGAAGAAGCTACAGATTATGTATTATTCTTGAAAAATCATTTTTCTGATGGTGCCTAATAATTTTTTGGCACGTGAAAGTCCCAGGGACAGTGAACCAGGCAGGCCAGGGCAGGGCTGCAAGCCAGGGTATCACCTGAACTGGCTGTCAAAGTGTTAATGCCTGTTCTGTCCCTCCATGGGTGCTTGGCTTGGCATGGGGCTGTTTCTGTTTGTCTTCAGCCCCTTTGCTTCCCTTGGTTTTTTTCTTTAGCCTCTGTCTTAGCATTGGTCTTCAAAACGCTCCTGAAAATTTCTGATTTCAATATATTCCCTTGTGAGTTGTACTGTCAAAGAAATGTATATTTTAATAGTCATGATACTCATCCAAGAACAAAAATAGTCATCTCATGATGCTGTAAGATCAGTTAACTGAACAGGATGAGCTTTTAAGATGGATTTTTTTTATGTGCGATGTGAATTCACAAAGAAACTTGAACTACAGCAGGAGCATTCCCCTTGATCCAAGTGTGATAAATGCCAGCAAGAGTTATGAACATGCTGAAATTGAAGAGCAGAACCTACTGTATGAAATTAGACTGTCCAAACAACCTTAGGGTTAGAGAATGATTTACCAGAACTCAGTAGATCAATTTTATTCTCAGTAAGTGAAAACGATGGCTTTGGCACTGCTACCCTGGAAATCCCATAACTGCTCTTCTGTCCAGCTGCACATCTGTGTTACCTCTGGGGACTAAACAGGTGAACTGAGATTGAAATTTGAGAATGAAATGTCTGTATTTGAAGTCTAACTGAGGAGTCTTGATCTTAATTCTTTCAGCTCTACAAGTAAAGATCCCCTAGCTATGAGGAGCTTCAACCTTTTCACAAAAACTTGGATACTCTACAGCATCATTACCTATCACTGGGGTCTGTGAATGTTTGCAGCACTACTGATAATTAGTTCAATTAAAGATACACAAGCTGTCTTGGTCAGTGTTTCCAAATGCTTCCCCCCTCTCCCCTTTGGTTTATGTACTTAAGGATCTGGGGGGATAATGTTCTCTTTTTCTTTTCTGGAAAACCTGTCCCTTTCTTGATTTTTTTACCTTGAAATTGAGATCAGCAATATTCTGAATCTCCCAAGCAGGGAGATTTTGATAAGGTCCCAAGTTGAACTGCAGTGCTGGAATGATGGGTAAAATTTTAGCTCTACCTCTGTGGGACTAGAGTATATGGGAAAGAATAAAGCCTACTGTTTCCCTGAATTTTCAGTAAGTAGAATTCACCAGCACAGCTCTTTCCTGGGTAAGTGTTTGAAATGCAAAATGATCCTGTGGATCAAATGTGAGTCTTCCTATTACACACAGAGAGCTGAAAGTTTTGCAGTAAAAGGCTAATGTCCTGTTTTACATCCCGTTAATAGCAATTGAAATCAAATCTATAACCCCTGTAGTATTCACTCAGACTAAAACAAACCCAAGTAGGTTTCTGGATTCAATAGAGCATATTGAAATGGGCAGCTGGGTGTTCTGGTTGCTGAACTGCTGGCTGAGTTGAAAAGCAAAACCAAAACCCTCTTTGTGATCTGAGTTAACACTTGAATTCTTTAAAGAGGTTATTGCAGGGATCCTGGACAACAGAGGATGTTGCCAGCTTCAGGGCTAAGCTCTTGAAGCCTGCTTTCTGTTTTCCCTGCATCTTTCTGTCAGATGGGCTCAGAATTCATAAGTCTCTTGCTGCTCATTGTGCTTTTAGTGTTTGGTAGTAATTTCACATGATGTATGTGCCTCAAGCACTGGCAGTATTAGAGCTGTATAAATGTCAGGCTGAAATTGTCCCTTTGCTTTTTTAGACTCTCAGCTTTTTTCTAACAAAGGGGAACAAAATTTGTCTGTCTTGCTGACATGTTAAGATACACTAGCCAATTAAATCCATGTAAATCAGTCATGTTAGTGTTTTAATGGGTTTGCTAGTGCTGTAACACCATGACATTACAGGATACTGCTTTATTTGTGAAAGAGAGTAAGCTCTAGGAAATATACATGATGTTAGATTTTAATCACTGTGGTTCCTTCAGATGAAAAGCAGGACATCTCAAATCTCAAGGAAAACCATAAGGCAGGAATGGTAGTACAGAAGAAGAGATATCTGTATTTCTCTCCTGCAGATTTTGGGGATCTAGCTTATATCTTCCAGGGAATTCAAGTTGTTATTGTGTCAAAACCTGCCTTTTGGGGCATTTCCTCAGTGAGTGTTTATCTGCAACATGAGATTAATGTTTGTGCACACAGCTGGAGCAAGCAGGGAGCTAATGGACTGTGGTAGACTGGCCTGACTAGAGGGGAACTTATCCTCATGAGCTAAGGCAGCAGAACCTGGCCCCCAGTGCTGTGCCACTTGCTGAGATGGCAAAGGAAAATCACTACAGCCAGGGAAGGATATTTAAACTAACATATTCCTTTTTTTACATGATGTAATTGAAAATGTATCTTGTGGCATGTCAGAAAAAAAGTGGTGATGTGGGTGTGTTTGCCGCTCCCTGAGCATCAAAGCTCTAAAGGGCGTTCCTGGCGTCCAGAATAGTTCTTTTGTTTTTCCAGCTGGGAAGAGGTGATAAGACTTTTAATGGAGATGTGCTTCTGGGCTGATATCTATTCCTTTTGGCTGTTTGCTTTCACTTGATGAATGGTCTGACAGAGCGGGTAGTGGGATGTTTCCTTTGTTGTGTGCACTGGAAGCCAAATAGGAAAGCCATTCAGAGGTTTGAAGATTTAGGAACGGTACAGAAAGACTGAGATGTCAAAGCCCTAACAGCCTTTGTTTTACAGACTTCAAAGAATAATAAAACTCAGTACAGAAAAAAGTAAAATTTTCTGTGATCCATCCATGGTAAGCTGAAAACTGGAGTCCAGAGGCTTTAGTCTCTATTGTGGGTAAAGGAGGTGGGAGCAACAGATGCTCAGAGTGAAGCTGGGACTAGAGAGTTCAGTTCACAAAAAAAGCCACATAGTAAGTGGGTTTTAGTAGGCTTTAATAGTCATGCATATGGCACACTCTGTGGTGCAGAATACAGCTGAACTCTGAATAGGGGCTGTGCTTTGTGCTAATGGAACTCCCAGATTTCTGGGGAAGCTTCCAACCAAACCAGCGAGCAAACTCTGGGCTTTAGTGTGAGATACACTTTGGAAATGCAGAATCATATTTATCTGGTCCTTATTTGTCATCTCAAAAATTAAGTGAGTTGCACCAAATGGACTTACTCTTTCAATAGTGTAACAAAAGATAAGGCTTGTGACTACTTAGCCCTTTAGTTATTTAACTAAATAAGTCTAGGACAATAGACAGTAAAAAGGTAAAACTTCTCACCAAGCGGCAAGATTTTAGATTAAATCAGGATGGAGAGAAAAAAGAGCCTGTGTTATTCTCTACAGGAAATTTAGAAGAGAGAACTAAATGTTCTTTTTGTCAGACGCTGCAAACAAAAGTTAACTACAACAGACCATTGATTTATGCAATCAAAATTGTTGCTGCACTGTGTGCAGAGCTATTAAGGAGAGAAAATACCAAGTTAGGAACAAGTAAAAACTCTCTGCAAACTCTTCCTTTCACTCCCACTCTCTGAGCATCAAATTACGGCTGCAGGAACTATTAGTATCTAGTATTTTTGGTCTATTTTGCTGTGTTTTAAGAATGAGACCAGAATATCTGTCACTTCTATGATGGAGAAAAGCATTGAAAATTCCCTTCCCTGGCCCCAGCAGTACCTGGAGCAGTTTATTCTATCCTGGCAGCCAAGCCCAGTATCACAGAGATGCTGACGGAGAGGCTGGGTTGGTGCTGACCATAGAAAGGGTGTCAGGGACTCTCCACCATTAAAACTGGAAGCCCTGCAGGAGAATGACATTTCATGTTTCTCTTTTACTAAAGGCCAAAACACAAATCATCTTGCTTTTCCTGAGCAAGAACCTTGTCTCAAGCGCAGGAAGCAGAAACACCAACAGCCCCTACGGGGTGTTTGTTGGAAACACCACCCAGAGCGGGCCAGTGCGGTGTCCTGGGATGGCACTCAGAGGGATGTCCCTCAGTCAAACAAGGGAAATCCAGCCGTCAATTCAGGGTTGCAGCTGGGCCGCCTGTGAACTCTGCTTCCCACCTTGATGTATGTGGGTTTCGCGGGGCGGTGGCCGCCGTGCGCTGCGGCTTTAAGGCACTGCCAGGCAGCAGGGGCTTCTCCAGCCTGGAGCACCGGGCAGCGATCCTCTGCTCCACAGGGCTCGCAGCACTCGCTGCTCTCTGCTTAATAACATTTGGCTGCTGCTGAGACGCCTGAGCAGGCAGCTCCAGGCTGCTCCCGGCAGGGCAGAGTCCCACCTGGCACCATGGCAGCAGCGCCCAGCTCCCCCGCGCTCAGGGCGGCCAGGTCCTGCAAGAAGCAGCGCACGGTGAAGCGGCAAACCGGCATCTACACCTACCAGGAGCCACCCCACAGGTAAAGGATCTCTCCTCTGCCAGAGGGAGAGTCTGCTTCATCTAGCACAGCAATGGGATCTTGTCTTTTCACTTTCATGCAGGCAGGGTGCGTGTCAGACTGGAGAAGGCAGTCTGTTTTCAGTAACAGTGTGGTAGTATGGAAATGAGCATAAGAAAAATCCTTCTCTGTGTTTCAAGATGTATTTCAAACCTCTTTGGGGTGTTTTTTGTTTGTTTGCTTGTTTGGTTGATTTTTTTTAATTTTGTAAAAGTAACATTGCATACTGAATCATAAACACTGTACATAAAGCAAACTTCAGAGTTCAGGGTATAGCATGATGCAGCATGAGAAGTCTCTTATTCTTCTCCTGTTTAATTATAAATTTCCCTTGAATGTACCCTGAGACTGAAGGGGGAGGACTGCAGATCAATGGATTAGTGGTCTGATGAAGTATGTCCCCCAAATATTATTCCATGGCATGGTTTAGGTTATGATTTATTTCTAAGTGATCAAAAGGCTGTCTTTTCAGCAAAATTGCAGGGAACTTTCCCAACAAGTACATAGCAATACAATTGGGAAACTTCCTGGCTGGTGGTTGCTGCAGCACTTCAGATCCCTTCGTCATTCAGGGAGAAACAATCACCACAGGTTTTTAGACCTAAGCCTCTGTAAGAATGAATATTGCTGCTGTTTCATAGACCAACAGGGAATTGCAAGAGCTGTAGCTTAGCAAATGTGGTGACAGCATGAGAAGAGATGATTTGATAATCATCCACAGAAATCTGCATCAAAGCACATGAATCTTTTCACAGGGACAAGTAAGTCTTGGTATGTGGGGTCCCACACCCCAGTGCCCCTCAGCAGGGAAGAGGAGTAAACTGTGACCACGACTGAATCACCTGCTCCCCTCATTCTAACAATAAAATATTTTATCATTATTGAAATAAAAATAATAGGTATGAGTAATAAATGAATGTTGTCTGTTCTTTCTGGAAATGTTTAGACAGCACTTTGTTCCAGAAAAATATACAGAGTATTGCTAGCATGATATACAAGCTGCATGGCTGGAAATTCTTGGAGAAGAACTCTTGGTCAGGAGTGGGCATAATTTATGACTGACCAGCAAGTGGTGGGGAGGGAAAGAGTTATGTCCTGGAGATGGAGAAACCATCCAAATTATTAATCAACTTTAAAACAATTAGGTCATGTGAGTTCCCCAGCTCCCTGTTCTTGCAATGCTCTAATAGGTTGGATCCCCTGCAGATCAACGCTCTGCTGGTAATCCAAACGGGAATAACTTGTCTCCTTTTTCCTCTCATGGGGTGTGTGCTGGGCTGCCAGCAACTCGGATGATGATGCTGGTGAGGAGAAGGCTGAGAGCCATGACCCAGAGCAGATCTTTCAGAACATCCAGTACCAGAAGGAGATCATGTCCAACATCCGCTGCCGGCCGTGGCCAATGAGGCAGAAGCTGAGGGCGCTCAGGTAAAGGTGCCTGTGCAGAGGTTTTCAGGCTCACTGACTGTGACAGTGCTTCCAGCCTCGGGAGATTTTCAGTGTAAGATGGAAGGGTTTGAGCACAGGAGTAATTTAGAGCTGCTAGGAAGGTGTTCCATGAGGATGGTCTGAAGGCAGCAGCCTCTGGGTGGACAGTCTGTAAGTGAAGTTGTCCCCGATGCATGTCTGTGGCTGCCTTTAGAGGGTCGCAGCACAAAAGAGAGCAAGAATTCATCCTTTGGCTATTAACTACTAAAAGAGACTGTCAGCTATTCAGTGGTCTAAAGGAAGGCTGTTGGTAATGCTCCATAAGATGTTTTTAAGTTAAATTGTTTCACTGTGCCCAAAAAAGGAGAACCGGGCTGCCTTTTTAAGGTAATTACATGGTATGAGAACAGGAGCTGGTCACATCTTTAGAAAACATACTGTAAAAGCAGTAAATACTGGACACTTTCAAGTTTAAAAAGTATGATCAGTGTAGTAAAAACATGTTTCACAGTTTAGGATTTCAGTTATTATAATTCCAGATTTCCAATGAAAGAGCATGTGGCTAACTCTTTGGGCCACCTGTCTAAACTGTCAGGTCTTTCACCTCATGATCTGTGTGATGCTTGGGGTTTTTTGCCCTGTTCATTTGGCATTTTCTCTCAAAACCCTGTGTGGTGCTCAGATGGCGAGGCAGCCATGAGGAATCCCCACCCTACCAAGAGCCCTCGTGTAATCTGGGAAGCAAAGAGAGATTTTTCTGTCATAGGCAGCGTCTGTGACCTTCTGCTTTCCTGTTCCTTTTGATCAGATCTTGGGGGTCCCAATCCACCTTCTGCTGAGGTCAAAGACTGTGTATGACCACGTGGACATGCACCTCTTTGCATCTCACAAGACAGCTACTCCATACCTGCAGAAGAGGTGTCAGTATCCGCAGGAGATTGATTACCAGACTGTAAAGGGGATCTTGCTATTTTACTCATTTGAGTTCTACCATTTTAAAAGACTTTGAAACAAAGGAGATATAAATTAGAGGGGCAGAAAACTCTCCCTGCAGTCAAACTCTTGCATGCTGAGTTCTTTCAGAAAAAACTCTGTTAGCTCATGGCTGTATTTCAGGGCATTTGACACCTTTGGTAGTTGCTGCTTGTGCAGAATAAGAGATGTGAGCAATGGGATCAGTGTAGAGACTGAACCTTCCCCCTCTTGTGCAGGCAGGCGAAGGAGATCGTGCTGAAGTACGAAGGGAGGCTCACGAGAACGAGAGGTTACCAGGCTGCTGGGGCAGAGGTATGGCTGCTTTGTCTTAAATCTCTCAAATTTCCCACCAACAGCCATTTGCAGTTCTGATACAGAGAAGTGTGTGTTTGCTATGCACTCCTGATACTTCAGCTCGGGACTGTAGAGGGAGAAAAAAGCAGTTAAAAGCTTCTTTATTATTTTTTTTCCTTCTTTTTTTTCCATTGTAATTTTAGTAATTACATTTTTGCAGACTAATCGCATGTGTTGAGTGATGAATATCCTTCTGTTAATGCAGTATAAGCTTTCTTTTCAGACAGCCTACAAATATTGATGCCTGCTAGAGGGGTGATGGGAATGGGATAACAACAAACACGATGCAGTATCCTCTGAAGAGCTATTCCAACAAACTGGGGCCACAGCTCAATAGCTGTGATGAAAAATGTGTCTAGCTTTTAGTTTGGAAGACAATCCTACAATAGTTTATGTTAAATACATTATTAAAGAAGGGGTTTTGCTTGCAAATACCCGGAGAATTTGAATCAAATCTTAGCAAATCTATTTACATCACTGAAAATAGACACTGGCCTGAGTTTCTGGAAATTTATAATATGCAGGAAATTGTATTTAATAAGCAACCAAGAAAAGACTTCTTTAGTCATCTAAGCAGTAAAAAATATTTTTGTCATCATAATGAGCAGACTTTTAATTACTAATTTATCTTTATTCAAAAAGGCAGGGTTGGGCCAATAGCCCATGAATTTTATTCATGGGAACAAGTGAAGAGCTGCCCATGTATCTGGTGCTCTGAGATGTTGGCCCCCAGAAGCAATGTACACTTTCCAATGTAGGAAGTTTTCCTTGTTCTGCCTTTGTATGTGTGGCAAATGCAGTGGAAATCAAAATGCTGTTAAAATAAACACTGTTTTTGCCTTTGATGGGAGTGGAACTAGGACTTTAGCTAGAAAGAGAAGTGCTAAATCAGAATATCAGTAAATCAGGGACTGGGCTCAGTGCCTGTTCATATCATTCTTCCTATACAAAACCAAAAGCTTTTATCGTAGAATTCACAGTGAGTAAAAGTTTGTGTCTAATCTAATTGCCTCTATTGTATTTGCTTGAAGACATTCAGCACAGGGATGTAATTCTGCAGTTAATTAGTACCAGTCATTATGTGTAGGAGATCTGTATTCTTTTATCCTAGCACAAATTAGGGGCTATAGCCTTTACATTAGGGCTAAATTCAACAACAGCAACAGAATGAGCTGCCTTTTTTTGGTGTGGGGTTTTTCTTAATTATTTTTTTTAAGTGGAAGAGATTTTTTCCCCCATATTTTCTTAGAAAAGAGCATGGTGACCAAGGAGACAACAACTGTAGCACAGCAAAACAAGCACTACATCATCAAAATTATGAAGTTAATGGTTGAACATGTGCTAAGAACAAAATGCATCTACTAGTTGTATAAGTATTTACATAATTCTTTTAAATTTGCAAAACATATAGTGTTCATGATTGGATAATCCACTCATGGTATTACTTATGAAAATTGAAGTTGAAATAGACTTTTACTATCCTGACCCTGAAAGTCATTTTCTTGCTACAGTTCAATTATTTTATATTTTCTTTGTAGTTGTTTTTTGGGTTTTTTCCCAGTTAAAGCCAGAGGCCCATACTGTGGGTTCTAAGAGTGTAAATTATGCATTCAGATACGTAGTAGGGAGGAAGAGAGATGATAGCTATCAAATGATAATTTTGGAAAATTTTACTCCACTGTGGACACATTGGTATTCTTTATGAATCTGTGGTGCAGCTGGCACAAGGTGCTTGAGTCCTTTCTCAGCCCTGGGAACCCTGTTTTCAACTGAAAGTTGCAATCCCAGAAATTCCCATGCAGTTCCCAGCATCTACAAGTTCTTTAATTAAAATACTTCCCATTCATGTAATTAGATGCCCATATCACCATAAATATTAATTAACTTTGGCCAAAGAGACTGATAATATTTTCAGTAATTAAAATCTTATTTACTCCTCTTTAATTTTAGGAGATGAAATTACATGATAGAATATTGACACTGCTATTAAAAATGCCTAAAATATAGGTGGGATTTTAATATCTAGCTGTACTAAAAATACTTTACAATGCCTGGAATACGATTTTTTTTTGCTGTCAATACTGTAAAGTTATAGCTCTAACTCAACAACTCAAAAACTGCTCTCACTTTTGCACAAGTGGATTTTACTTTTTCTCCCACATGTGTACAGTGTGTACAGGAAGGTCCTCTGACCATGCAAAAATGGAGGTTGAAGAAACTGCAAAATACAACCCCAGGATCTCTGCAGGTGTTGGCTGCAATACACAGAGCTGAGAATATAGCAGTTAAATTTGCTGCTGTTGAATAAAAAAGCTTATTTTTCCTGTTAGAGAATTTCCTCTGAGGCATTATCCTCCTAACAAGACCTTACTCATCAATGTTTGTAACAATTCTTGCAATAAAAGATAAGACATGAGCAAAATACTCAACACTTCATTTTTTGATTTTTTTTTCATGTGGAGAAGTGTCATATTTCTCTGTTTTGTTTTTTTTTTCCCAGCTTTGGAGAAAGTTTATTCGCCTTGCATATAATTTTGTGGTAATCTTTATTCCTTGGGAAATGAGAATAAAGAAAATTGAGAGTAAGTATAAAGATTTCATGGTATTCGTAAAATGCTAAAATGCTGCATCTTATGGTGTATTTTTTTAAAGTACTGAATTAAATAATATTGGGGAAGGAGTTAAATGCATATTTTCAGCAGCAAATTCTCTATTTAAAGCTTTGCTTTTTCATCTTTTCCTTGTGCCTCAGAAACTGCACAGTTCTCACTGACGGTCTTAGTTGGGGGGGGGACTTTTGAAAATTCAATTTTGTTCCTTCGGTATTCTGAAAATCAAAAAAATCTCTAGTTGGCTGAATGCCACCCATAAGAGAGGTTTTTCTTTTTGCCCTGTTATTCTAATACTTCATGGATAAATGATACAAGCTTTTCTAGACTGTGCAGGTCAGGTAACTGGCTTTTTGTGGTTTAAGGTCATTTTGGGTCTGGAGTTGCCTCTTACTTCATCTTCCTGAGATGGTTGTTTGGAATCAATATTGTCCTTACCATAATGACAGGAGCCTTTGTAGTCCTACCAGAGGTAAGAACACTGTTAACATTTATAGAGAAATGCTTACTCTTGCACTTTCCTTTCTCAATGGAGCAAACACCACACTTGAAGTCATGCATCAGTTTGAAAGGTACACTGTAAAATGAATTATTTAAAATAAATTCCCCTATTGAGAGGTTTTTCTCTGCCAGAGGATAACAGATTTTTTTTCTGTTAGTGTTAGAGATGGTATTTTGTCAACATGGTACTAATGCTTTTAGAGGATATGTTTTTATCTGATTACTAAAATAAGGAACCCATTCTTAAAAGATGTAGTGGGTGTTGAGTACATTCAAGTCCTATTAGTGTCATTTACAGAGAGAAAAACGGAGCCTCTCTCTCCAGACCCTGAATTATCGTCCATTACAAAGCATTTCCTACAAGCTCTGAACAGCCACAACTTTTGTTTAGTTCTTGCATATGAGTAAAGCAATTTGTTAACTTTGTTAAATTATTCATAAACATTGTTTTGCATCACCTACCCTGTGCTTTAATAATGTTATTGGAAAACATGGGAATACCTGATTTTAATCTCGCTGCACATAATTTAAAAAAAAGTAAATACCTCTCTCACAAATAAAAAGTAAACCGGAAATAAAAAGGTATTCATGTTTGTTTTTTAATTTTTAAGGAAAAAGTAAATTTAATCCTGAACTATTATTTTGAGATCAACCACTGCCCCATTTAATTTAAAAATGGTCACATTGAAAGCATGGCTTTTAAAGCTGGTGCAGTGCTGACACAGAACTTGTGACCCTGGGAGTACCACCCCTGTGGGCAGCTCTTGCTGGGTTCCACTGTGCAGCCCTGTCTCAGGTGGGCTTGTGCAGCTCCTGAGATCTTCTCTCTCCTTCTCATCTCCTGAGACCTCCTCTCTTTTCTGCAGCTCCTGGCCGGAGCCCCGTTCGGCAGCACGGTCAGCAAGACCATTCCCAAGGAGCACATTGCATCTGCTCAAGACCTGGACACCATCTGGTCACTGGGGGCAAGACTCAAACCACTCATTATTATTTTGCTGTCGCTGTTCTGTTGTCACTGTTGGTTACTGCTCTTACTGATGGGCTCTGGTCTTTGCAGGGCTACCTCCAGTACTCTGTTCTGTTTTATGGCTATTATGGTCGTGACAGGAAGATTGGGAAAGCTGGATACCGGCTGCCTCTTGCCTACTTCCTTGTTGGAATGGCTGTGTTTGCTTACAGCTTCATCATTCTTCTAAAAAAGTAATAGTGCCCATTTACTGCTGTCCATACTTGTGTGTTCAGGCAATCAGTGATGGTATTTGCTCCACTTCCTCTGTGTTTATTCTGTATAGTTCTATTAGCATGCTCACCTCTGTGAGTATCATGGAGACAGACTGGGTTCAACTCTAGATTGCCCCTTATCTTGTTATAATCTCCACTCTCAGTTCCATTTCCCAGCCTATAAAAGGAGGGCAGCACAGATCATCTGCGTGCTTTGTCTTTGTGCAGTGTAAGGCACCACACCCATGGAAGTCCTTTCCCCTCTTTTCTGTTATAAATATTGCCATGACAGAAATCTATATTTGAAGTGTAATGCTTTCAGCATTATTAATATTCCCCTCTATTGAAATTCAAATATAAAACTACCATCCTAGGTGTAATATCATTTGCATTGCTTTAGTGGGTGTGTGGCATTCCATTGGAATGTAAGCTTAATTTCTTTGCTGTGGAAGGGCCAGGAGTAGGAGTTACTTAGCAGAGACAGCAAGACTGCCTGTGCTGACCATAAATCCAGGGATGTGCAACGCTTGGAGAAGGGGCAAGGTCACTCTATCCTCTCCTGATTTGCTTTCTCTTTCCTTCTGGATACCTATTTATCTGGCACAGTGCAGTCCAGGGATGTTTTCAGTGCTGTCTGTAATAGCTCTTAGTTTTGAGGCCAAACCTTCCCTTTTCATTTTTTTTTAATTTACCTGCTGGTTTGTGCAAAGGGTCACTGGTACATTTCACACCAATCTACACATTTGCAGTTTCTAGATATGATCAGCTCTTCTCCTTCTGACTTAGCTCAATGATTCTTTACTTAGCTGTGCACAGCTCCCCTTTAACGTTGTTCTTTCAGATGCCCTTCCTTTCATAAGCTATTAATTTTCATTTCCTATGTCTTGCAATATTCTGCCACCTTGCTCACCTGACATGAGTAGGAGGGGTTTTCTTTCTTTTTCCCAAGGTCTGTAAAATGGCACTGGGTTTTTATTTGACAATAACAGATATTTTGAGGATTAAAACCATACAGCAAACAGATCTTGTGCACAGTTGCTGGTTATGCTAAACTAGATTTAATTCCTGTACCAGTGATCTTAGTGATGGTCTATTTCAGCTGGATCCTACGTAAAGGTTGTAAAACTGAAATAGGCGTAAGCCCACAGTTCTAGTGAGATTTATTTGCTTTATTTGTCAGTTATAAAACTGTAAATATTGAAATGCCCTTCTTCTGTGAGTAATTTCACTCTAGATGTAAAGCCATGTTCATGAGCTGCACCTCACCCTGTTTTATGTTCTTCAGAAAGCTGCCAACAGTGATAAAAATTTCTGCAAACCTTTGGTAGCTCTAAATGTATAAACATCTGAAAACCATGAACTAAACCAGTGACTTCCTTCATTACCATCTTCACACACCAGAAGCAGTTAAATACCTGTTATTTTTTTACAGAATGGCAAAGAACTCAAGAATGAGTTTAGCAAGTGCCTCTGATGAAAATTACACTTTCTGCTGGAGACTTTTCTGTGCTTGGGACTATTTAATAGGAAACCCTGAGGCTGCAGAGAGCAAAGCTGCTGCCATAGTCAACAGCATCAGGGTGAGCAACTGACCTTCGAATTATTTCACGTTGATTTACTTGTTAATCTGTAAGCCATGTAAATTTTTCCTCTCATCCCCTTGCACCTCCTATTGGTTTCTTGTATTTATTTACAGATCTGTTTGCCTAGGGGAGGGCCAGTGTCACATCTGTGTGGTATTACAGGCAGATCATATTTGCTGACATCCTGGCAAGGGGATGTTGTGTCCTTCCTCAGAAGAGTTTTATTTAATGCGCCTGTATGTGTGACAAGAAGTTAGATAACTAGAAACAAATCTGCTAGTGATGAAATTTCGTTGAGTGTTGGAATAAAATTCATGTTAACAATCGATTTGGCAGGAAAATAAACAAATTTATAGAAGGTATATTTGTTTATATGCAAAGGAATTATTTTATGCCTCAGGGAAGCCACGTGCAACAGCTCATATTTTACAAGACTTTTTTTACATGATAATAAGTTTTATATCTCTCCTTGGTTTATAATTTCCTGCACACAATTTATTGTTCTTTCTCCTTTATTTTATCAGCTATTAATCAGGCTCCCCAGGGAAATGGTCATGGCATCAAGCCTGTTGGAGTCCAAGGAGCATCTGGATGATGCTTTTAAGTCAAATGGTTTAGTTTTAAGTATTCCTCTGAGTATCAGGAAGTTGGACTCAATGGTCTTTATGGGTCCTTTCCAACTTGAGATATTCTGTGATTCTATGGTCTATTTAATCTCTCCATAACAGATGGAGGGACATCTTACAGGTCTCTCAATATTAGAAAACTGTTAAAAATACAGATGTTTTGCCCCTAGAATTTAAGAGTATATGTGGTATTATCAAAAGTAATTTATTTCCCCAATTTGGTGTATTCTCATTATTAAAACAAAAATTATTTCAAACTGTGCCAGGGGTAAATTAATAAGCTATAATATTTAGTTATTTCAATGGCTAAGGATAACTTTTGACAGTACTGTATTTTATTAGTGACACCCAGATTTTAAAGGCACATCCTGCCAAAAAAATCTGAAAATGTAACTCTCTTGTTGTATCTCCTTGAACATGCATGGCTGAAAAGTGCCCGAGTATCTGATTACTGTCTATTTGTTTCTCAGAAATCTCCATCACTTTTTAATATCACATATCAGTGCTGCAAATCAATGAGGACAGTGGTATTTATCTGCTTGCACCACCAGGATGTGATGGGTTTTTTTATTAGTATACTTTAATTTCTTTGAAAGATATGTGCATTTTTTTTGGTGAATGTTATTAAAATGGTAATGCTGTGTTTCTTTCAAGGAAGCTATATTGGAAGAGCAGGAAAAGAAGAAAAGCAAAAACTTGTATGTATATAAAATAAGAGATACTTTTCAAAGCACTGGTTCAATGCAGATATCAGTGCTAATCTGCTTGTCTTGTACTTCTTAACCCTGTTAGAAATAACCCTGGTGTCATAAGACAACCTGCTGTATTGGCTGTATCTTCCTTTTCTCCCTAGAGCAGTGACCATAAGCTTAAGAATTATTGCAAACATCCTGGTGCTTCTGTCCCTTGCGGGAAGTATTTACATCATCTACTTTGTCGTGGATCGATCCCAAAGGTTAGAGCGCACCAAAAAGGAATTGACTCTTTGGGAAAAAAATGAGGTACACTGTCTTTATGCTGACTCTGTGTTAGAAGCAGGATTGTTGTCTGGGGGCTTTCTGTAGCAATGTTGTGCACAGAGGTGTAAATAGCAAAAGATGAGCCAGGAGAAAGGAGGAATTAGCAGGCAGACCTGGATCTGCCTTGGTGCACTTGCTCCCTCAGCTCTGCAGCCAGGTGTTAGTGCAGCTGAACTGGACAGAGGGGGGTGCAGCTGCTCATTTCACAGACACTGCAGTTCTAGCAGGTCCCTATTTTGTGAGCACAAAGCTTAATCTCTCCTGTCACTTATAAATCTGCTTTTCCACCCAGGACTGAGCTGAGCAAACACTGGGCTGATGGACTAGAAAAGAATTGACTTTGATAGAGACTGATCCAGTATCAGGGGATACTGAATGTTCTGTGCCTATTTCCAATCAGAGGAATGAGGGAGAGAAGGAGGTGAACAGGGATGAAGAAGCCACTCACCCATTTCAGAGGAAGATACTAGTGTCATCTTTCCTTCATGTTAACTTTTAATTTCAATTAATAAAGTTGAACTTTGAAGCTGCAATAACTGGAGTAAAGACTCCCGTGTGGTATTCCAGATCTAGAATTTTTGATCATAACTACTGTTATTACTAATGTCAATTAATAACTTTTTAAAGCGTCTCTTCCAAGAAAAGCAATCACCAGAGCATGTGCCTCAGCAGTATTTCAATCAGCCCTCAAGATTCCACAGAAGTCCTTCATCAAACACTACAAAAATGCTGCATGTTTCTGTTCCATAGGTCAGCGTAGTTGTGTCACTGATCACAATGATTGCACCCTCTGCTTTTGAACTTGTGGCAGCTCTGGAGATGTATCATCCAAGGACCACTCTTCGCTTCCAGCTTGCCAGGTATGGGCATTATTCAGTGTAAAAAATATGTGGAGAGAAGAGGAGGAAAGGAGAAGTGTATTCTGGTTCATGTTTTAGTACAGCCAAACCAGAGAACGTATGAGAAGTCAATGGTTACCAATGCTGGTAACCCATATTTTATTCTCTTTTCAGGGTTCTTGTCCTATACCTGGGAAACCTCTACAGTTTAATCATTGCTCTCCTGGATAAAGTGGACAGTATGAGTGTCACTGTAAGTTTAACTTGATGTTTTCTGATGTGTAAAGCTAGTAGACTTCATAGACAGAATTCTGTTTATTGTGAAGTGTATGAAGTCAAATGAAAATTTGTTTGAAATTGATTAAAATATTATGGCTTGATAGGATTGTAGAGCTAAGTTCAGACAGTAATTTTTATTTACAACTACTTTAGGGTCTTTTTAATTAGTCTTTAAGGACAACTGGATCCATTTTATTGCTGAGGTAATGAGATAAATAGATTTCTGTGCATTTTTGAACTATTAAAAAAAAAACAAACCTCATCACTGTAGGTCAAATATTTCCGCCTACCTAAATTAGCTTGAAGTCTTGCCCTTTGGTGTTCCATCTGACTCTGTCCATTGACAGCTGTTTAACAGTTCCCTAACTGCTGCTTGGAAATATATGAAGAAAATGTCTGTATGTGTGTGAATGCTGTAGAAAGTGCAGACATCTGCACCCATGTACAGTTAAAAAGTAGCTTTTGGGACATTTATTATTTCAGGACTCTGATGTGAACAACAATGCAAGTAATTCTACCACCTCCTTAGCAACCAACACTCTTCTTAAGGACGACAATTTAACCATTCCTAATGTGCAAATTCAGAGAAATGGCTTTGTCACATCGGAAGAGCATCGCACCCAAGGCCTGACAGTCTCAGACTCACTGGTTAACCAAACAATTTCCTTTAACACCCAGAACCCTCAGGATCAGTGCTGGGAGACATATGTTGGTCAAGTATGTAATTGTTTTATTGTAATCAGCTTAGTCCACTTAATCCACATTTGACAATAATTTAAACTCAAGTTGTGCTGTGTTTATTTTTAGAACTTTTCTTTGTACAAATCCCAGAATTTAGCTAAGGATGATGCAGGAAGAGTAAAGACTGTGCAAAGTGCTATGGCCACAGATACAAGCTTTGAGTTTTGTACAATATCTATACAGTATGTTTAGTGCTGTTCAGATGTTCTTTTGCCAGACTTTGATCTCTGCAAATACATATTACAAGTGTCACCTTAATAAAAGAATGGGTGCAATAGAAAAAAAAAACCCAATTCAGTTTAACTAGACACATTTTTAGAATAGTAAAAAGAAAGTAATTAAAAAGAAAGTTTGATACCATCATGACCAGAATTTTACTGCTGCAAGCAATAAAAAGCACCCTGGAAGCCTGAATATATTTATTGTCTCTAAGAGAACAAATATAAATAAGGGAAAAGTCAAACAGGAAAATTTTAAAAGGAAATTTATATATTCAAATCATATTTTTTCAGAATACTAAGCTTGAGCCAAAAATGCAAGTACAAATGCAAAAGAGCCATATGCAGTCCAGTTGCTTTCAGAATGACTCAGTATGTGTGAACAATTTGTATTTCAGGAGATGCTCAAGCTTTCAATTATCGACATGATTTTCACAGTTGCAAGCATCCTGCTAATTGATTTTTTCCGTGGACTGTGTGTCCGATATTTGAGTGATTGCTGGTGCTGGGATCTAGAAAGCAAGTTTGTAAGTACAATCCTTATTTTATCAAGCTAAGATGTTGAAGATGGGTAGGCTCCTTCCCTCAGTACTAAATGTCCTTAAAGTCTTTCCACTGATGAATAATTTCTTGGTAGAACACATCTATAAAGGCACACTGAGTTTAAGTTGGAGGGTACAGGATAAATGTTGAGATTAATGTATTTCTCAAGCCTCCTCACATGGCTCTGGTGCAAAAGTTTTTGGTTTACACAAAATAAGATCACAGAGTAGTTCCCACAGTCTAAGGTGACACTGAGGGCACATAGTTGTTCCCCACATCCTCTTTCCTGCATCTGTAACATCTTTACCTAATGTAGATAGTGGTCCAAGAAACAGTAACCAACAGAACGCAGCCCTTTAAGAAAATTACAGTGGGTAATACTTGGTTAGCAAGAAGCTGTTGGCATGAAAGGCTGCAGACTGTTCTTTGTCCTTAAAGATGTGAAGTAAACTAAAGATAAATAAATTCATTAAATTCATTCAATCCCTGGCTGCAGAGCAGGTTTTGCTGTGTTCCCCCTGCCTGCCAGCAGTTGGTATTTGATCTGGATGTTTCAGGCTGTGTACTGTCTGCAGACTGATTCAGTCAAATGTGTTGAATAAATGGTCTGAAAACAAGATTAAGACAAAGGTATTCATCATACACTGTTTCTTGTAGCCAGAATATGGAGAATTCAAAATTGCAGAGAACGTATTGCATTTGGTCTACAACCAAGGAATGATCTGGTATGCAGTCCTTATGTGTTTTTCTTGTCCTTTGTTGGCTATTGCTTGGTCAATCTGATGATTTAAATGGCACCTATTTAAGTAGGATACTGACAGTGTAGTCTTTTATATTAGGAGATCATCTGTTAATAGTAAGCTGTTAATCTGTTTACCTGGTGTGGGGTTTGGGGTTTTTTTAGTCTATTCTATTGCTATCAAAATGGCTTCTGGCAGCACTGAGCACTGACATGCTATGATTTTTCCAGGATGGGAGCCTTCTTTTCACCTTGCTTACCAGCATTCAATGTGCTCAAGTTGATTGGCCTCATGTACCTGAGGAGCTGGGCTGTGCTGACGTGCAATGTACCACATCAGCAGGTTTTCAGAGCATCTCGGTGAGTCAAAGTGAGAACCAAAGATAAAGAAAAAATCAAATGCAGGCTATGGAAATATCTTTCATCAGTATGAAGAAAATTACAGGAGATTTTAGCTCTAAAAGTTGACAGTCAGATTTCGCACTAACACTGATAGCAAGTCTGAGGAAAAAAGACATAGTTACTGAGAAGCTGGAGGGTTTGTAAAGCTGGGTAGTTGAAGATGTGCAAGTAAAAAACATGTCAGGGAATATTCCTAGATAGTTATTATGGCCTAAAATAAATGCTTTATTTCCATACAAATCCCACAGAGCACAATAACCCATATGTGTTAACTGCTGCAAATTCTATTTCTTGATATTTCTCTCTTTAAAAAAGCAATATCTGCTTTTGCCTGTTGCATTGTAAAACAGATTTCCTAATTTTTGTTCTGTTATGATGAATATCTTAACTGTTTATTCAAAACTGAAGTAATTTTGCGCATCTTTAATTCTTAATAATCAGTTATTTCTAAATTTCTTTTTAGGATGACTTGACTTCTGCTGCTGTTCTTTCTCTCCCCTAACACAACTGGGCAGGAAGGGCAGCCTTTGTCAAAGGGTGCAGGAAGCAGCTCTCTGGCTGCAGCAGTGGTATCTGGAAAGCAGTGCAAATAGAATTTTGATCATTAAGAGTCTGTTTAAACCAGCTCTGTTCAGACTTTCTAATTATAGCAGAATGGTTTTAATCTCTCAGACATGTTGATCTTGAACTGCATAGGTAGATTCAGACTTGCACATTTATGTTGCCTCTGGTTTTCTCTGATTAGTATAATCTGAAAGATGTTACACCTCCTTGCAGGTCCAATAATTTCTACTTGGCCATGTTGCTGTTTATGTTGTTTTTGTGCATGTTACCAACAATTTTTGCTATTGCCCGATATAAGCCATCCTTAAGCTGCGGCCCCTTCAGGTGAGGTATAATGGATTTTATTTCCCCCTCTTACAATAAACTTTGCATGTGTCATAATAGACAAATTCCAGATGGAAATTCAAAACAAGTTGATAGGACAATGCTTTTCTGATGCCAATATTTTACAGTTTAAGGTTTAATAAGGTGAATAGGTCAAAGTTCTGAGTTGATTTGCTTTATAGACATGATTTAGTTAGTTTATATCTACATAATGTAATGTGCCACTGAGCAATCTCCCAAACATCACTGCCTTGCGTCTCCATCCAAGAACCCTCCAAGCTTGTTTTTTATTCAGGGCAACACTGCTTTATAAATATACTTAGGATTCCTTACAACTTAATTTTACCTTTTTTCCCTCCCACACCTCCTATAGTGGTCAAGAAAAAATATATGATATTGTTTCTGAAACGATTCAAAATGATTTTCCCACATGGTTCAACACAGTGATTACTTACATCAGCAGTCCTGTGGTTGTCCTCCCTGCACTGCTACTGTTATTGTAAGTATTTTGGTTTTTGTAGGCAGGTTAAATTGATTGTATTAATACTGGCCTTATCTCTGGAGAGTCAAGTGTAGATATCGAGGAACAAACTGCATTGTTGTAGTTTCATTAAGCATAACTGAAAAAACCAATTCCAACACCTCACTGAATGTGTGGAATATGGACCAGATAGGAATAAAAGTATGTTAAAAAGACTGTCAAAAGGAATTTCATGTTCTGGGATATTTTGTTGGAGCAAGTTCACTGTATTGTGTCAAGTGTTGCAGTGCTGATGGTTCCAGGAAGTTTAAGAACCTTCTTCCCTCAGTTCTGAGTTCCTCAGAAATAAATTTTCCATCTTTTCATGGTCATTAGTTCAGTTTATGACAGTGAACAGGGCTCAGTCTGTCATTTAAAGAAGCTATTCAGTCATCCTGATTTATGACAAGATAAATCAATTATGATGGTCTGCTCTTAAGTGTTAATGTAATATAACTTCCTGCAGACTCTCTAGTGGAAGTCTTTTCTTACTTGGCTTATAAATAATTGTTCACAGTTGGGAAATAATATTGATTTTGAGCTGCTTGAAATTCACTTTGCTTCTTTGAAAAGTTCAATTTTGTTTTGCTTGTACCTTTGTACCATTTTTTTCCCTGTGTAAACTGCAGACAAAGGCAGAGTTTGTCCCACTGGTGGCTTTTCAAATCAGAAAGATGAAAGCAACTTTTCCTATTTGTAACGTCTTTTCTCTAAGGTTCCAGCCATGTAATATTTACAATTTAAGTATTTCTACTGACTGCTTCAGACTGATGGCTGAGCACACATGTAATTGTGACATTGTCTGAAGGCCAGTGCAATCCATTATGTCAGGCCACAATCTGCCAGAATCTGATCTCATCTGTGCCAGGGTAAACAAGGTGTTATTTCAGCCAGCCAAAAAAATTACACTGTTAATGGTTGTGTAAACTCAGATGTAACTTTGGTGCCTCTGTTCTAAAACCTTGGACTGGGAAAAAAAGACAAAAAAAAATCTGTCAAAATGATTTGTCTAGAGTTAAAAAAAAGAAAAGAAACAAACAAACAAAACAAATAAAACCAACTAGAAATGCATCCCAGGTTACACACACAATGATAAGACCTGCAAAAAACACAGGTCAAATTAGAACTGCTGTTAAATCTGTTTTCAGTGTCATTTCTTTCTTTAATCTGTTTGCTTGAAAGAAGGCTGTAATCCATTATTACAGTATAAGGAAACACTACAGAGCAGCAGCTGAACTTGTACATCATTTTGACCTATAAACCCTCAAAAAGAAACTGTCGAGAATGTCTGAAGTGACTCATACCAGCCTTTTCACTTCTAGCATGCTAATCTACTACCTACAAAGTATTGCAAGATCATTAAAATTCACCAACAATCAACTGAGAATGAAGATACAAACAGTAAGTATGGTGAAAAGCACTTTTACATGTAATTTGGGGGGGTCTTCAGTAAAGTACAAGCCTAATTAAATCTCTAAAATCAATTCTAGTGTTTCACAATGTAAAACAAATCCTCTATTTTTCATCCTTACAAAGCACTCAAATCCATAATAATGTACAGATTCTCATTATTCTGAATGTATTTTAGGAAAGAACTGAAGATAAGAAAAAGGTGGTTCAGATGGCAGTAGGTAAGTTGGTGACCTTTAGAAATGCCATTATTTATAAAGAATTTGGACGTAAGCCCATTTTGATTTCTCAAACATAGGGAAGTACAACTACATTTTTAAAACTGTATTTCCTGTAGAATCCTCCTTTTAGATGGTTTCTGAGCTAAGTTTGACTTCATCTTGGCAACACTGAAAGACATGCGTAGTTTAAACCTGAGTTCACTTGGAATCTCTGGAGTGGGTATTTTCCTGCTTTTATCACCAACAAGGAAGAACCTGGGATGCATCTCTGATGATTGAAATCATCTCAGACTTTGCAGGCAATGCCGAGGCTGGTAAAATTGGCTTGTTGCCCATTTTGGAATCCTACAGTGCAACAGTCAGTGTTTTTTCTGCATCCCCAATACTCCATCTGCTGTGTACTGTAGTGTGGAGATCTACCCCTTTATTACCACATCTCCCAGTTGACACCAGTTTCTCTCTTCTGAACACAGGGGGTCCTGTTGGCCTTGGATCCCTAACTGAAATAGGAATTCAAACCACTGAATTTACACAGCAGTTCCTAAATGTAGAGAGCTGGAAAATTCCTATAATAATTTCTGTTTCCTAGCCAGAATCCAAAATCTGGATGCTAATGATAAAAGACCAGAGCAGGAAACAGATATTATCAGCCAGGAGTCTTCTGTTCGGTCCTCAACACCCCGAAAGAATGGCAGCGTCTTGAACTTCGAATCTCCCGTGAGCAAAGGCACCAGAATACAAACCATTTCCCAGTCTGTGCCCCAAGCTGTGCCATCAACTGATGTGAGACCTGTCAATGCAACTCCCACAACTTCAACCTCTTTAACACCAGCTCCCTCTGTGTCAAGTGTACAGAGACCAAGAAATGATCATATCACAAACAGGTAAGGCTGCTGTGATTTTGAAATGGTATTTATTCCAGCAGCTCCATGCCATACCTGTTTATTTACAAAAGAGCAGTGCTTTCAGACTGTCTGGAGCTGTAAGACAGCAGACGAATTTTTTAAAAGCAGATTCATTCATGGGTACTATTGATGTTGCTGGTGACACCAAATCCTTAACTCTCCCTTAACAGGGATGGGATTATAAACCCTTTGAAATGATGTAGCTGATGGAGTTTACACATAGCTCAAGCAAAGGTAAATACTAAACTTGCCCTCAGGCACATAACTAAAAAGAGTTCTGCAGGATACCATCTCCATGAACAAAACAAATACAGAGTGAAGGAACTCTCTGCAGAATGTCTGTGCAGCTTTAGTTGTAAACCAACCAGTCTGGTATACTGGTAGATGGATGCTTTAAACTATCTTTTGGGTTTTTTTCCCAAGTGGATAAAGAACAATTCTCAGAACAATAAGAAAACAGAAAGGGAATATAACTTGAGAGGACAATTGTGTCACTTTTTCCTTGAGAATAACAAATATATCTCCTAATTTCTAGGGTATGTTTTTAAAAATGGTTCTAAAAATTTGGAACAGTGGAGATACGATAATCTCCACTTTTTCAGCTTAGTCTTTGACTACCAGAGCAGTGAATTCTTTTATATGTTTCAATTCCATTAATTGATAAGTGTGTATATCAATATTTCCTTTTTCTTTCTTCCTTCCTAAAGATATCCAAGTGTTGTTCATAGGAGTGCGAGTGAGCTGTGCAAAGCAAAGCCCTGCACACCAGTGACTTTCAAAAAGCACACTGAAGATGTTCGTTCTGACCCTCTCTTCAGAAAAGCCATTCGGCAGGTAAATTCGGATGCCCTTGGAGCAGGGGCTCCTGTGTTTTTGGGATGTAGACCATATGCTACCAGATATTTTCTGGTTAATGAAAACGAGTCCCGCAAAAAATCGCTCCGTTCTACTTCCCGACTCCAAAGGCATTTCAGAAAGGAGGAATCGGGAGACATTATTGAGTTGTATCCTCGCCATGTCAGAAGATACGTGGTTCGAACACCACACCAGGTGTATTCCCCTCATCCCAGTGAAGATGAGGAGGATGAAGAAGAACTTGAGAGAGAATTCATGAACAGATCCCACCGCCCTCGCTCACTGTCTGACCTTCGCCCAGCACCACGGTTTTACATTGGGGATCGTGCTGATGGCCACATTCTAATGGGCAAAGACCTAGCCAGAGTGCATTACAAATCCTGGGATGATGGTTTTGAGTTGGACCTGAACAGGCCTCCATATGCTTACAAGAAAGTACACCTGAACTATCCTGAGCCATGTGTGAAACCAAAATCAAAGCAAAAGCTGGAGCAATCTCTAACAGAGTCTGATTCCATCTCCATTGAATCCAGCAGTGATCCGCAGAACAGCAGCAATGACCAGTACATCCAGGTCATTCATACCAAGGACAAGTATCCAAAAGCTGGGGCAAAACCCACCAAAAAGAAATCTAAAAACAATGTTGATCTAAGTATTTCTGAGCCTAGTGAACTGGTGTGCTCAAATGTCTGAGAAAGTGCCCCAACCTTGTTGTGTATTGAGCTGGTGTTTGCGCAATTGTACTTTACTTGCTATTTGAGGTCTATCACAGTCTATCACAACTGGGACGTACTTATTGTAAGAATTGTGTATGCAGCCACTCGAGGTGGGAAAAGCCTTTATTATACTTTGCTATCACAACTGATGTGTTGCAAATTTTAGAAAAGAAGGTTATTCCAATTCATTCCTTACTGTTATGCTATCAAAAATCTCTGCCTACTGGAAAATCAAAAGCCATGTACTTGGGGCACTTCAATTAAACCAGTACAAAAATACATCAGATGAGGCTCTTTTTATCTGCTACAGCCAGAGCTCAAGATTCTTCCTGAATAAATTCAGCAGGGAATCCACTTCCTGCAAACAGAGTTGGTACTTAAGAGTAGATCTTGATGTGCCTTGTTCGAATACGCTGTGGCCCAAACGAATTAGGAAAAACGGTTAACTAGAGAGAATTGTGAGTTTCTTTAGAGCGTATCACATGGGCAGGGGAGTTATTTGACAACGTGAGTCAGACTTCTAGATCAAATCCTAGATTCTCCATTAATTTTCTGGTGAGCCTCAGACCAGCCTGGTAAGATTCTCAGTGGTAAACTTTCGATCCGTGGCCTCTAAAAGACTCACTTCATTACTCGCAGTTTCTAAATTGCATCCCGTTTTTCACACACCACTGCAATGTCGCATTTCCTTTAGATACTGAAGATTGGTTGGTTGTTTTTTCGCTCGTTTCTCTCCGTGTCATTGGGCTTGGGATTACACCAGTGACGAGCGCCGGGCGGCCCCATCTCTGAGGGAGCACCGCTCCGCCTCCGATCCCACACACGTTACCACATCCCCGCCGTGCCATCCCCGCCGCCCGGCCTCTGCCCGTCCCCAGCCCAGCGTTCACTGTCCCGTGAGGCGCGGCCGGGCCGGGCCGGCGTCACCCTCAGGTGAGGGGCGGTGCCGCCATCGGCCCAGGGGCGGCGCGGCGCGGGCGCTCAAAGCGGTTCTGCAGCAGCTCCGCCTGCCCGCCATGGACTGCGTGGGGCGCGCTGAGGCGGCCGCCGAGCAGCTGCGGCTCTACCGGCGGGATCCCGAGGGCTGGCGGGCCTGCCGCAGCACGGTGGGTCAGGGGGCTACCGCAGCACGGTGGGTCAGGGTCTGGCGGGGCTGCCGCGGCACGCTGGGTCAGGGGCTGAGAGCCGGCCCGTCCCGGGGGCTGAACGCTTCCCGTCCCGCAGGGTGAGGTCGCGGTGTCCTGGAGACCCTCGTCGGAGTTCGCTGGCAACCTGTGAGTACGGCTCGTTCCCGGGGCTCGGGGTCCTGCCCGCCGTGCTGCGGCGGCTGCCAGGGCCAGGCAGGGTTGAGCAGCGCCGTTCGGTTTCGTTTCGCGCCCCGTAGGTACAAGGGAGAGGGCATCCTGCCCGCCAGCCCGCAGAATGTCTGGGAGTGCATAAAGCCGGTGGCCGGCGGGCTCAGGACCAAGTGGGACCAAAACGTGAAGGACTTCGAGGTCATCGAAGTCATCAGTGATGTAAGTTCCTTAAAAGCTGTTCCGGCGAGATTTATGCAGCATTGGGCCTTATGAGACAGCCGGTGTTACATGCAGGGAGGTAGCAAGCCTTAAGGTGTACTGTGTTTCTGGCTGGATCAGCTGAACGATGCTGGGATAAGAAACCTTTTTTCCTTTGGCTTTTTTTTTTATCCTTTTCCATACATTTTATATATTTTACTAACATATATATGTATATAGATAATATCTTTCTGAAAGGAAAGGAAAACTATTTTTGGTTAAACACTGTGTACTTAAAATATGCAAAAGTATAACATATATATGTATATAAATATATAACATATATATATATGTATAACATTAAAGATTTCTGCACAACATTGTTGTTGATGCTCCAGATCAAGCTAAGCACGATGGATTTTAGCAAGCTCAGTGTGAGGGAAGAAGAGGTTTAGAGAGTACACAGACTTAGCTAATCAGTGAAGCATTGACATCATCAGCCATAATTCAGTTCCTATCTTTCACCATGGCAGCAGTGACATGTGTCTGCCCTGCACGTCACACCCCGCCTTCAGCTGGCCTCAGTGCCCAGTGGTTTGCATCTGTCATTAACATGGAGCTGCTACACTTTGAGCAGACAGATGAGCAGGGCTGTGTATGAGCAGCAGCTTCTGCTGCCACACTTGTACAGTCTAATTCTTTTTTTTTAAGGCATGTCAGAAAATTAAAAGGGCATTGGATTTAGATCCCCAATCTGAAGTGGTTGTGTGTGCTTGGAGGCAGCCAGGTGCAAACACAACCAGTCCCAGAAATGTTTGTGGAAGTTCCAGGAAGGTTATTTTTCTTGGGGGAATCCTTATAGGCGTTTAGCATTCATTATAGACAACTTCAGGAATGCTGCAGCCTGCCACTTGAAATTCACAGATGTGTCAGCACTATGAGTGTGGTAGAAAGTTCTGTTCTGAGAGCCAATGAGGGAAGCAGATGGTAACATTAATGTTCGTGCAGTGTAACAAACTGGGTTGTCAAGTTGCATCCTGTGTATACCGCACAAAGAAATTATCTTTGCTAGTGTCCTGGGGAGGACAAGGGTTTTAACTGTCCTGGGAGCACAGATGTGCTGGATTTGCATTTCAGCATCCCATGTGCTATCTGTCCCCTCTGAACATGGAAGCAATGCCTTGTCACTCTGGTTTTTTTCCTGTCCTTGACTGATCACGATAGTGCTTTTTGGCTGTGCTGATTTACATTTTGTTCAACAAAGGATGTAGAGCAACTCCTTGATGGAGTTTAGAAAGTATAGAACTAAAAGAGTGCCAGAAAGTACAAAGATTTTTCTGCTGTACTTTTGAAAACATCAACTGACATAACTGTTCTGTAATTTCCAGACTGTCTCTGTATGCAGAACCACAACCCCTTCAGCTTGCATGAGGATTATTTCACCAAGGGAGTTTGTGGATGTAGTAGTAATGAAGCAATATGAAGATGGGACAATGCAGTCTGCTGGTAAGGCACTTGTGTTCTGCACAGGTTCATGTTTCATTTGGAGATAACCAACAGCTACTGGAAACAACTGTAAAATAAAAGTTACCAGAGGTAAACATAAAATTAAAACTAAGTACTGAGCTGTTCAGTAGTTGTTGACCTAATCTTGATCAGAAGAGAAAATAGTAATCTCTCTACATTGTTGTTCCCAGAGTATATAAATCATCTTATCACTCAGATAATAATGAGACTGGCCTATGGTTTGCTTCTTTGCTGTCCTTTTGAGGTTAAATAAGTTTTTAATTTACTGTTAAATTCTAAGGTATTTTGAGTGTGGTTTTTTTGTTGTTTTAAGAGTTTATAGAACTTTCTAAAAGGAGTCCCATTTAGGCTAAATCCCATTTTAACAATTTCTGCACAGGTTTCAGTGAAGCCATTGAATAAATGTACCACTCCTGTTTGTGAAAATAATTGGTTTTATGAAAACAAATAGTGCTGATTTTTAAGGGGTTGCCACTGTATAGAAGGATGTTTATTTGTTTTTTCACTTTCATTCTGTTGCTTAACTCTTACAAGTCTGAGCTTTTATTGCCCCACTGTTCAGGTGTCCCATTTTCTGTCCAGTTCAGAAAAGCCTTGTCAGTAATTTATATACATGCTAGAGTGCAGCTTTTCAGCAGCCAAGCGATGCATCTGTGTGATGTGGATTTGTTGGAAGTGACCCAAATGACCTCTCAAGAAAAGCAATGCCCTCACACAACATGGGTTTGATGAAACTGTTGGAAGTGTCGATGCTTCCTCCTTCAGAGCTCAGTGACAATTGCTTCTAAATTCAACACTTTGATTTCCCCATTCTAAGGCCAGAGTGGTTACTTTTAATGGTCTTTTCTAACCACTTGTCAGCCCCACACTGAAAAGGTTGTACTGCAGTTCTTTTTAAATACATTTTGAATAGTGAGTTTGCTTCCCATCTGGAGCTTTTCCATACCAAGGAGTCTTTCCTGTCTTCTGGAAGAATGACACTTTACTTCAATGCTTTTTCTTTCAGCCACCAATGTGGAACACCCGCTGTGTCCTCCTCAACCAAATTTGGTGAGAGGTTTTAATTACCCCTGTGGCTGTTTCTGCATACCTGTTCCAGGGTAAGAAACAATGTCTTTGAATGTCACAAATTCTAAAGCCCTCCTTATCCATTGTGTGGTCTGTTTATGTGTATGTGGCCACACGTGACCTGTAACCTCTTGGCAATGGTATGTTTCTGCCTTCCCAGTAATCATTATGACTGAGTGCCCTTCTTGTTCTCATTTTTGTGCAATGAATTAGTTTGTCTTCATTTCCCAGAGGGAAGTCTTCAGTGCTACAGAAACTGTTATCATGGTGCAATTCTTCCTGACCTCTTGAAATTCAGAAATTCAGCAAAACATACAAGCATGGTCTTAATTTTTGGTAAATGAGTATCTGGTTATTTGCCATAATTTATAGACAGAGTCATGTAGCTAATTAGGACCTAGATAAACTTCAATTTTGCAGCTACATTGACTGAAATTTGTCTGTTTGTTTAAAAAAGGAAAAGCTTTTGGAAGTATCTATTCTAATATAAGTAAGAGTCACTGAAAAGTTCTTAATGCTCTTAAACCACAGGCTATAAAATCACTTTCTTTGTCGTTGCAGAGAGCCAGACAGGACCGAGCTCCTCACTTTCTTTCAGACGGATCTTGGTGGCTATCTTCCCCAGACAGTGGTGGATTCCTTTTTTCCATCTAGCATATCTGGATTTTACAGCAACCTGACCAAAGCTGTTAAGGCGTTAAAAGCATGACAAGATGAGTTGGTGATGTCACCAGCTGAGGGTAGGAAACAACCTGTCAGCTTGTGGGTAAAAAATACAAAGTGTGCCTCAGGGCTTTTCTGTCTGCTGAGATAGAAAAAAGATGACATGAAACAATGAACTGAGTACAATATATTTTTAGAAGAGCATTTTCTACCTGACTCCATGCAGACCAATTCATTCTTATGTAATATGAAATTCTTCACTTTAATGATTAGAAAAATACCACACCAGAGGCTGAAAGAATCCTGGAGGCAGCAGTGGTGACTGTCTGCAGGGAGAAGACGGACTGGATCTGTTCTTGCCCACTCTTTGTGTCTGTGAGGTGAAGCATTGCTAAAATCCACTTAGCACCACAGCCAGGTGCAGATCAGCTCTGATCTCTGAAGCTCCCAGTAGATTCCTGTGGAAAAATGTTTCTCCCCCGAAAGAAGATGGATCCCTCCTGTTGCCAGCACTCCTAGAGCTGCTAAAATGCCTCAGTGGGTCCAGCCAGCAAATCGTGTAAGCCAGAACAAATGGGATTATGTAGAGGATTTCACTTGTTTGTTCCATCAGACATCAATATTGATGGTGAATATGCCTTAAGTGGTTTTTTTTGAGTCAAAGTCCAGCAGTGCTAACCAATGCACAGGTGTGTGGGCTGGCAAACAGACACACTCCCTTTCCCCTCCCTGGTACCAAAACCGGTGGTTTCACCGTGTCATGAAACAAACTGAACCGACATAGAGGCAATAAATAAAGAGGATTAAGCACTTTACTTGCCACTTTTTAAAAGGCACATGAAATGACCAGTTTGAACTGTAATTGAATGTTTTTTGATCTCCTGTGGTGAGAGGTTTTAACGGGTAAATAATCTTTTCATTAGCTTTGCCTTGACAGGCCATAAGGACGTTGCTTTTTTCTAAGACTGGTTTGCCTCCCAACGCTACATTGGGAAATCAGCACCTGATTTTGTGTGCCAAGGTGTGTCCATTTTAAGAGATATCTATGGTGCTGGTTCCTGCAGGAACGTCAGATGTTACTACAGATTACATATAATTACAAAAATAAAAATAATTGCTGAGTGAGTAAGTTAAATGCAGGTTGTGATTTTACTGTGGTGACTCGATTATTCGGCAAGGTTAATATGCTCTGCTTTCTGTCCCTGTATTTTTTTATCTTTGGTATAGGGCATGGACTAGCACAATGAGTTTCCCACTGTAAACCTCACCCTATGGACTAGTTTTTCAAGGAAACAATTTTTAGTCCACTCTCCTTTGTATACAAAGATGTAAAAACTTGTGTGAGTGTGGTGAAATAAATATTTTTGTGCTACAGCTTACTGTTTTGCCTGAATCATCATTTGAAATGGTTCCTCATCTACCTGTTTTACCATCAGGCAAGCTGAAGAGCTGCTTAGAGCTCCAGCATCTCTGAATTTTAGGCAAAGAGAGGGAAAAAGCCTTCCCTGATGATGTCCGCTAGCTAGGGAAGAGGTTTTTTGGTGAGAACACTCACCCTCAAGATTCTTTGTCCTTGGTCTTTATTTCCAGTTGCTGATTTCTATACTTAGGAGGAATAACAAGTGCACTGAGAAGAGATATGAGCCTTGATACTACAGAGGCTTATACATATTTTTGTAAGTGTACTGAAGTTGTTAGGCATGAATTACAGTATCTTGGCAAATCTTGCCAGGATTATTATGAATTTAATTAGCAGAAAGTTCAAGATGCACAGCTGAGGTCACCATTCATTATTCTGCAAGTAATGCAAATTATTTTTGCAGATAATGTGGCTTCTTATTAGCTATTTATAAGTATTTTTAATGCTTTCTGCAACAAAGGTGGTGAGACACTTCACTGGAATAACTTGAGATCCCCTTTTCTGAGTGCTCAACACCTTCTATCCAGGAATTAAGAAGCCTTCACATTCAACCTTCTGCCCTGCCAAATTGGAGTTGGAAATATTTTGGCAAAGACTTACATAGGTACCAGTTCAAAGAAGTACAAGAAGATTTGCTCTCACATTGTTCTCTTATTTTGGTTGCTACCCAACTAATAAATTTTTTGGTTTGAGATAGAGGTTATTTTTTGTGAAAGAGCTCAGCTGAGGAAGTGTGAGGACAGATGGCTTGTCAAGAATGTTCTTTGAAGGATTCATTTACACTTGTCTTGTGAGAGAAGGCCACAGCAAGTTCAATGCCTGGATTCAATTAATACCTTCTCCTGCCTATTCTCCTTCCCTTTCTCTCAATTGCTGTTTTTGGGGCATTGTGTTAAGTGTATGGAAAACAGCTCCTGAGCTCCTTAACTTCTTCCTGGTGAAATCAGGTAACCAAAGAAGGGTACAGAAAATTCCCACCTCTGGGAAGGTGAGCAGCCAAGGACAATAACCAGGTCACCCCTCTGGCTCTCAGCTGGGGAGTCACACTTCCATCCTGCCCTTCCATCTCTGTCTCCCTTTAATGAAGCAGGTCAGAGAAGACCAAGTGGTGCATGAGCCCATCTTGCCATAGGTTCCTGTGCTGCTGGTACAATTCCATGCAGTGCATATAGGAAGCACTGAAGCATACATTTGTCCCCAAGTTATTTAGCCTTTCCAGAATAAACATTGCAGTTCAGAAGTACTTGGAATCACAATTACTCCTGCTGGTGCTTCCCTTGCAAAATTAACACAGACATTTAAAGGAAAAAAGTGTTGTTAGAATGTAAGATTTTGTTCTGAACAGCCTTGTTATTGTCCTGCTGTAGTCTTCTTGAGACCTCTGGCCAGAGGAAGTTAGGAAAACTTCCACTGCATTACTCTCAAGTTCCTGCCTCCCCCTTGGAATACCATGAGAACTCCTTTCCACCATGTTTGCTGCAGTAGAGATGGCTCTGTCAGCTGCTAGTAGAAAGTCACTTTTACAGATTTTGGCTATCCCGAATGTTCTGTGTTTTTAATAGGAAAGCTGGAATTTTCTAGGGAATGTTGTTTTGACACACAAACTGTCACCCTTTTCTCTGCCCTACCCATTCTCTAAGGCAGTGTTTAGTTGTAGCCTTGTAGACGCATTTCTTGTTGCTGGGAAGGTAAGGTAGGGAACAGGACTTGGGGAGTAGCACTGAAAATTTAGCACAGGATCTGCTTCTGATACTTGTTAATAACTTAAAATAGGAGAGTACTATAGCTGTCGTGTATTTTATTACAACCAGTATATTATTAACAAAGGCTTTCTTTTATAATTATAGGCTTTGTAACATCTGTTTCTGAAGGTCGAAATAAGAATCATTTTAGTTAATCCCAGGCAGCTTTCTCTGTAACTGGCAGTAAGATCCAGTGTACTTCTCATGGGTGCTTTCTGAGTATCTTGCTGTGCCAGCCAAGTGCCTGCAAGTAATAAAATCCTTTGTTTGAATATTGGCAGTAGTCTAATCCCTCCTCTTACAAAGTTTTGGATGACTTGCTGGTAGCAGAGCTGTGATTCTTCCTCTTGATGATGGCTGTGATGGGCCCATCAGGTAATGCCTTGATGACATTCCATGCCTCAAAACGAGTGAGGCCTTGCATGGCAGTTGTGTGCACTTGTAGGAGCTCATCACCAGGCTGAACCGGGCTGTTCTGTTCCAGTGCAGTCCCTGGGGACACAAAATGAATTTCCTTTAATTCTTTCTGGGGAGAAAACTTTAATGAGTCTTTTGGTTACCAGTGAATGGATCACCAGCCTGTTTGCTATAAACTACCTGGTCCCAGCAGGCAAGAAATTGCTGGCCCTGAACAATATAATGCTGTCTTTGAAAAAATAACATTTCCATAGTTATAAATCAGCAGTCAGTTATGAACCCCACAAGTCTGCCTGAGTTGGGAACATGTTATGTGTGTTTACCTTTAAATATCCTGTTGATGATGATGGGTTTATCTCCCTGAATAGAGCCTTTCCCTCCTTCCAGACTGAATCCCAAACCAGCAGGTGTTTTTTGTAGAGTTACAGTGAAGATTGTATCTCCAGTGGCTGGAAACAAATGGAAAGTTACCACATGGACAGCACACAGTCTAAAAAGCTCAAACATCTGTTAGAAAAAATTAATTTTTGGATTCTTTACAAAGGTCCTATAAACTGCCAAATGAAAGAGAAAACTAAAGCTTTTAATTTCTCATTTTGTCATTTTAAGGCCCTCTGGGAAGCTGGGGAAAGAAAGTTATGTTTGAATTAATGGGAGAATGGAAATGTAAGACAATTACTGGAATTATAAAAATCTGTTAAATGAAAAAAACTAAGGGAAATATTTGACTTCATATCAGTTATTAGTTATTGACTACGAGGCTGATAATTTGCAGTATGAAAATAAAGCTACAGATCTCTACATCATGCTTTAGACAGAAAAACAAACAAAAACAAACCAAACCAAAACACAAAACTATTCTGAAAGTGAAATATTCTGCAAAACTTTGACCTAGCTGTGTTTCAGATGTAGCCACCTGGTATATCAAACAATAGCACATTGTTTGCTCAAACTGAAATTCTCTTTCATGGAGAACAAGCCTTGTAACAATATCAGAATAAAGAATCACTGTTCACTGAGTTGTCATTATACCTTCAATTAGATATGTTGCTACAATAACCATCTTTGTACATCTACATAAATTCACATAGAGAATCACATCTGCTTGGGTTTTATAAGGAGTTCTTTTACTTTAGAAATCCATTAATTCTTTCCCTTTTCAATAAAGTTATTTCAAATATTTCAATGTCTATTTCAGGAATGTTTTATTAACTGTGATGTCTTTAATCAGGGTTCACAGATTTATGCAGCCACTGTTGCTTTTATGAACACCTGGATTTCAGGTGATGAGTAAACACTTATCAGGTGGGAGCTGCAAGATAATGCCACTAAACTTACCAGACCCTTGTGAGGCATCACTTGCTACTGATGATGTACTAGAGCCGACTGAAACATTGGGATTTTTTTCTCCATCTTTGGATTTTCTGGTGACAACAACAGCTTGTCTGGGTTGCCGTGCCTGTCGCATGATTGCTGAGGCGTCACTGTGGGTCACACCTTTCAGAGACTTGCCATTAATGGAGAGCACTTCATCTCCTTTCTGAATAGTTCCTTCCTGACAGGCCAGTCCATTGGGAAATACTTTGTGAACCTGTTGAAGAGCCCAGTCACCACACACACACACAAGGGAAGAGGGAAAAAGGACAAGTCACTGAATCCCTTAGTTAACACTTTACACTATGTGCATTTTTCATTCTTTGCCAGGAACAAGTTGCTACTGTCACATTTCAGGATGGAGGACTGAATCAATTTGCATGGAGAAGTTTTCCTGTGCACATCCCTCCTCAAGCAGCCAGGGGAGGGAGCAGTTTGGCCCTGGTACCAACCAGATGACTAGAGCTGCCTGCCATGTACCTTGCATACTCGACTTCCTGACCCTCTTGCTGCCCTGGTCATGAGAGGAAGGAAGTGTGAGACATCTCTAACTTCAAGACCCCTGTCATGTTTTCACCCAACCCATTCCTCCAGACCATCTTGCACGGTCTTCTATAAGCACATGATTAAAATGTTGGTTATTTCCTGCAAGGGCTGTGTGTTCTGCCTCAGCTTTCAGAGCTGTTGGGGAGGAGGTGCCCAAGGAAGCAGGACACTGCTGTCACACACCTGGAGAGGCAGCTCTGTGGCTGCAACCTGTTTTCACCCACTATGGTCCTTCCAACCCTATCAATACAGCCATCTGCTTTGATTATAAAAGCCAAAAACTGTAGTAGAAAACCAGGAAGGTATGTATTTTTAGATAGAGTGTTGATTTGGGAGTATTTTTTAAGATGCTACTTACTGTTACCACTTTGTTTTCTAGATCAATGCCCCCTGCCAGGCTGAATCCAAGCCCAGTATCTTCTTCTTTATGCAAAACTGTAACATGAATATCATCAAATTCCTAGGCAGAGAAAGGAATAAAGTCAAGAACTTCCCAAAAGATATGTCACAATGATTGGAAAGTCTGTTGTGTATTTTATGAGACTTAGTGGTGTAAACATAATATTAAGTTGCAAAGAATAACCAGACACATTCACTCTACAACTTCCTGNAAAAAAAAAAAAAAAAAAAAAAAAAAAAAAAAGGCAAGTCTACCTTTAAAGTTTCTTCATCTAGGGCTTTGACTTCCTCTATAAGCTTTGCCAGCTCCCCAGGGGAAAGCAGAGAGATGACTGACTGCCCCGACCCACTAGATGCTTGTGAGCCCTGTTCCTCCTGGTCTTCCTCCTTCTCTTTGTCTGCCAGGCTCACTGTGTATTCTCTCAGCTCCGAGAGGCTGTTCCATTGTGACAAGAACAAAAAAGACATTGAGCTATGAGAGAACATACCCACTGAAGCAAAACGCAATTTTGGAGCAGTCATCTTTTCATCTTAGCATGTAATTCAGGTGGTAACTCCTACAACTATTGTGAACACGGGCAAATGGAAATTAATTGTGTTAAGTAAAAGGAAGTAGAATCCATTGCATAAAAGAATAAGAATAATCTCATGGCCTCAGACAAAGACACTTAAATCTGCTTTATCATGGAGATACTAGAAATAATGCTCCTTAAATCGGAGGATGTTTGAAATATGCATGTACATATATAATACAAATTAAAAACAAAATTAACAATCATGAATCATTTAACCTTTGTGCTCTAAGAAGTTCTTAACTTAGTCTGTGCTTTACTTCTGTGTGCTGCTACCTTAGAACTTTAATCTGTCAGTGAATCAGTGCAGCTGCTCACCAATGCTGATCTATAAATCTGAGTTTTAAATATGGGATCTTACTTTAGGGAAAACCCAGTGTCCGAATGATGACTCCCACTCGCAGATGAGGTGGAAGCCTCATCCTCCTCCATGGAGGACTGAGACACACGGCCCAGAGTTTCCCATGCACTGTTTCCAGAAGAGGCTGCGGACTGAGGAAGGCAAAGCAATGATTTCATTAAAGCAGATGACACCTGGCTGCTGATGGAATAGATTTTGCTGCACTTCTCATCATACGGCTTCATAATCTCACAAGCCTGGGCAGCAGTGAGAGGGAAGCTCCGTGACCTTAGGCTGTGTGCCTTTGCTACTGACACAAGACGGTAGTTTGCAATGGCTCCTGGAGTTAAGAGACTTGATGACTTTTCAGTGCTGGCATTGCTGCTTTTCTCTGAGCTGGTTGCAATGCCCTCCCTGCGAGAGGAAGGTCTATCCAGGCTCTTTGTGGCCATGGGCGCAGGTGGGTCTTGGTGGCTCTTTTCATGGTGCTGGAGGAAGGGTTGGTTTGAACAGACTGGAGCTGCCTCTGCCCCTGCTGCAGTGGGAGAAGGTTCTTTCTGCACCGATGGTTTTAGGCTCAGCCTTCGGGGGGTTTTTTCAGGCGACTGTGGAGCACTTAAGGATTCAAATGAGCTTATTCTTTGTTTTATTGATGATCCTCCAGGAGACACACGTGATAAGCTGGATTGCTGTTTTTTGCCGGAAGTACTGTCATGATCTGCCTGTGGTTTTAGATCTGAATTTGGTTTCCTCAATCCTTTCAGACTTTGGCGGAACCAGGTGGGCTTAGGTGCAACAGGAGGACCCTTTTTCACACTGTCATTTTCATCTGATTTTAGCACTTTGGAACCGACTAATTCTGATTCTGTCTTCTTCAGAACTGTCTCTGAGCTGCTTCGATTTTGATTCTCTTTCTTTTTGTCTATGCCAGGTTGCAAATCTAAGTGGACATTGTTTTCACTCATGGTAGGATTAAACAAGCTTTTTATGCAGTCAGAAATTTTAACCCAGGGGTCTTCTGTTGTATCAAGACTATAATCTACACGTGCTTGTCTTTTAAGTGCAGGCCTTTGTATTGATGAAAGTGGAGTCCCTGTAATAAAGAGACATTGATTAGAAACTCCATCCATCTACTTCTCCATCCCTTCTCTCTGAATCATTTTAAATCCATTAAGCTTGAATTTCATTCAAGTCTCTGATAGATTTTTTTTGAAGTTTCTAAAACATTTAAACTTTTTAAAAAATTCATAACTTGATCTGTAAGCTCTGAATCCAGAAACTGAAATTAAATGAAAAACAAGGCTCTTGAACACTTAAATGTGAGATTCCTTTTTTCAAGGGTTTACAAATACTGAAATTCTGAGGTGCTGAAATCCTGATACAGGCTGTAACAGCTAAAAGAGAAAGTTAAAATTGCAATGTTGTTTGCAGCCTAGAGAAAAAGCTGTTATTACAGTAAATTCTTTTCAAAAGCAGCTTTTATTTTCTACATTTATAAGTATATCTTACTCTAAAAAGACTATCATAGGAACACCTTCAATATTTAAGCTTCCTCAAATTTCCTCGGGCACTTCCAGTTGATTTTTTCTGATAAGTAAAAACTTGATTCTAATATGGGAATATTTTTTGCTTCACAGAGGAATTAAGTATTTTAATATTGAACATGGTGGAGCTGAATGGCAGCAAACTTCCGTTTGTGCAGCTGCACAGGCACTTTCTGCTTCAGTGTGAACTTTTTTTTTAAGGCAAGATTTTTAGTTTTTTAATGATCTGAGCCATAACTTACAGAATTACATAAACTTCTCAAGGTTGTCTTGCTCCCTTAACACTAAGTTTCCTTCATTCTAACTAGCACAGCACAGAAGTAACTTATCAGTGGTTTTTACCATTGCAACACTAGAGCCTTGAAATTGTGCATAAAAACATCCTTTAGAAATGCTACAACTAAGCTTTAATGTCAGATATTCCGTATAACTAAGCACTTTCCTCTGAAGCAATACAGCATTATTGTATCTGTCCATTAACAATTTTTACAATAAATCATGTCTTATGCTGCTTTTTATCTAGTTTCTCTTTTTACAAAGATTAATCAATAATTTTAAAAAATAAAATAAATCATCTCTTACGCTGATTTTGATCTACTTTCCCTTTCTTTACAGAAATTAATCACAAATTTGATATTTCATCTGTTTACCCCAACATTTACAGATATTGTTTGAAGACTACATTTAAAGAGAAAGTGAAGTCAGCTCAACACCCATTTTGGAATCCAAACTAAATCCTATACATTTAGCTGGGGAAAAAAGAGTTCATGGAATTAAACATACCGAATTTTTCTTTTCTTTCTTGATCTCTGCTCTCTGGGGCAGCAGTTGTGTGTTCCTTATCATATGCTGTAGGAGAACTGGTGAAGACACTGTGGGTTACATCAGTTTGATGCCCCTCTAGCACTGGTTCTCTAGCTTCCTGCTAAACAGGAAAGAGAAGTGTGTCAGAATGAAATTATGCAAACTACACTGTATGTAAATCTGAAAAAAAAGTCTGAAAAAGTACATGAATCTGGAAGAAAACAGAAACCACACTATATATGAATCTGAAAAAAAGTCTGAAAAAAATACATGAATCTGGAAAAAAAACCCAGAAAACCCATATAAAATTGTGGTATGCAGGCCTCAGAATGACTAATACAAAATTTGTGGGGAATAAAGGTTAAAAAAATTTAAAGTACTAATAAAACCTTAATAAACTCTTAATGATCTGAAATATATTCTGACGAGAAAGTTTTTCTCTCGGGTACATACACACATGCAGACTGTCTTAATGGAGGAAGTCATCTTCCTGAACAGACCTTGATTTTTCATGGACTTTATTGCTCTTAAGATTTAGTTTTTTCTCACTGTCATTTAGAATGACTAAGTAGGAAGAATAAGAAGTTGCAGGGAGTGAAAAGTTCAACAAGTACTTATTTCCTTTAATTTTACTTCTGAAAGTTGATTTTCTAGCAGCGCTTTCTACTTGGGGGATGGTAATAGATGCTTAACTGAAATTTTCTTGGATATTAACATTATATGTGGACTTCAGTTTGCTCTATATAATTTTGCATTGATCTTTGCAGCTTGGGAACTGTTTGAGGGGGTTTTGTGGCTTTGTGGAGGTTTTGTTTTTTTTTCTTTGCATTGCATTGAGAACAGTTCATTTCTACTGGCATATTACTAAACCTGGGGAAAAGAGGTTTCAGTTTTAAACAAACCACAATTTTGTTTCAACATGCAGATCTTACAATCCTTCACGCTCATGCAAAAGTGAAACACTCTCTGTTGTCCTAGATAAAAGAGGGAACTGAAATTTAGTATTGTACAAATGTACACTGTTTTCAAATACCGTAGCTCATCAACAAATATGTATGTGCACCATAATTTAAACTGGTTTATTTAATACCTCCTGGTCTCAAGAAATGTATCTGGGCCCAAGATTCCCTGCTGTACATAATGTTAGTGCTTTCTTCCATTAAAAATCCACCCCTGAAACAAGAAATTATTGTTTTGTGACTACTTCCTAAGTGATACAACTCTGTGGCACAGGCAGTTGGGGTCAGCCACACCAAGCTGGCACCAGAGGCTGTGTGAGCCCCTCCGGTCCCAGCCTAGGGCATAGGCCTGGAACCAGAGTGTGCCCCATTCTACCAGTGACACGTGCTCATGAGGAGGGGCACGGACTCAGGTTCATTCTTGCAGCTGCTTTCACTGGGACTTTAATTCAGATACCGTAGTATGGAAGATTTTCTTCAGACAATTCTCTGCCTTCTGACTTTACTTTGAACATCACATTTTGTACTAAACTGGCTTCACTAAGACACACAGCTTATTTTCTAAACAGAAGAGCCTCATCTTCCCCCAATTCTCACATGTGTACACATTTTCTCTTTCTTTCCTACCCTTCTTCCTGCTGCCATGCAAAGCCTCCTTGCCCTGCCCTCACAAATATCCAGACACAAGAAAAATGTTGTAAATTTTCCTTTACCTGAACATTTGCAGAAGGTGATGCAGCCACTTCTGATTCAAGCTTTTCTTTTCTGTCTGCATTACCCTGGTCATCACACATGCAGTCCTGCTTGAAGTATTTCCTTGGTGGAGGTTTGGGCTTTGATGATTTAGGTTTTCTAACAAGGATCTCTGATGATTTCTTAGTGTTTTGCAAGGCTCGACCGCCTTCACTACAGGTCGGAGGGGAATTTCTCCCTGAATTACTGGCAGAGAATGAGTAGAGCAGCCCGGGTTGCTGGGTGATTGGTACATCTACGCTGTGTACTCTTGCTTTCAAGTCTGTGAGCTGGTGCACAGCAGCAGAGGCACAGGAGGCCCGGGGGTTGTAGCTGCTGTCGCTGCTGGAGCGGGTCATGAGGCGCTGTGCCCTGCGGCTGCAGCACCCCACGCTCCTGTCCATGTGCTTCTCACAGGGGTGCCTCCCGTGCCAGCTCACGTCCAGCCTCTTCACACCTGTGTCAGGAACATGTTCAAAATGTCTGCTCAGCACATGCAAGTGCTGGTTTCTGAGATTCAGCTGATGAAATCTGCAGCTAAATATCATCCCCGGCCAATGCAAAGGTATGAGCTATGCATTGAAGGCTTGTGGGGTCAAGAGTCAACAGCCAAGGTCCTGAACACCCAAATAACATTTTCCCTATATATAGGTATGTCAGCACTATAGTTTTATTGATGATGACTCTTACCTATTTGTCCTTTAGAAGACATTCAAAGGAGTATCATTCAATACGTTACTGGGAGAGGATGTCATACTTGAGCTGGGCAAATAGCTTCAGCCATGACTGCATATCCTTTCCTCACAAATAAGGGATTAACAAGTTTTACCCCTAGGACATCCCCTTCCCTGTTGTCATACTTCTGTCACCTACAGACAGTTGTTTGAAAAGCTCTAAGCAGAGCTTGTGAATTAGAGAGGATGAGCAACTGTGAGAGAAAGTTTGCACAAAAATTTTTTGTTGTTAATCAGACAGACTTGGTCTGTTCTCATCACTCTGGTAACATATCATTGGAGACATGTTAGGGGGGTTTTCCTGTGAGGTTTCCTCCTCTTTCTTTCCTTCTGCTCCGGGTTACTTGACTGTTTTCAAGGATTCTAATACAGCATGTACTCATCCTTGACATCTTTCAAGTCAAAATTACCATGTCTCAGTGAATGCATTTATTCCCTTACCTTCAGTACTCCATTGGTGCCTCTCCTTTCCAAATCTGTTGCTTTCCACAGCTTGTGCAACAGCTTCTTTTAGCTGTTGCTCAGACACCTAGGAAATATCATGCCATTTTACTCTCATGAGGTGAGTTATTTGCACACCATTATATTTGTATATATCCCAGTATATATAAAGTGTATCTATGGATGTGCTGGTTTTAGTGGCTATTTAGATAAAATGGGACCTTTCAAAGATAAACATTCTTTTGCAGATTTCACTAGAAGTGGAGTCCTGGATTTACCAGCATAAGGTAACTTAGCACAGCATAGTTTATGTAATAATTTAAACTTGATAATGATTTATACAGTATTTGGTGTTAGGAAGCCTTTTATAGAAAAACCTTGCAAGAATAAAACATTGTACTTCAATATTAATTGAATTATAAATATTGGCAGGACAAGACCTAAATTTTAATTACTGAAAGACAAGTGTATAAACATTTATTTCTTCTTGGGGAGGTATGTTCCCTCTTTCAAATTACTTACTTATTATTGTTAATTCTTTCTTACATAAGAACTATGTTTTGGGTTATTCCTTAAATGTTATTTCTGCAGTTTCCTTATTCACTGTGTAGAACCTCATGTAAGACTGTCACCAGTGATCTTCAAATCTTAAATGATTCTACTTAAGAGAGTGCATATCTCAGATTTTTTTGTGTGCAGTGATGATCATAAAGAGATCTTTGTAGTCAACATTTTTCCACGTGTGTTAGATCAGCACTTGCTCCCCCTTCGTTCTCCATATGTGCTATATTGAAAGTCAGAAAGGATAGAGACTGTGGTACCTGTGGTTCGGGGTGTCTGCTGATAATGATTTGTACTGCACCAGGATCACAATGGCTTAGCACAGCATAAACTTCATTAAGGGTTGTATTTTGTACTGAAGTTTCATTAATTTCAAGAATTTCATCTCCACACCTAGGCAGACATTAAAAAAAAAAAAATAGAGGATGTAAACAAAAGAGATTTTCTCCTAACCTTGTCTCACCCATGTGAAAACATACAAAAAGCAAATTCATAAGGTCGACCTCTAATTTTCTTACGGATTAAATCTGTCTTTCTGTCCTGTTAGAGAAAATGGAATGGGAATGAGTTGGATGTCAAGGGGTTTTTATGTACCATGTTGCATACAAACTCTGAGCTTTCTGCATGTTCAGCTGTGCACACTTGGTGCTCTTTCTGCTGTCTGCAGCTCAGCTGCTGCTTCCACCTACACCTTCCTTCCTTCCTTCCTTTCCAGTTAACACGTCACTTTTCATGTCTTTGCATTATGTTAGCACTATTTACAGTCACAAAGGATGTTATGTTTCTGCTACCTGTGTGAATAACTCGTTAAAAGAAAAATTCTAATAACAAATTATCAAAATCTGCTAAACTGGATCTTTCTACATGAAGTCCAAATTTGGCTCACATGGAAACTGAGAGTGCCTTGCTCTGCTCTAGGTCTCACGCACATTAAGAGTCTGACTGAAGGCACTGATTTGTATCATGCAAATATTCAAGTAATTTAAGACTATAGTTCTTTCAGCTAAAGTATTAGAGAGGAGGGTTACAGAACACCAAAACTTAAATCAAAAAGACTCCACTGAAACTGTTCAATTCTCAATATGTTCAAAACTACTAGTTGGTCAAAAATCTCTGAAAGTGAATTTCTACACTCTCACTAAAGCCCATTTCAACAAATCTGTTTTTCTATTGGGCGAGAAGTGATAGAATTTGAGGAGCTTGTATGGGAAAAAAAATCTAGTGCTCAAACAAACCAAGTTATGCCATATGTTTAGGTTTTTCCAAATACTTTCTTATTTAGAAATCTCTTACAGTAGCAATGTTACAAGCTTGTCTAAGACCTTTAAAGTTAGCCCAGCTTGGGCAGGGATTTCACTGGGTTGCTGTATTTCTGGAAATCCCACATATCCTGAAGACACGTGCTCCAACCTTGAGAACACCATACGTGCTTTAAACCCCAGTTTCCCATAAATCAATATTTCTTCCTGCCCAAATAGATCAAAAATAAACCCATAAAAAAGATCAATGAGAAACTTGTGGCATAAGACAGCCAGCCTTTCTCATCCTACCTGAGTCTCCCATCCATATGTGCCACTGAGCCTGGCGAGAGGGTGTGAATAAAGATCCCTGAAATACACTGGAAGTAAGGGATGCTACATAACCCAATTCCAAGGCCAACACCTGGCTCTGAAAGAATCAGTAATAATTGAAAGAAGACATAAGAAACAGTCAAAGCAAACCATTAAAGAACCCCTTTAAAAATTAATTAAATTTAATTCTTTTTTTCTGCACAAACCAGAACCAAACTCTCATGTTCATGGATGTTACACATTCGGTGTTTGTTGCTGCTTCCACTGCATTTTTCTATACCTTTCTATTGTTTTATTGTGGGGTTATTATGGGGCTTTTGTCTCCCTCATCATTAAAGTGTGAGAGACACAATGGAATACAGGTTTATTTTGAACAAAATCTGTCATTACAGAAGAATTCAAATGATTTTACAAGAAGAGAGAATAGAAAAAAAAAATCAAGGAGACAATTAAGAGGAAGAACAAGCTAAAATTAAGGATATATGGTTACTATTAGCTATATCATTTCAGTCTTCCCTCAATTTTATATAACACAGCTTAAGACTTCTGTGAGTTTACCCTCTTTGCTCTGGACAGTCACTGATTCAGATCCCATATTGTCTGTTTAGTAAGTACCTCATAAACCCTTTGCTTTGTTTGTTGCTCTAATGTTCTCATATTTAAAAGATTATTTCATTGTGCCAGTGGTTGTTTATAAATAGAAGGTGATGACAGTTGGAGAGGAGGTGAAAGAACTACAAGATCTAGATACTTATTTTATTTGGTTTTAAGCCTTTTCAAGAGTGAAATTAACTGCTTGCATAATTATGGGTAAGAGTTGCACAGTCTGCTTAATAAGAGACATTTGTTGACAAGAGCTTTACTTTTTCATGTGAAGGATATGAATGTGACTCTAATGCTTAAGAGAAAAAAACCCTCAATGATTGGCTTTTGAGGACAGATGGTGTTCAAAATTCTGCTGTTGATAGATACTTGTTAGCACTGACAGGCACTAAGATCTAATTTTGTATATTAAAAAAACTTAGTTCAGGAAAAGAATCAGGTCAGTGAGGAAAGACATTCAGAGAGCAACTGAACAGTGGTATGTCAGTCAGTGCTTTGTTGGCAATGCTCAGTTAATGTCAACACTCACCTTTGTTTAGGGTAACTTCCATTATGACCCTGTCATTGGGCTTTGTAGGGTTTAATGAGAATGCTGCATTTTCTGAACTGAAAGAGCTGTTTTCCTTGGTTATGCAGGTACTGGAGCTCAGTGACTGACACAAGAGGGGTGACTGACAGCTGGAAGCAGAATGAGGTGTGCTGAAGCTTGTCCTGACTGTAAGTGTCAGAAGACCCTTTTTGGCCTGCTAGAAAGAACAGACAATGAGCGAACGGTTTGAGCTCACATACACATACATTGTGTCTAAAAACAGAGGTTGTTCTGGAAGAAGAGTACATAACCTTGAATTTCTGTAAAGCATCATAATGAGTTAATCCATGCATGGATTCTCCATTCAGTTCCAGGATTTCATCACCTGTTTTGAAAGAGAAAAAATTATATTGCTATTACTGTATTGTGCAATAAGTTACATGATCACATACATGCACTCAAAAGGACTCTTGCAAATGCAAAAATGGATGCAGGTGTAAAAGACACTCATGGCTCATTTCAGCTTCAATCTGTCATTTTTTGGGAAGTGGGAAAAGGGGGAGAAGAGGTATTTCCCACCTTCTTGTAGCCTTCCATCAGCAGCAGCAGCTCCACCAGGAAAGATGGTTTTGACATAGATGCCTATTGGTCCATAAATGCTGTCTTTACCACCAACTATACTGAAGCCCAAACCCTGATTTATGGAAGAAAAAGTGTGTGAGGACCCACGTTCAGTTCTCATAATAGTTCATTTGCAGTTTCTTCTGCATTCCCTACATGAGCAGTATTGTCAGTGGAGTAATATAATACATTACATACATATAATACAATACATACATAATATAATTTTTGCTTGGATATTAATTGGCAGCCCAAAAGTAGCAATGTTGATACCTGCAGTCACTTCTCTGCACTTTGCAGATCACATTTGTGAGATGAAGTAAAACTCATGGTAAGAGAGCCAGTCTTACCTTCCCTTGTCCTTTCATCAATACAATGTTTGAAATTACTGAAGCCTGTGAGCCACAGGATGTGTGCACTAGTTGTGCTGTACTTAGTGATCTAGATGGCCTCGAAATTGCCTGTGAACATTAAAAAAAACAACAAAACCTGTTTTCTTTTATGCATAAGCAGAAATTCTTCAACATACATTGCAGAAATTTGTTTATTTGAAATTCTTTCTTATAACTGATGGTACTAAAAATTCTTTTAAAAAAAATATCTTTCTAATTTTCATAAGCCGTTTGGTTATTCAGAATTTGCTGCTCACTGAATTTGTCCTGTAGGGACTAAATTGGAGAAAAATTACGATGTTGGTCCTTGAAGTGGTACAATGGTGTAGAAAGATGTATTTGTGCTCTGGCTTGAGTCCTCATGCCAAAACCCCATATGCGGTCATTAGGGGGCATAAACAAGTATTATCATTTTTGCCTTCAAGAACTGGACTAGAATCAAGACAATCAAAATCTTTATCTTGTGACTAAAAACTTTATCCTGGCACATACCAAACCTGTTTTCAGCATTTCCCCCAAAACAGGAATTTGCGCTGGAATTCCTAAATTCAGCCTCTGAGATTTGCCCCACTTTAATGAACTTTTAATGAAATACTTAGTGAAATGTTTAATAAAAACCTCCTATTTCAACATGGAATTGGGTATTACAAGATAATTTAAGCACTGACAGAAGTCATTACCCAAAGCTAACTATGCATGAAATTCAGCAGGGTCAGCGTTAATTGCACTCGTTACACATCTGAGAGAGTTCAACACTTTTTTCTTTTTTTTTTAATGCAGCAAAGTGAAACCAACAAGTGTTGAAGAGTGGAAAATCAGCCAAAATTTTGGCTTCTGCATATGTGAGAGTCTCAATTTTAACATGAAAACAAGATTATCTATTCAACACGGGATTTGGAACAGGGTTAAGAGGTAAACAGGTGTGCAACACCAAAAACACACTCTCCAAAATGCATTCTTCTGTAAGACCAGGCTGACTGTTTATTCTGGTATGGGTCTTCTGAATCTGAAATGGGAAATTTTCAAATTTGTTTTGCTTCTGTGTGAGGAGGTGTATTTTTTATTTGTGTTTGTGGTGGGTAGCAATACCCAAAGTCAGGATGCTGCCAAGAAGCCTCCTCAAACTGGCAGCATGTACCACGCAGGAGCTTTGATGAGAAGGAAACCCAGTGAATCCCTGAGGATCTGTATGCCTGGGTGTGGTTTGGTTGGGGTTTGTGCTCTTGTTTGCAGCCCCCTTACTCCTGTTAAAGCCTTGGGTCCCTCAGGGTGAGTGGTGGGCCAGGAAAAGCCAGGGAGCAGCAGGGAGGGAAGTGGGAGCTTAGTGTGAGAAGCTTTGCCTCCATCTCCTCCTCCAGGTTTGAGCCTGGGGACATTTGGCCATAAATACCCCAAACTTCTCCCAGCCTCTGGTGGGTCATTTGGCATCCACCTGGAGAGCACAGGAGCCAGTCTCCAGCCTCCTTTAATGAGGTGTTTAAATCTGTCTCGTTCAGTGGGGCCATGGTGAGTCCACACCTGCTTGTGGCCATGGCTGGGCCAGGCAGGTGACTGGGGAGACTGATGGCACTGGGGCTCAGGGTGGGATGGTGTAAATCACCCTTGGGAGTTCAGACACACTATAGAACCTGCTGGGCAATGGGAAGGGAGAACCTGGAGAAATGGGGGTTTGCTGGCACGGAGCCTTTCCTGCTCTCCCATCCCTCCACAGGAGAGATGCTGGGGGCAGAACGCAGAGCAAGCAGAGCCACCATGGCCCCTGGCAGGGCCTGCAGGGCAGATGAGTCCTGGCAGGAAAGCGGCTGCCATGGCGATGCAGAGAGCCCTGCTGCGGCCAGCGCTGTGTGTGTTTCTCAGTGATCCTGCAGCACTCACCGGGGCTCTCCCTGCAGGGCAGTCCAGCTGCTGCGAGAGCGCTTTTCGGCTGGCCTGGAGGGCGAGCAGCTGTCGGTCCCTAAGGGGCGCAGCTCTGCGGGGCGCTGGGCCCTCCACATCGCCGGCCCAGAGCGGGCTCACACCTGCCGGGGCGGGAGAGAGGTGTGTTACTTCACACGGGATGGATGCCTTTGTGCAGAGATGATTTTCCCTTTGTAAATCTCTCTGTGAAGGGATTGAAGTTTTCAGTTGTCACTTTGAGGATAGCCATTAATGTTAAATATAGTAAAAGGCAAGCATTCCCTACCAAATAAATGTTGGCCTATTTAGAATATACCATTAAAAAAAAAAAAACAACCCAAACCAAAACAAAAAAAACCCCAAATAAACAACAACAACCCCCCAAAACCAACCAAACAATAACAATAACAAAAACAAAAACAACAAAAAAAGAGAAACCCACCCAACCGATAAGATGCAATCCTTATGCACCAAACCTGGCTTCAGGATGTTGTGAATACAGAAGCTGATGATTTTATGCATCAGCAATTCTTAGCTAAGGACCCCAGAGGACATTTGGACAACATTTCTTTTAGCACCATAGTATCATCACACAGTGGGGGCCTGTGATCTGCACTGCCTGAGTATTACAAGAAAACAGATTATTGCTCTTCAACTTACTGGTGGAGTTACTGCGAGTCCTCTGACATGCAGCCTTACCGTGCAGGAAACCATTCTGTATTTCCAAAGGCCTTTCCTTACGTGTTGGTGTTTCCTAAAACAAAGCAAAACAAACAAAAACCCAACAAACAAAACCCATTGCTATGCACTGTTGGAAATACATGCTCACATTTGAATAACAGTTGATGTTAGGAATAATTTCTGGATGGTTCCTGCAAGTCCTGATTCTGATCCTGTTTCTGTGACACAATTACTTTGATTTGGAGGGAATCCCAGTTAAAGGAAGAACATTATTAAATACAGATACCATATGAAAACTGATATAAATAAAACAAAATGCCAAATTTTTGCTCAGTGATATTCTGCAGGAGCTGGGACAGCCACAAGAGCAGACTCAGAGCATGATCTGTATGTTCTAATCTGACTGGAGCTAACCAAGAGAAACACTTTCTTTTCAGAATCCTGATTTCAGGAGTTCTGTTTGGAGATACAAGACATAAGGAATGCTGATTTTCCTCTTGGACAGCAGGTGGGGGTATTGCCAAGTAGCAAAATCCTATTAGGGCTTTCCAGTCCCATTCCCTCAGGAAACTCTTCAGAATAAGAAATACAGAGAAGATCCTTAAAGATGGATTTTGAAAATTATTTTGTAGTGTTTTTCCTACCAAGCTAGCTAGCTTGAAAAGTCTTTGCTATTAACCATAGATCCTAGATCCAGAGAACTTCTTTGTTACAGGGTCTGCTCTCCGGCTTCTCTGGGATTCGTGGATCTTCCCTTAAATCCATTTCTGCCTTTCTTCAACTTCTAAATGGGAAATTAACATTGGTGAGCTGTGTGTTTCTAAAAGAAGGGTTTGAACAGACCTTGCTAGAGTTTCCCAGGGCCTTGGCCTCCCCATAGCCTCTGTTTATCTGGGAAAAAGCTATGCTGAAATCACCAGAGTCTGGCCACAAGAGGTTTTTGGTTTTGTCAGGAAAGGCAGAACCATATTCTTCAAACGTCGGATGAACAAATTCCCCTCCTCTCTAAAGCCAGTGTCCAATCACCCCACAGTTGCTCATGCTTACTTTGTGAGCCATCATGATGTTCACCAGCTGTGTCGCTGGGGGAATGAGAGACTCAGCCTCCTTTCCAGACAGGTCTTTCAGTGATTGTACATTTAGTGATAACAGTTCATCCCTTGTGCTCAGGCAGCTATCCCTTAAAGGAAAAAAAAGAAACATTTTTATGTTCTTTCATGCAGAATAATATGGCCCTGTTCCATGTGCTACCTGCCTCCCTATCTGAGGAGTCAGCTGCAATTCTCCCTTTGCCTCGACCTAGGCTGCCATGAGGTGCCCAGATGTGATACACCCCATCCCCTGCTAGGATTTTTTCCTGTTGCTGTTCTCTTCTGCTTAGTCCTGGTGGTCACTGGCTGCCTGGTGCTCACACAGTTAACATTCAGGCAAGATATTCCTACCTTTTCAGTGTCCTGCACTCGAAAGTTGATCAAAGACTACATTTCCTCCCTGTCAGGAACCTTGGCTCACATTGCTTCCAAGTGGCCTTGCGGGACTGATGCCACCCTACACTGCCCCTTAACAAGGCATCACCACTGGAAAACCTGAAGTTATGTACACTCCCGTGTTCTTCCAGGTTTTATTTCTTGGTGTGATTGAACAGCATTAGATCCCCGAGTGGTGGTTGCAGTTTTATTTTTCTAGAATCTTGACCTGTGTCTCCAACTGGAAGCAAGGTAAGGAATGACTCCCAGACATCACTTCTTTTCTCTGGAGCTGAGCTTCAAGGCATAGCTTGTCACAAAAAGCTGATTGTGCAAAATCCATGCAAACAAATGTCTCTCTAATCACTTGCTAACTCCACGTGTACTGTACCTGTTTGCTGGGCCTTCAGCAGGAACGTGGCTGCCTGTTAACCCTTTCCAGAAAGATGCACACCTTGGACTCCTAGAGAGCTTCATTCCTGAGCTGCTGTTCCCTGATTTTGAACACAGCCTGCAGATGCAGCTGTCCTAATCCAGAAGATGAAAGGTGGCATGAGCAAAAAATGTACTAAAAGCTGCTAAAAGTTACTTACACTTATTCTGAGCCTTTTTAAGAAAGGCTTAGAACCAGGTTTCCACCCAGGAGAACAGGAGCCTTTAACACTGTCCATTTGAGAAAAAGCAAAAGTATTATAGAGTCAGTGTTTTACAAAAGTTATTTTCCTTGGGACTTCAGTGGCTTCTGGCTACAAGAGGGAAAAGTTACAATATAATGTCCCTTTGCATGAGGAGAAGAAAACAGATAACAGACTTTTCATAGTAAGTGGGTAAACTTTGCCTATGCTAACTATTGTAAGAAAAGACAGGGAGGAAAATAAACACATGCCAGAAAATTAAGTGCTCTGGAAAGCAGAAGAGGTCTGTATGGAAAATAAGTAAAATAAGTGTATACAAAACACTGGGATCTCCACCCCTGGTGCTGACTTGTTAAGTGGGGGCAGGGGACCAGAGAGGTCTGCAACAGTGGAAAATTCTTTGTCCACTCCAGACTAGTTGAAGTTGCTGTAGTCTGCATTGCATCTGGAACACATCTTTAATGCAGTTATGAATCATTAACACAGGGCCATTCAGGAGGAGAAGAAGTGCCTTGAGACATATATGGAAAGCAAAGAATGGAGCAACTAAGCACATGAACACAACACATTTGACTAGGAAATACACTCCCGTGGCACAAATGTGAACACCTAAAAATTCTAAAGAGACGAGGAAAGCTGGAAAGTTAGCACACAATTTCTTTTCCACTTGCTTAGTATTTCTCCTGATTCAAGTATTCCCTCATTCTGCCACCAACTGAACCCACCTCCTCTGCCCTTGCCAGCCTCTCCATACTCCACAAAGTGAAGAGGGCTCTCAGTGTATCCTGGATCCAGGCTTGTTCCCAAGAGATTTGTATGACTGAGGTATAGATTTCTGAAGGGGAGGCAAATTTCATATGTTAGGACAGGCCACAAAACATAACAGTGGTCAACTGTCTGTGTTGCTCCCAGGGCCCCTGGTCAAAGTGGCATAAACTATTTCCAGTAATCTGTAGTCCTCTTAGAGCACGAGGAAAGCTCTGTAGCCACTTTCACCATCAGTATGGCTTCATTTCTCCCTAGGAGGAGTTCCTACAGCCCTGAGGATGAGAATCATTGTGCTCCTCCACCACAAATCAATAGAGATCACATCATACCTGACTGACAGCAAACACGAAATGCAAATTTACAGCAATGTCAATAAAGGTCATTATCTTTCAGGCTGACTGCCGAAGCCTGGCTCCCATTCTGAAGCCTTCCAGAATAAATCTAAGGCTGTGCATGAATGAAATATTTAACTTGGGGCCCCGGGTTCACTGCAGGCTGAATTCAGTAGGTAATGGATAAGGGTTATACTTGTATTGACTGACTCGTTAACTCTGTGGGTTTGCTTACATTCCAGATTGTCTGCCTTTAATGAGGAGTGTCTGAATTTCACGAAGCCTTTTTTGTTCATGAAGAATTCTTCTAGTGAGTAATATGTTGGTAAGGATATAAGCATGGACAGAATTGTATCTTAAACCAGTTGGCTTGAACTCTAATATTAGTTTTGGAGCTTTTATATTTACTTTTCACCCAAGAAAAATATCTTGGGAAATACTTACTTGAAATCAGGATTATATTATGTCCTTTTTTTTTTTTTAATCTTATGGCAGCTCTTTGAAGACTTCAGCATGGTAACAAAATAAAGATTAACATTCTGATGCCTTAAACTTTGAGATCTTGAGTAGCAAAAAAAGTGAGTTCCCTTTTCTGTTTGTTTGCACTGTCCTTTATTTCAGCTATGAATATGACATTTCAGGTCAGATTCTGCATACATGGAGCTTCTATTAAAAATCACAGGGTTTTCAATAAAGTGGTGTGCTTGTTGTAAAACATGAGAAACGAAGATAGATATTAAAGGTAGGAAATTATTCTGCCATTTGGCTGAGTATTTCTGAGATATCAGCTGCTTGTGGATTGGGGCTGTTGTGAAAGAATAATGGTATTAAAAACTCAGTATTTGAAAAATTCATTTCCTTTCTTTTTCCTGAAGTCAGAATTCAAGTTTGCACTTGCCAACTTCTCTTCTTAGGAGTCCCTACTCTCGTGAAATACTCCCTTGATAGATTTATGTATCTTCTCACAGACACCTGTCAGACACACATGCAGCTTTGCACAGCTGTTCTCCACACTTCATTTTCTTATTGATTTTCATAGGCCTTTTCAGACTGTCCCCAACTCATCTCTGTTAAAAGCTGAGTCACACCTTTGCTATAGCTTGTTCACAATATATAGCTACTGTGTTTATAAATATTTTCATAATTAATTGTCCAAGAGTGATGTGCCTCTGCCCAGTTTGACAGGACATCACAGAGAGCAGTGGGTTTGGCTCTGAGGTTTTTCATTGCAGCATCGTGTAAATCCTTGGGGGAGCAGACTGTATTTTGTACAATGGGACACACGCCAGGCTGGAAATTCTGGGCTGTATTGGGACATCCATGTGAAATGTCACCAAATCAAAACTGGTAGGAAGGTTTTTCCAAGAACAGTAAGTTGCATGCACTTAGTCACTAGGAAAGTAGAGGTTAAATTCTTTGTACACTGCAGAAAAATCTTGGGAACAATTTTTGTTTAGATATGTAGTCATCTTACCCAGTTGGGCTAAATTTCAAGTTAGCTCTGTGTCTCAATCATTGCTGCAATTCATTTAGGTGAATTACTTTTTTAAAAGAAAAAAGTTTTTATTGGTCTATGGACATGTGGCAAATATCTGTATGTTGTCAACATCTGTATTTTTTGGGTCCTGGATATAGATCATTATATTCATATCCAAGTTATTGCAACATGACAGAAAATTAGCAAAAGCTGTTCTTCAGAAAAATAAATGTTTGACCAATTTTTGTGCCCGAAGTCTATTTGCTTTGGGTTTAGTTCTTTAATATTTTTTTTCCTGTCTCTCTGATTATTTTATGCACAGAAATATTGCTGATGGTTCCAAGAGTAAAGACAGTATTTATTTTTGTGTCCTTCTATTTTTAAGTGTCCTGTTTGTTTTGAAAGGTGATGTATAGGTCTGAATACAGTGAGTACTGTACTCACTGTATTCAGACCTATAAATCTGCTAAAAAAATTTGCTAAAAGAAAGTTGTCAGGTTTGATGTGCGGGCAGGTGGATCCTGGATCAACTTTGTCTCTTCATTATTAGAATTCTTATTTAAACATATATTTGCTGCCAGTGAATAAACTCTCTGCTTTGTCTCCCAGCACTTCAAGACTCTGGAGAAACTCCTATCTGCATTGTAAGTTCTATTCAAAGCAAAATTTGTATTTAAACTGGGTCTGCTTGGCTGAAAGATAAAAATTAAAGGAGTTTAAGAGCCTTCTTGAATTTTCCACAGGTGAGAATAGATTAACTTTTCTTGTGTTTAGTTCTGGAAAAGTAATTTGTACATCCAGGCCAACTCTCTCTTCCTGTTCCCATTTTTTGTCATCCAAAACGCAAAGCTTCTGAGAATGTTTTTTTATCTGCCATTTAAAAGATTCCTTTTTCCTTCGTGCTCTCATTAGACATTTCTAGCCCAGAGTCCTATCTCAAAACATCTAATTCCAGATGTTGCTTAGAAATAAGGGTAACCATGGCATCTGTAGAAAACTGAAAAACTTTCGTGTACTCTTAAAGTAAGACACAGTAGTTAGACTGTCTGAATTGAAATGTTATACAAGGCTAGTTCAAGTAAGGTCTTGGACTCAGTTAACCAAGTGCAGGACAATGAGCTAATTGACAGCTGGTTAAAAAAAAAGGAAAAAAAGGAAAAGGAAAAGAAATAGATCTAACAGCAGTACAATAATGTATTAAAATATTTAGCTCTTCTGGTCTTATGACTGTGAAATGGCTGGGATTTCTGGGAGAATATGGTCTTCAGGGATTTTCTTCAAGGAGTAATTTTTTTTCTGCGTCAGTTCTAACAGAGAAAGGGCCAGAGTCTCTCTGGCACAAGCTCACTCCACTGGCTCTGACATACCCTAGCCAATACCTTGGTCTTTTAAAAATATTTATAGTCGATGTAATTCAGCAGCATATTCCCTTTGGAACCAGTAAAATGGCAGAAGCTGGAAAGTAAGGATGATGCAAGGAGCAGGGCATGAGCCCAAGCTTTGGCCTAGATTGATGATCCAGCACATCAGATGTTACAGAAGAACCTTTCCACCCATCATCTGCCCTTTGGTGTGTTTTCCTGGGAGCCTTTGCTGGCCTGCATTTTGCAGCCCATGCTGTATTAACAGAACAGCTCCTTTCCCAGCTTGTGCTGAGGATGACCTGGGTGATGTGCAGCAAAAGCAAGAAGGCTGGGAAGACAGGAAGAAAGAAAAAGTATGAAAACTGAGGAGAACACATAAATATCTAAATAAATGCAGTCTCCTCTCTTGGCTTTGGTTTTCCATCCTACCCGTGGGCTTGTGTTTGAGACATTACAGTCTGTTGCCATAGCATTGTCCTGGTACCAAAGGGCCAGCTAACTGGTGTTTGCATCAAGGCAAGTTAATAAAATTGTATTCTGCTGGTGATCAAAGGAGAAAAATTACCTTTTGCCTTTTCCCTCCTTCAAGCAGAAGGTCAGGGGCCAAAGGAAGAAAGGGTGCAGAAGTTTCTAGAACTAAGTGGAGCCATGCAGTCAGGTCAGCTTAGCTCCCATGTTTATTTCATCAGAAATCAGCCCTTTTCTATTCTAGTTTATTCTAGATGCTATTTCAACCCTGCTACCGGCCTCACTGGTAGCTCTAGTGCTTCCCAGGGTTTGGGAGTCTTGGAAAGATGTAATGGAATGCTTCTTGGAGTAGCAGAAGTGCTTCTTGCAGCAGCTCTGACAGAGCCTGCTGTTTTCTGAAGGAGTTGATATCATCTATTCCTGCCCAGTTCTCCAACAACTGGAGTGATTTCAGTCTGAGGAGGCAAAGACACCTTCCACAGTGTTTGCTGTGTCCATGCTCATGGTATCAGATACTGCTTACCGTTTCATTGGTTTCTTCTATTCAGGCCATGTGAAAATTGCTGATTTTATGAGAAGCAAACTGTAAAGGAGATCTGCTTGTTTATACATAGACCAGCTGGCAGTCCACCATAGCAGACCAAGCACACCTCATCTCAGAAAGTGTCTGAACAAATGACTACAGGGTAACCCTGGGCCTCTAGACACAGCAAACAATAGTCAGTACAGGTGACTATTGAGTACACAGAAGCCAAATTAATTAAAAGATTGTTCATTTGCTCTCATTGCTGACAGAATATTAGAGGAGGAAAAAAAAACCCCTCTATTATTTAGTCCTGAAACACTGATTTGCCAATGGTTTATTGCTTATGGTGAATCCCATGCAGTCAGTAGAGTATGGCTCAGAGAGGCACTTAAAGGTTTTCAACAGAAAAAAAGAAATTTGAATTTTGAATAGTGATGTTACAGGTTCACCCTTACTCTGGAGAAGAAATGCACAGGGAGCGTTAAATCATGCAGCGCTTGTAAGCGTTCTTCTCTCCTTCCTTGTGACAGCAATATTAAGTTGTTCAGCTCTGTGGGAGTTATTAACACCTTCAGAGTCACGCTTAGGGCTGGAGGTGCTGGAAAGCAGAAGAATAGTGGAATATCCTCAAGAACACCACAGAAAGAATGGAATCCATTTTCTTGAACAAAGACAAGGATTCTTCAGCTCTGAGTCACACATCATGAATTTCTGAAGTGTCACATTTAGATGGAGAGAGAATTACATTGGGACATGAAAAAATGCTTGTTCGATTTCTTAATGAGAGAGGGCTTAAGCTTTGTAAGACGTGGTACAGGAAGATTGTTCTGACAGGCTTGTGCCATATGGAAGGTAGGGATCACTGCTACCATACTCTAGGGGGAAAGCCTCAGCAGCAGCAGCACAGGACAGAGCTGGTGTGGCTGTTACCAATGTTCTTCCTAATTAGCAAGCCAAGATACAACTTTATAATCACTCATTGATCCATGACTCTGAAAGGTATGGAAGATTAGCAAGTAGCATTTGACAAGGTTTAGATTGCTATGAGAGCTCTGGAGTGGGAATTTAACAGTACTCATGGTCTACGGCAGCACTAAGCAACCCAAATGGTGCTGTGAGGGACTGAGCTGCTGACTAATTTATGTCTGCATCCGACACATGTTCTTCAGTGACACTGATGCTTCAGCCTCAGAGTGGATTTATATCTTTAGCAGTTCTATTTTACATGTGCAAAGGCATTGTGGGACTTACTCTGTTCCCCAGATCCCTATTTTAGCTGCTTGCCAGCTATAAAAGCAAACAATCTAAACTTACAGTCTGCAATAAGATACTGAGTAGTTGCATATGGATATGGATGACAGCAGTTATTGGAGCCCTGCACACTTAGGAGATGTGCAAGGATATAGACTGTGGCAGCTGACACACACCTAAGTGCTTCAACTTTGGAAAAGAGAAGATGGGGGAGTGCACAGAGACAAGCTCCTTCTTCCCTCAGACATCAGCAGGGTGCATATGGATTGTTTCCAAAAAGGAGGAGTTGGTATGGTTTTGTCGGGGACTGAGTGAGTTTGGGGGCTTGGGTCTTGTTTTCTGTCTGAATGCAACAGCGGTTTGGTTTGTTTTTGTCTTCCTGCTGGGACTTTGCCAAGGGTGGAAACACCTTGCATCCATCCTGCTGCAGTCTTTGCAATGCTGGGCATGCTGTGGTCATTATCAAAGGTAAGGGGAAATTCCGGTTTTCAGTAGCATTTGTGCCACTGTGTGTTTAGACATAGATATCTAATTTTGCCTATATATATATACTTTATATAAAATAAAATAGAATATAAAATAATCAGTTCTTTCACATAAGCACAGATAAAAAAACATGTAATAAAGGAGGTGCCAGGATGACACTTGCAGTGAGGTCCCTTTTACACATCACAGCAACAGGTAGAGAGAAAGATGAAAAATTAGGCTATCCTACTGAAAAAACTTTCTAAAGCCATTTAAAATACACTGCTCAGACTGAAAAATTGTTCAGATTGTTAGGGCTCACACAGCTGAGTAAAGAATAACATTGTAATATGAGGTTCTTAGGCTTTTCACATCTCTAGGAAGTGGGACATCTCTGGTGGTTTTAGAGCCATCACTACCTTCTTCCTGAATCAGAGGGAAAGAGCATCTGCCTACTGAATCTCCTGTGTCTGACACAGTATTAATAAAATTCATGCTTGCACGGCTTGTGAGATATCATACTATCACACTACAAGTACACTTTGCTACAGTGACAGGTTTATATTTTGAGCTGAAGAGTCTCTTGCAGATAGAACACGCCAGCTGTACTTGTCTGAACTCTGACAGTGGCCTAGAGGCACAAGTTTCAGCAGATTGTGCATCAGCAGAGTGCAACAGCACAGCAGGGAAACGAGTATATTTTTGTGCCTTTTATGCAGAGCAGGAACACTGCAGGCTCATAGGCTCTGAAAAAGCCAAGTAGAGCCCTAACTTCCTGAGAAGTATTAATTAATCCATTTAGGAACTACTGCAGTGGGAAACATTACAATACACAGCACGAGTTGCTTACCTTGGTGAGGAACTTTCTTCTCATGTTATTGTAGTTCTCATTTGCTGCAGCTTTGGATTGGAGAATGCTGGTGACCACACGTGGAGGATCAGGTGGGCTGTCCTCTGCCTCTGATGTGTATGGCAGCTGTGTTCTGGGACAGCAGTCAAAATCCTCTTGACCCCAGCTGGTAGAGACCTCAAAGGGATCAGGGCATTTCTCGTCGGGACTTGACCCATCATCGCTGGTTTTGGCATTGCAGAGTATCAGTGATCTCGAAATGGAGCGAAACTTTCTCGACTTCCTGTTCCCAGCATTGTTCTTTTGGTCCATCTTCAGAGAGCTGCTGCTCTTTTTCCTATCATTCTCCCATTTATGTGGCATGATACTTTCAATAATTCTCTCTGCTTCTGTGGTGCTAAATATCCTCCAGGAAAGGAAATATAAAAGTAAGTTGTAATATACCCCACTTTCTCCCACTTAAGAACCTACGCTACTGGAAAGCCCTAATGAATAAATCGAATCAACAGAGCCTTTCAGTCTGAGAACAACCACGTGATAGCTCATGACTTGCTAATTCTGCTTCTGTGCAGAGCTCTCCTAGATCCTCCTTCACCTTTTCATTCTCTTGCCATGTTACCCAAGCAGAGTGGAGTGCTTTTAATAAATATGATGCTGCCATTGTCTGCTTGCTTTGGACATCTGCTGAATTTGCATGTTGAAATCCCAAATTGAAAAGGAAGATACTTTAAAAGCATTATTCTATCCTAATATTATTTGGAAAGAAGCAGCTCCTTCTGAAGCTTGATTCATGAAACCACTATAATTCAAAGAAGATTAATCAAATTGTCAACTCTAAGTTCTCTGCCTGGCACATCCGAGTTGTAAGTGGTTTAGCAAAAGTAGATCTTAGCCTTGAGAGAGTAAGGAATGTCAGGCTGCCATAAAACTTCCACCTTTGCAAACCAGAACTCACTTAAGATGGTGCATTTAAGAGTAACGGAGAGATCCAGTGAAGCACTTAAGATGTGAATATCTGATTAGGGATTGAATTCTATAAAGGAATACAGCTCCAGCGCATCAATGAAAAAGTATCCTATTACAGAAATGGTTTGTTTCAGCACATGATTCAGCATATAAAATAAAGATAAATTGGAAAAAAAATTATACAATCAAAATACAGCGAAAACTGGAGCTTTTGTAAAATGAGTAATTTAATGAGCATTTTAAGATAACAAAGGGGAGCTGTTACAACTCTGTCAGAAAAAGCCTTCTAGAAATGCTTTGGTAGGTCTGTCAGTGCTGAAAATTCAACAAGAGGACATCTAAATTAATTACTTTGACTCTCTCACCTAAGTTTTATCATCACAACACAGACTTTTCTATTCTCCTCAAAGAACCTAACTGATACCAGCATTGCCATTCAAGAGAAAATACCCAATTGAAACTTCAGTATTTGTATAAATCAAAGATGTTGTAGGTGTCATACACAAAACTGAAAATCAATGTAATTTGAAAATCACTTCTCAGGTATCCTATTGAGAGAAAAATTTTATCCATTGTGCTCTAAACTGGGTTACTGTGATTGGTTTGGGGGTTTATTTTCCCCCTGTTTCTATGCAGAATTAGGTAGATATATATACACCTTGTACCTGAAGTTCCACTGGGGATGCAGAAAGGAAGAAGGCAGATTTTCTACAGGCTCCTTACAGCCATGACGGTAAACACAGGCCTACAAACTCAGACCAGGCCAGATTTGGATAATGAATCCAAGTCAGCATTGTAATAAAGCTGCAGGATTATTTTTCTTGGGTTTCTTCCCTTACACAATTAAAGAGGAAAAATAAAAACAGATGATACACACTATGCCACCGAGCACCTGCCTAAAGGAACTATATTGCATTGCTGGAGAAATCCACAGTTCAGCGTGAATCTGAACTTGCTTGAATTTGTAAAAATAAAACAATTTTCAGGTGCAGCAGAGATGTCCCAGGGAGAAGGATGTTTATTTGTGCAGTCTTTTCTGGTGTTTTTGATAGGTAATTCTTCTACAGCTTCCCATCACTCATTATGGGAACTCTTGAGATTTCCTAGCAAGACACTATTTCAGGGCAAAGTTTGAAAGTAACCAGAATACGTCAAGATCCCCAAAGTTGGTGTGTTTTCTGCCTCTCTCTGTGGGTCTTTGGGATCTTCTCTACTCCTGTGGGAGACTGATCCCCTTGGATTGGAACAGGGGAATGGAAGTCACTGGGCTCCCAGCCTCCCTGGCATGAGTGAAGTTTTCAGGGCCAAGCTGGACTGCTATATTCTCCATTCCCTTCGATTCACAGAACATTCTACTTTCTTGGTTTTTTCAGAGTAGCCTCTCTTATGAATGATGAGTTTGGTGTGATGAGAACTGCCCAGCAGCACAGCCACTCTCTTCCTGTGACACAGAGCACATGAATATAAGGTTTGGAGTTCTTGTTTGTGACTTTGAAAAAAGGCACTTTTTAGTGTTTTGATAAGCCTAAAGCTTTAGTCTACCATCATATACATGAACTAAATTTTTGAACTCAGAAATTGCTATTACCATCTCCACTGTATTAGGAAATTAATCTCATTAAAGCCTGTGATGCTGTGTTTCCTGTATGTGTAAATGAAGGCAAAAATGCAATCTGGCCCATTAGGCCAGAATGTGGAGTTGAAAAAGAAAGGATGGCTGGGGTGAAGGGAATTTCTGCAAGTCTCTACTCTCAGCACCTGGGTAGGAAGCACCAGAGCTGGAGGTGAGTGAAAAGTGCATCACTTGAAAATCTGCCATAGGGATCAGTGCTCCTTCTGTGGTACTGGCAATTGCTATTAGACACTGGTAACACCATCACAAATGTACCCAAGCTGCACATCCAGACCTAAACAATCCTTAAATTAAATCCTAAATTAAAAGAAAGAACACTTTTGATTCAAGTATTTCAATTCTGTACAAATATTAAACACACTCTTACTTTTCTCAAAGAGGAAGTATTTAAAAAAGCTATTAAGCATTTGAATAAGCAGAGGACTTGATAGCTTAATGGTCAGAATGCAGCTCTCTGGAGACTGGTATGTTAGAATGAAGCCCTTTCTTGCTCTGCCTGAAGCTGCTGAGCTTAAGAAGGGAGAACTGCCATCAATGCTAAATGTCCAAGAGGTGCCTCTCTGTCTCTGCTAAACATCTGGGACGCAGGGATGCATAGAAGCACCTGTTAAAACAGTGAAGGAAACATGGGTCTAAGTGCATTCTGCTATCCCATCCCCCTGTAATGCTCCTGAGGAATTTTATCTTATGCAGAGAGAACTCTGCCCTGCTCCATCAGCTGTTTCCTCCTCCCCTGTCCCCATGAGAGCTCCATCCATTCAAAGACCAAGTTTAACCCTGAATGACTTACCTAAGGGACTGACATGAAAATAAACCCAGGAGACCTGAAGACTTCCAGTTAAATACTTGCCCTTGCTACAAGTATTAGATCACAGGTCCTAAGGCAACATTCTTTCCAGAGCTGCTGATTCAGGCTTGCATTAGTGACAGAAATATAGGAGGTAGCAAAAACGTAGTATATAAGTTTTCCAATAAAAATAACCAGAAATGTTATTTTACACAGTGTACAATATCACAAATGCCAGAGAAGCTTTATGATTCATTGCCATCTTCCACCAAATTTAATTTGAGATATTGATGGCATGGACAATTACTTCAAAGTCAATTCTCCAAGCCATTCATCTTTCTCTCCAGTGCACTCACTGCTTGACATTTTCTTTTGCCATTCTTATACCTCCAGCTTGCCTGATGGAAGCTGTCTGTGGTTTGTAATGCAAACCAAATGTTCCTTCTCTGTTTCATTTTTTTTCCCCCCCAAGCTTTATTTTTCCAGCTTTAAATCCTAAAAGCCCAAACTCAGTCTGTCTTCTGCAAACAAAATACATGATCTGAGCTGTGGCCATTTGGTTCAAATTTTTGGTTGGATATTAAACCGAACATTTACAAGATACAAATAGTTTGGTGTAGCTGCCAGATTGAATGCAAATGCTCTGTTGTTAAACAAGCAGTAGGAAAGACAGGGTTTTACTAGCAAGAACAAGACAACGTTTACATTACTAGCAGCATCCTCTTTTAATCTAGATCTTGCATCCTAATTTAATCTAGATCTTGTGATCTTACTCAGATTCATTACTATGAGCAGTACTATTAGCACTGAACTACTGCAGATGTCTAGGGTTTCCCCACAGTAGGAAGAGCTAAAGATTTGGAAGTTTTCTAATAAAAAGTAAGAAACTCTCAGAGAGTTGAATTAAAAAATGATAATTAAAAAAACCCTAATGGTAAAATAAAAATTCAAAAGGAGGAACTTACAACAGCGAGGCAGACAAACCTGACTCCTGCAGAAGGCTGTTCCTCTTCATAGGCCTGGCAAAAAAAGACAGAGTGAATAATTGAAAACACACTTTCCTGGGGCCACGTGACTCAGTTTCAGTAATTCTGCTCAGTACATTGGAACGGAGCTATTGTTTCCTAATTGCAGAAAATGTCAGCAAGGCTAGATAAACAAAAGCAATGGGATGCAGTATTGGGGAAACCGTTTCCAGCAGGCTCCCAACTACCCAGAGATAGCAGGACCATTTAAGGAGTTTGTGTCATTTGTTTTCACCCGTGGCTCTCTGGTCCAAGGATTGAGGGGTTCAGGCATGTTAAAGCCACCTGAGGGGATTTGGGGCAACAGCAGAGTCTGAGCTAACCCAGTGAAGATCTTCTGTTGGAGGCTGAGATGGCAATCACGTTTCTTGTATTTTTCAGCTGATATTTTAACATTAAGCTAGTAAGAGTTTCATAGCCCGATTCTCCTTCAGGAGCAAAACATAATAGGTGCCACTCTTGAATGCCATACCCCTGTATTGTTCACCATGAACACAATCTCTTTAACCTACCAGTTCTTAAATACTTTCCCCTTTATGGGCTAGACTGCAACTTTGTGATCCCACCTTATTAAGAACTCAGAAAATTGCTGTTTATCACACAGATCATGCCAGTCCCCACCTGTTGATCCTCAATTGTGCTCAGAGAGAGAGATAACAATCTTGGTGGAGAAACCTGCTTGTTCTCAATGAATTTGTGTGATAAGATTCATAGGATGTTTGTTAATTTGAAAAAAAAAATCCATAAAATAAAACATTGTTTCTGAAACAGTTAATATCAGTTTATTGAAATAGTCAGGGCTCTTTAGAGTGTTCTCACAAACCATAAATCTCATGCTTTTCAGGAAAATGTAAGCATAAACCTGGCCCTGTCTGGTCATGGAAATGGTCAACATGAGAGTGCTTAGACACCTGCTGCCCTCTGTGTTCTGTAACTTGAAGGTTCTGGTTTCACTGGTCACTACCCTTTCAAAAGAGGGAGAGGAATTATGAAGAGGTTTAAAATATTGCACAGATAAGGGCTGACTTTTAGTGATCCTATGGCTTCTAGGTAAAACATGGACTGGAAAGACAAACATCTGTCCCATGAGAATGATTCCCATAGTGGGAGAAAAAGGGAAGATGAAATTTCTGCTCTGTACAGTGTCTACAGGAGTCCTTGAAAACTGTCCTTGATAATAAAATTGTGGGCATTCTGTATTTTAGATGTTTATCAAGAGAATTTGACTTTTTTCTAATATCTAAGTTTTTGGGATATTAGTTCACCAAAGGAAACCTTCTCTAAAGGACATGGTTTCTACCTGACTCACTGGTTAACAAATGAGATGGGACATTACCCAACTCCTTCAGAAGAACCAAGGCTTGGGACTGAGTAGAGATCAAAAATTATGAGGTAGATTTCCTGGAAAGGAGGAGAAACAGGGAGCTGACTTTATATTTTGGGAAAGAGTTTGTCACTGTGTTTGAAGAGAGAGGACAGTGGCCTTGTACACAAAATGGGGTTTTATATGAAGTGCTAGTACTGTAAAAAAGAAATATCAACAAGGAAGCAAAGCCACGGACTGTTTACCACTTTACTGTCTTTCACTACAACACATGAATGTTTTTGTTTAGCAATAGAAAACTCATTCACACAAAATCTCAGCAGTCTGATCCAAGCTGACTGAGCTGGAAGCTCAAAAGCATTGGAAAGCTTGCTTTATTTCTTCCCATTGTCACATGCTTTTGCATTTCCTGACTATGGGCTGAATAATGTAGTCCCTAAGCCACTGGGAGTTTTGTTCATTCCAAGTCTGGACTTCTGCCAGGGCCAGCAGCAAAAACATAAATATCACAAGGAGGGGCTGCTTTTTCATGTTGCTTTACTCTAACCTTTTGCAAATTTTTCCATCTTCTCTGTACAGTAATTGTTCAGTGCCCAGTGGTGAACAGAAAAGCAGATTTTTAGAAGCCATGAGGAAAAGAAGAGAGAGAAAGAACTTCTACTGTGCCTGCCTTGTTGCATTAATGATAGGCTTTGGTATTGGATACTGTGGTCAATCTTCATTACTTAGCTCAAAGGTATTGTTGTAGGAAAAGGGCAATGAACACTGATCAGAGGCTGGAATTTTGTATTAAAAGATTGAAATTATGTGGACTCTCCCATGCAGAAAAGAACTGCATTGATAACATTTTATGAGACAATAGGAAATGGAAGGCAAATCAGTGTGGTTTCTTTACTTCCTTCTCATGTGAGGGACAGGAAAAGAATGTGGTAAAATAAAGTGTGTTGAAACAAATAAAAGGGAATACTTAAAATCTAAAGCATAAAGAATGTGTGGAGCAAGAAGGCAGCAGAAATCACAAGCACTTTGAAGTTTGCTGTTTTGTCTTTGATTTCAGTCAGACAGAGATTTCACCCCAAGAGGTGAATATTGATGAAAATATATATGTGTAGATAAAGGGGAGAGCATGCAGAAGGGGCAGCAACTCCTGCTCCAGAATGAAAGTGAAACAATGCAGTTTACAGATACAGTAATCCCCTGCCATGGGATAGTTACCCTAAAATGGAGTAACTCTTCTGATGTCTGGAGTCAGCATCTATTGGTGGTGGGTTAAGGAGAGAGAAGAGCCACTGAACTTAATGGTTATGCCAACTCTTGTCGTTTGTATGACTAAAATCAAGATGTGTCTGGAACTATAGCAGATACAGGAGCTGATCCCTCTTTTCTCCAAATTCTTTTCCATATACACAGGTTGGGATTCTAGAGGACAAATATGCAGACTATTTAGTACTAAATATTTTGGCCGTTGCTACTGGTGATAACCTTTTCCAAAAAGGAATGTATAAATTTAACAGGACATTAGTACTGGGCAAAGCAGATCTAAGTAATGATGGAACAGCCTCAGTGCTGATCTCCACCCAACTCCAAATACTGCTTGTGTTACCATGAAAGAAAGCCAATAAATTGGAGTGTTCAAGATTTTTTCCATCCTTACATTGTTCAGCAAACTGATAATTTAGTTTTGCCTTAAACACAGCCTTAATTTTCACATTTGCCATATTCCAGACTACAGTTATGTTGCACAGGACAATCCATCCCCTCATTGCTGCTAAACCAGGCTGGATTAGTCATCTCTGTCTTTGGTTTCATGACTTGCACAGTGTTCTTCCATCCATGAAAGCTACATGGCATGTTGAGTCACCATATTAGCCCAGCTAATCCACTGTTCTTCTGCAGCAATAACTGATAGCAATTGTTTTAAATGGATTTGCTTAAAAAAAAGAAAAATCAAGATAGAGCTTGCTTGCAGGAAGAGTTTCTGAGTACCTTGTTGATAGAGTAGACTGGCACTATGAGGTTTTGTATATTATTCCAAAAGGCTTGGACATATCATGATATGATTATGATATGATATGTTATGATATGATACGATGATAGGATATGATGATAGGATAGGATATGATAATCTTATTTTGGCAGAAGTTACAGCTGCCCCTTCTTGGATAAGTATTGTATAATGTCAAATTAGGTAAATCTCTTTTTAATTCCTTTCGTTACTTAGTACCTAACTTTTGCCAGGAAGCACAAAGACATTTTTTCCCTTCTACACATGAAATGAATCCTGTGTAATAGAACTGTAATTTATCCATTTCTGGCTCCCATTAAGCTTTTAATTTCAAGAGTATCCACAGGCAATGAGTTTCATGTGTTACACATAAATGTACTTCCTTGTAATTGTTTGAAATCTGTTGCCTCTAAGATTTGTTCAGTTCTTGTACTAGGAAAAATATTCTGATCTTCACATCTCCTTGGAATCCTTTTCTCATTGATCTCTGTACTCTATGTCATTCTCTATCTTCTGCATACTTTTATCTTTTTTCTTCTGCCCCTCCTTCCAGTTTCACACTGCTTTCATATGTTTGAAACTCCTTTTGCTTCAGATCCTTTTTGAAAAAATACATTTCCTTTTGTGAACTTTATTACGTGACTATTTTATGATGGTATCCAGCTCTGCAACCTCCTAGAGTATTTTGAAGTGAATTGCTTTCCTGTGAATTAATAAAAGTTCCTAGACCTTGTCTTGCCAGAAACATTTGTGTTTCATGACTTGCACTCCCACTCTGTGATCACTAACCTCTCTCGTTGCAGTGCCCCAGAGATGAGCAGTAAAATACTGCTTCTATAGTTCCATTCAAGAGGGTCTAATACTAAGTGTACACCCATAAAAAGTATTTTTACCTCATCTTGAGAACATATCCTTGAACTCCATGAAGAATATATTACTTTATGCATACAATGCTTAGTTTACAAAGTAGCCCATGTGATTTACGTAAGTGATTGTGTTAGGAGTGTGTGATTGAAGAAGTGCAGCACTGTGAATGTAAAGGTTGGTGGCTGTAGCCATGGAGGGGTGCATGAGGCAAGAATGGTACCCTTTCAGCTAAGTGTTGTGGGCTGTGTTGTTATTTTAATATTTTTATAGTGTGTACATAGACTATGTGTGACATAATGTTCGCCTTTGAGGAACACTAAATATTTATGTCAGCTATGAAGTTGCTAAATATCTGCTACTGAAGGAAAGGAAAGGTCCATCTTTTTTTTTTTTTTTAATCATTGACCAATACACAGTTTATAACTTAATGCAGCAGCAGAGTAGTAAAAGCATTATGTGAGCTCTCCTGTATGGTGTCATTCAAATTTAAACAAATATTTTAAAAAGTTATGACTTTACCTCTTCTTTCCACATAATGCTCCTTTTTCATCTGACTTAGTATTTCCTTTAATTTATAGTTCCCTAAACTGTAGGCAGCAGACATAAAGGGCCCTTTAGGCTGAATGAAAGAAGAGTTATCAATAACAAAACTATGATTTATAAGGAAAAAACATTTATGTCAAAAGAAAACTGCATTGACTCTAACTGCAATAATGATACTAAAATTTTCTCAGTATTTTTCATGAGTTTAGTTAAAAGGTGTATTTAGACCTGCCCTTTTATTTTAACCTGTTACTGTGAATCCATGTTGGATTTTGTCATATTTGTTTCTGCTGCCTTCTTTACTCCTTGAACAGCCAGATGTGAATGAATGGAAGTACTGGAAAGGTGAATATGCTCTCAGGTGAATACCTGAGAACCAGTGGCAGAATTTGTTCCATATTTCACACTCTGGTCCAGGCACCACTTGCTCCAGCAGCCTGATCTCAGGCTCACCAAAGTCAGGGGCTTGTTATCCTTTAGCATTTCACAGATAACATGCATGGTGCTCTCTGGGTGGCTGGGTTTGTTGGTTTGGGTTGGGTTGCTTCTGGAGTTTTTTTGAGGGGGAGAAGGTATTCCAGAGTGTTTGGGGATGTTGTTATGGTTTGGTTTGGGTTTTTGGTTTGTTTGTTTCTTTGTTTTTCTGTTAACTTTGTCAGGAATTGGTGATGAATTACTCAACCTCTTCTCTTGGATATTTGTGTCTGGATAAAATGACTTTACCACATTTGTAGAGTTGTCATTTCAAGCACAAGGTTTAAGCAGTAGCTATTTCTGAGTATTTGTCATCCCTGGAGCTTGGCAGAGGCAAAGCTACTTAACACAGGCTGCTTCTTAAGTCTGCATTAGAAAAGTCTTGAGGACCCTTCACATTTCTGCTGCTGCACCTTATCTCTAAGGCTGTGACAATCAGAATGAAGCTGAGCAGACAGGTTTTGTGTGTGGTGTTGAAGATAACAGCATAAAGTTTCAACAGCAGCTCTCTTGTTTTTTGGCAATACTGTAGATTTTAACACTGGCTTTAGTCACAGTGCACAACACATAAGTCACTCACCAGCATTACCATTGACAGAAAAATGAGGTTATTTTACAGGTTTCCCATGAGGGAAACAATATAACCTGACACAGAAATAGGTCCCTGGTAAGGCACAAAACATAATGCTTCTGGTGCTTCATGAGATCTGATGATACCTTTGGTCTTAGGTGTGATAAGTGGTGCTGGGGTCAGCCGCAGTATTCTAACCAGTTTAGGATTTAGTGTTTGTGGGAGATTACTTTTCTTCCACATTTTCAAATCAGCCTACACCTTCAGAGAAGTATCTAATGTTAAGTAGTTTAGAGCTAGTGGCTGAGAGATCTCAGCTGAGGATTCCTGGGTTGGGTTTTGATTTTTCTACAGAATCAGTTTTCAAGCCCAGAAGTTGTTCTAATTAGCTAGTATAACCTGTTGAAGAGAAAATGTTAACCTGTAATTCCTGTACTGAAAAAAATAACTCCTACTCCAGCTAAAGCTTATCTTTTAAAATAAGCACCAAATCTGAATGTTAAGGCATTATTACACCAGTCTTGAGAACTTGCTATACACTCAGACAGATTGTTACGCTGCTTAGTTACCATTTCTTCTAAACATCACTGTGTCCTCATTTGCCTTTACTCTGTGTTGGCCCAAAAAAGCTTGACTGTTGCAGTTATGGCACAGTAAATACCTGTGATCACTTCCCCAGCATTTTTTATGAACATCAATAGGAGGACCATGGAGTGAGAGGTGTCATGGGAGAGCAGCTATAAACTGGACTGTGGGACAGACTTTCTTCCTCACAGTGCCATCCATCTACTAGAGCAGGCTTGGTGCACTGGCCACTGAATGACCCCGACCCTGCAGCAGAGATGTGCTCAAGGAAGCCAAATTTTCCAGTGTCCTTTTCTTATGTACACCCTTTTTTGGTCCAGAGAATACCTAATAATGATTTCTATAAGAACTGATGCTGTATTCTTTGTCTCGGTTGGATTTCCCAAAAGAAGCAGCCTTTTCTGGGATTTAACTCCCAAGTAATTGTCCAAAATTGTGCTCCAAGACAAAAATATGACCAGCAATATTACCCAGGATTTTCTTTCTCTGTTTTTTTTCTTTTTTATTTTAACAGCTTTTAAACTGATTGTAAATTTTGTCTTTTTATTCATCAACTGAATTTTTAAAGACTTGACTCAAATAAACTCAAGAATACCCAGACCTTTGAGGGTTGCATAAGTTGAGGGGTTTTTTACTTATTTCTGGCTTAAAGAAAGGAGTATCTGATACTTTAAAATTAGTATCAGAAAAATGTTAAGACTTTGACAATATCATTGTAGGCTCAGCATTAATCTTGGGCAAAGAAGTAAACTACCCATAACTGAATCCTACCAACCACATCTAATGCACTATAAAGCACTATGAAAATCTGCCCTGGCTCATTTTTGACTGAACACTCTAATTGAGTCTGGAGATCTCCTTCCAGCTCTGATGGCGACCTGCGGGTTTGACCCAAGGTTTGCTTTCCCTCACTTCTGAATCCTTGTCCTCATCAAAGAAAGAGGGTTATGGCCTTGTGGTCACCTTATCTCCTGGGTGTGTGGGGTGAGAATTTCTCTGATGAAAAGTACTGGAAGACAATTAAATGTTTGTTGCTTGGGGGTTTTTAAATAAGACGACAAAATAATTAACAACCACTCTTAGAAAACAACAAGAATTTGCTATTGTCAAGTAATGATACCCCTGCAACCCACCTCCTATTAAGCCGAGTCTATTTTATACAAAGCTTATTCTATATGATAAGGCATGCAAGCTATCTCACAGGGTGCAGTATGTGCCACGCTGTAACTCAGAGAGCAGAAATACTGTAACAGCAGGATGCAAACAAAGCAGCAGATCACATCCCTGGTGCTGTCTGAGAGCAAGGAGCTGTAAAAGTGATGAAGAGGCCACCGCTGTCAGGTCAGTCCTTCAGCACAAATCGAGGCAATTTGACACCCCACAGGTTTATGTCATCTGTTCCCGGGGGCAGTGGGGGGAGAGGGGAGTGTTCTGTCCCCACCTCCACCCCGGGAACAATCCCCCTGCAGAGGAGCAGCAGGGGCAGTGACTGCACATCCCAGGGCTCTGCTGAGTGCCCAAGGCTGGGCACCCCAGCCCCAGCGAGCCGGGCTGCACTGCACCAACACCCCAATACCTTCTACTGCAGCCTGCACCCCTTTCTGTGGGCTCACACTGTTTGAATCCTTTACTAATGAGGCACAAAATAAAGGATACTATGAAGTGAACCCTGCGTTAATAATGCTGGCAAGGTTTCAAGTCTACAGATGTTATTTATAACACATGACTAAACAAATACGTATCCCCTTTGAGACACAGACTCAGGAGCAATTTACTGATTTCCTGTATAGGCTGGTTCATACAGAGATTTGAGTAAATACTGTGTTTGAGTGTCTTGCTTGGATCTATGCTCTGGAACTGTAGTAGACAATCATATTAGTGTTTAATTTTAAAATAGTTTGAAAATTTGTTTTCAGATTATTAGATACAGACGCCATCTAGTTCTCATGGAGGAATATATTTTTCTGTATTGCTTCTTTAAAGAAAAATAAAATATTCATAGAATATAGCCTTCAGTTGCATAGCACAGTGGAAATGAGTAGGAAGGTTAGAGAAAATTCTGGGAAAAAATTGACTTAGCAGAAGCTAAAAAAAAGAAAATTAAAATCCTACATCCTTTCCATTTGGTTTTGAAATTAATTAATCTTATTTATGAAATTTAATTGCCAATGAGATATTTTGTAGTTTAAAAAATATTTCTGAGTAATGAATCATTTGATCTGTGATTTTGTATTTTTTTCTGCCTCTTATAATATTGCAGGTATATAGAGGACAAAACTGAAGGAAGCTGTGAACTCACAGAAGTCTCTCGTCCACTCTGCAGGCTTTTATACACATCAAGACAAAGAGGAGAAATATTTTACAGCAAACCAGTGTCCTAAATTAAGGTATTTCCATGAATAGGATCTCTGTTTAATTCATAATCCTGATCATTGAAAAATAATAATTTGCTTGAAATTTCTCAGACAATGTAAAGACAAAGCAGGGATGGCAGTGAATAGACAGACAAACATGTAATTTGTGACACAGCTCTTATCTGCTTAGTCTTTCAAATTCGGAAATTAAAGCAGTTGAAAATAATATATACTGACATCTAAAAAGAGCTGACTGCATGATGCCTAAATACTTTGCTATAAAAATATCACTTACCATTGCCAGTGCCAAGTATCTTCTTATTTAAATCTGTTATTATCATGCCTTCTTGGATATGAAATATGCAGCAGAGTCCATTCCCAGTGTGTAAATACTTGAGAAAATAATAAATGCAGTGTAAGTCCACAGTGTTTGGATATTTGACTGTAACTCCTAAGCATTCAAAGTGACTACTCAGTATAACAACTTTTCCTGTGCAGAAAATGCCTTGCTATTTGCCAGCAAATCTTTAATGCTTTAGATTGGGTATTTCCAACTACCGCCCTACTTGCTAGGCAGATGTGTATAAAGGAGATGTTATTTCACTGAATCAACCACTGAGATCGTAACCCTTTTCCTGTACCACAAACAGAAATATAAAACCTCAGACTTTCCTTTTGGATTTTACTGACTTGTGTCTGTTGTAAGAAAGCAAAACACAACTAGTCCGAGCGCTAATATGTGGAAAATGTGTTAAAACATTTTAGATCATCTCATTGCTTCTCATTCCTGCAATTCATTGGTTAACTGGCTCCTTCTGTGTTTATGTAGTTGCATGGTACAAATACAACACCTAAACTTCTTGCCCAAAGTTGAAATGATTCATTTATTACTTTTTACGCCACCCCCAGGGAAAAAAAAAAAGAAGGAAGAAAGAAAACACACAGTGCTCATTTAACCCAAGTGAGTGAAAACGTCTTTCATAAGGTCTGTAAGGGCTTTGGGAGGTTTTTCTTTGGTGAATAAAGTCTGTGTAGTGGAGGGAAGAGTTTTGTGTGAGGATGGCAGAATTCAGGCTACAGCAAACAGACAAACTAGGATCCTTTTGCTGTAAGAAAATAAGATAATAGTAAAGGAGGTATGAATGTTATTTATTCATATGTGATCAACTGAGATAGAGTCACTTGAGTGGAGGCAGGACGAGAGAGGAGGCATTTTTTGTGAGGGTAGTGCCATGCTCTCTGGAATTGTATCAATGTTTATTTAGTGAGGTAATTACCCTAAATAGCTAATACACAGGCTTTCCATCTTCTGGGTGCTTATAAATATTAGTTAACCGCATTAACAATAACCACAATGGGGAAAGCACAAGCAGAACAATAAATGAGGGCCATACTGAGAAGTGGAAAACAGGATTAAATGAAGACATTTCCTCTGCTTCTTTTTCTATAATGCAGAGAATGGAGTTATGTGATAAGGCACTCTTATCCTACTCCATAGGATGCACCACCCTGATTTCTGGTGCTGCCTGTGGATCCAGTGACTGTCTCAGAAGGGATTACACTGGGTAACCTTTGTTCTCCCAACAGCTCTGATGGGACAGTACACTGCCTTCATTCATCATCTTCTCCAGACGGACATTAGACTTAATCAGGTTCTAGCCCTAACAGCTTGTTTCAGGACCACAGCTGGAATCAGCATGACTAGACCAGCACTGATTTATTCCTGGCTCTCAGACCTATGTGCATGCTACTATTCCATATGCTTTCTGTTAGAGAGGCAATAATGCCATTTCACCACATAACTTCATGTTAACTTCAGTTTTTCTTTCTTCCTCCCCTTTTTATTATAATTAGACATTATTTTGCTTATGCAGGAAAATGTCCTGCCCCTGCTCTGAAACAGATCAACCTTCCAGACAAACAAAATAAAGTTCACAAAGGAAACAGTTAAATTTTCTGACTGCCTTCACTGTCACAGAAAATGCTAAACACATTTGTAAGTTATATAAAACTGCATAAGTTCATATTTTCCTCTCCTGGTTTCACAGCCCAGAAGAGCAAAAGGACCTTGTGACATCTCTAGGCTCCCAAGAGTTTAGTAATAAAAATAAAAATAATCCTCGGCAGAAAACAACACTCCACACCCTGCTACTGCTGAGCAAATGACTTTCCCGTTTTCCTCACTTATCCTCAGACTAAACAATGTTAAATTTACAGTTCTAACATCTATTTATAGCAGGCACTCTAGCCTAAGAACCACAGAGGCTGGTGTATATCATTGTCCTTAATCCACAGGCCAGCTTTCAACCTGGCACATCACGTAATTAGGAGAGAAATTTCCTGTCTTAATTGATCTAAGCAATTTATGTACTGAGGCACGATAAAGACCCAAGGTGGGTGGTGTGTGTGGGAGTGTAATGGGGTGTTCATCTGCTGTCAATTAACCTCTGATTTTAGTTTTCATGTTCACTGTGAATAGTAATTGATAACGTTAACAGCACCACGGGTTTCTGTTGGGGTCTGCAAAGCCTGGGAAGTTCCTGCTGGTCCTGCAGGAAAGAGAATTCCTGGGGGTTTGGCAGTGCTGATAGTCCTGACAGCACACACGGAGACAACTAAGGAATGTACCTGCAGAAGGAGAAAGTGGGCTAAAAAGCCACAGGGGGAGCAGCGGGTAACTGGTGTGAGACTGTGGAAACAGCAGAGGGTGGTTTGGGGATGTGAGTGCAGGGATTGAGGGGAAGGAAGGGATTAAAGGAGAAAAGAATTCAGGTTAGGGTGCTAGGCTGGATTTGAGCAAGTGGGTAAAGACGGAACACAAGGTGCTGGGTACAGGCATCAGCTGAGCCTAAGCTGGATAAAACCCAGCACTGGACTGGGCTCTGCAGACCGGGCTTGGGAGAGCAGAGAGGTTCTCTGAGGAAATGACCCTTTCCGTTTTTCTCTAGGGCAGCACGGAAATTACAATCAGGCCTCATTCTCAAAAGAAGCTCCTCCACAGCCTGTGTGTCACTTATCTCAGTAGATATGACAAAGGGATGGATACTCTCCTGCTAACCTTTTCTGCAAACTCAAGAACTGAGAAACAGAGAAGTTGTTTCAGGAAAAAAACTCCTTAGTTTGAAGGATGTCATCATTCTGATACCCTTTAAATATCTTTCACTTTATAGTGTGTCAATGCCCCTAAATGTTATTTCATTTCTTTTTTCAGGTGATTCCCATTTATTTTCATATAAAGAAAGCAAAATACCCAGATCTTAAGATGAAGGATACTTTGTTGATGTATTTGGTGGTGTTGTTGTTCTTTCCAGTATTATTCTTCAATCCATCTTTAATATAGCCTGACATTTTGTTTGCTTTTTCTGACCATTACTGTACCCTGAGTAGAAGTTTCCATTAAGCTGTCGGCAGTAACGCCTAGATCTTTTTCTTGAGCGATTTTGCAAACCATCAAGTGTATATGAGTAGTTCAAATTGTTCCTTTTAGTGCACATTACCTCATGCTTGCCTATGCTAAATTTCAGCTTCCATCTTTTTTGGTCCCTTTTTTTAGGCTTTTCGGGTTTTTGTTTGCTGTTGGGTTTTTTTTAAGCTGTGGCTTTTCTAAAAGATCACATAATTTCCAATTAGGTTGTCTCTGCTAGTGCATGCTTGCTTTCCAGATGAGTAGCAAATAGATTAAATTAACCCCAGTGTTGGTGTGAGTTTTATGATCTCCTCTTGTCAATATCCTTCCCAGCTCAAAATAACCATTGACTTGTATTTTTTTATTTAGCCTTCACAACTTTCTGAGTCATGATATATTTTTTAGTCCTCTGCTTATTCTTTACCCTTAGACATTTTATGACATTTATGACCTAGATTATACCCCTAAAATTATACTTTTATCCATTATTCTAGTGTCTTTATTAAAGAATTTAATGGCAATTGTCTGTTAAAACTCTATAGGGACAAGTACAGCCAGAGTAGCTAAAGTCAAAGCTAGAGTTTACCTAGAGGAGCAGAATGTCAGGACAGAGGAAATCAAAACTCAGTTTGCAAGAAGAAGCTCTTTCAATCTCTCCAGAGCAGTGTGGAATAATCCTCTCACAGCTGAATTCAGAAAAGCAGCTCCCAGGTGTTCTTAGTCTAACTTCTGAGCCCAAGCCTGTTCTTCTGTGCACCAAATGTCACTTCTCCATCTTCCCCTCCCTACCTCCTTGGTCACATGGAGCAGCTTGATCTGCTCAAGCAAAGAGAAATGAGAACAGGAGTGGGCTTTGAGGATGTAACTCATTTCTCCAGCTATCCCCAGGCCACCCACCCTCACTGAGGTCTTGGATGCAGCCTTGAAAATGGATGCATGTGCCAAAAAGCATCAAGGAAGAACAGGATCGTAACTACTGAATAAAGCATTAAATGAGCACTCCATGTCCAATTCTGGCATCCACTCATTTTAGCACAGATGGCAACAAGGTGGGAAGAGTTCAGAAAACCATTTTAAGAAGTCTGAGGACCATGTTTTGCAGTAAGAGACTAAAGAATTTGTTTCATTTTCTTCCAGCCGATTGTTGCAATGTGATTTCTTTGCAGTCTGTGTACATACTGCCACGAGGCAGAATTCACGGCACTGGAATATGAAGGCAAATGCATTTGAATCAGAAATATGGTTACTTAAAAGTTCACCATTAAGGTATTTAGAACTCCCTGGAATTCCCTGGAGTTTATTCTGCTATGTACAATTTATCACAGCAGTGATATACTGGTTTTGGCAAAGTGGCTGATCTCACCTCAACATTTAATACCCTCATAATCAATTTTGGGAGCTACATTTCTGTTTAGCTATTTTTTTTGAAAGCCTGCTCAGTCATTCATATTTGTGCATTCATGTTCTGGACTGGAAGAATGCAATGTAGTAATTGGCAAGATCAGGTGAAATGAATTCACCTCACTAATGGTTTGTTTTCTTTACTTAAGTGAAGCTATTAATTGTAATTTACTATGTGTTGTCCTGATTGCACTCAACATGGAAATGTTACCTAGCTTAAAGAAATGTGAGACTTAAAGCCAATACACTTTTATTCCATGACCATTAGCTTTATCACACTAGTATATTTTTTGCAGTAACAGGAACAGCATGAACAAACTGTTTTAACTGTGGCAAAGGTGAATCCTCTGATCTCTAAAATAATCTTTCAAGCAAACTTTTAGCTTCAATAAACAAGGCAGAAAAGAATCAACACAAAACTTTGTAGACTGTTATTGAAGAACATAATTGTGTCTATATTTGTCTGCTAAATTGTAATGATCATTTTTTATTTCTGTGGGAAAAATAACCCATGTTCACCTGCAGAAGCTTAGTATCATATTGGATTCTCCCCAGGGAGAAGTAGTCCTGCAAGTTTAAATATATTTTGAAGAGCTTTAGTTTGTGTTCTTCTCTTTCTCTCTAAATTTGGTTTCATGAATGTGTTCTCTGAACACTTTAAGAACTCCTTTATTGCTTATCATTTCAGTTTCAACTTCATTGTCCCACCCTCAGGAAACTGATCATAGCCAAGCATGCTGTTATGTTGAAGCACATAGAATTCCAGGTGATGAATATTCCCTTCATGACAGTTACACAGAATTGTTCTCACTTAATTATGCTGCTCATTTGCAAAAAATTTCTGACCTACCCTGGCATGATAAAAAGTTCTCTTTTGTAGAATACCTTCATATATAATTTGAAAAATTATAATTGGGCATTTATACCAATTCTGATATATTTTGTTATAACAATAACCTGATATTATTGCAGAAAACCTAAGATTGATATAGGTTACATGGGCTGACCAAAAAACCTTCGCCACTTGTTGGACTATATGTAGTGCTTAACTTCTAAAACCAAACAGCAAATGGCTGTGTCATGTAACAGGCCAAATGTGTGCTATAAATTGACTTTGTCTCAATTCTTCCCGTGATGAATGAACATTCTGTTCTCAGAAATAATTGCTTGGATGAAAAGGTCGCACACATCCACCGTGGAGTGCAAACGGTTACTCCCCAAATCCTCGTTAAGCTAATTTCATACGAAGCAGGAATTCGTGTTGGTGTTTCTGAATGCTGTATAAAGCCCAGTGTTCAGAAGGAACCATTCAGTAGTCCCAAAGTGTGGCACTGTTTAAAATCAGTTAGCACTTACAGACAAAATTCCAGAACCGCCCAACAAGGCACCATCAGCCGATATATGATTAGATATTAATTAGCAAGGGGCAGATAAAAACGTTGACTTTCAAGTACTTCTGGAAGCACCAAAATTTTCAACAAGCAATGAGAACAATAAGCTATACTGAATCAAAGGTCATGCATGAGATGCCATACAGGGGTCATGTAATTATTGAGATAGCTACATGCATTCCGTCTAACAAACTGTAATTTGTTTCGGGAGAAGGAATGTGGAGAAAATATACAAGATCCAGGGAACCTGTGTCTGGATAAATTGATAACTTAATCAAAAAATATTGATTTGATTAATTCAACCAGTGGAATTTGGTGCCATTTGAGAGCAAGTATATGCAGACATATTTTATGGAAAACTTTGGAATGCCAACATACAATGAAAAAATTTTCTTTGTAATATTTCTTTGTTTTTCTTATTAGCACCTAACAAACATCCACAGTCTACTTCGTACTACCTTCATGAAAGAGCTATGCCCAGGGGGGTAGTGATGCACAGATATAGTTAATGAAGGGAGGGGACATGATACACACATGAGGAAATGCAGAGCAGAACACCATTACCTGTGATAGACAGGGAAATGAAAAGAGGTTTGTCTTCCTTTGAAACAGTCACTGGAGATACAAAGCTCAAGCAGAGGGGATTTTTGGCTCGGTTGGTCTCTGTTTTTTACCTCTACCATGATCATTGAGTTCCAGTGTTAAAAACAAAAGACAAAGTTAACTACTGCTCCCAGAGTGTGTATGTGTATATAGCAGCAATTCATTTATATTTCTCTATATGTGTTTATTTTCATGGCACAGTTACATTCACTGGTTATTTTTGAGACTATAATACATCTTGGGTGTTCTGGCTAAACTGATGCTGCCAAAATTGTCAGCAAAAAGACCGGAAAAGCTGATGAACCTTAAACTTTTCCCCAAACAACTGCTCGGTTGTTTCTTCAGGATATGGAAGCGGCAGAAAGTCCAAGCAAGAAGAGCGGTAGGAAACCAGGGAGGAAGGGTAGAAATTTCTGTCTGACAGGATTTCACAAACCTCTGTGTTTGATCTTTTAGAGACCCTAAAACAAGTATCCACAGTTATTAGCATTTTAGGAGTTATAAGAGATTTGAATATAAAGGAAAGGTAGTTCAAACTTCAGTTGAGTGCCCTGCTTATTCGCTAGTTTCTTGATTTCATTTTGCTGAGGAATTTCATATCTTTATAAATTGTACCTGTAATATTTTCAGGAACATCTAAACATGATTTTTGAAAATTATTTTCTTAAACTAAGATCTCCAAAGGTATGTACAATATAATTCCTGACAATTTGAACATGAACAAACTGAACAAACAGCTCTACATTTTCTCAGGACTGGTGTCTCTTTTCCGAATGGGACTTGTGCTAAGAGTTGGCTAGGTATTTTTAACTTGTATGCCATATAATTAGAAAACTAAATATATGCATAAAAATAAATACTACCATGGATAATTCTTATTCCCCTCTGTGGGTTTGTCAGACCCACAGAGATAGCACAGTGGTTTGTGGAATCTTCTCCTAGCAACTCCTACTAACATCAGAATTACTTGTTGAATCTTTATACCCCACACTAAGAGTTTGCTACTTGGCATTGCTTTATGTGCAGATTTCATATCCCCATATCTCTGGTTATTTTCACCAAGTTTGATTCAGTTTCTTGTCATCTTACCAACAATTTTAATAACAGCTTTATGCTATTACTTACTGAGCTTCTCTGCTGTAGTTCTTTGTATTTCTGAAAAAACTATGAAGATATGGTCCCTGCCCCAAGGAGGCTATAATTAAAACAAGGCCAGACTTATAGAAACATATATTCTAGCTGGCCTCTAACTGGATGGTCTGTTTAGCTTTGTTTTGATGTATTGTATGAAGCAGCATTTAACAGATGTTGGGAAATTAGCTCTCTGGGCTTCTCGTATAAACTTAGAGTAGAGATTCATGTGTATGAATTAATTTCATCACTGAATGTGGGTATTAGTGTCATCAGGCATTTTTAAATGTTTGTGCCTATTCTGCTGTACTTTGAGTCCTCCTTGGCAGAACGTATAGAAACTTCTCAAGAGAAAGTGCCTCAGCTGCAGCAATACTTTCTAGCACAATACTGATGATTCTCTTCAGTTGAGTAAAAGATGTTGCCTTGTACAGGCCCAGCAGTGGGAAAAAAAAGGGAAGAAAAGTGTCAATTGTTTCATTACAGACCCACTACACACAGTTTTGACCAAAAAAAAATCCAAAAAAACCCAGAGTGGAGGGATCATCCTGTGTCTTTATGCCAAGATATCCCTCTCATTATAAGTAATGCTAATTTATTATGCAAATCCTGTAGCTGATATCCTTATGGCTGCTCATGTCCCTGCTGAAACAGCACACATCCAGCAAGGTGACAGATTTTCCCACTACTCCTCTTTGCCAGGAGAATTGAGTGTTGAGGATTAGAATCCTTTTCACAGTTTTGAGGGCTGAGTCAAATCAGCATGTGGCAGGGAGATGACAAAGCAAGGCTTGCCCCTCTGTGCTGTGTACGGGCAAGGAAACAAGGCAGGTCAGGCAGAGAATGGAAACAACACCTGCGACAAAGCCTAAACCAAAATGGAATTAGAAGGGAAGCATAGCTGACAAAATGCAACACAGATTTCATAATTTCCACCTGTATTTAATGTATTTTGCATATCGCATCTCTTTTCTTTTTTTCGTTTTTTTATTTTGTGCCCTCTTTAGTTTAATTTTCATACACTGAGGACTTAAGTGCTTCTGAAACAACAGCTAGAGTTTTAGAAGATCATTCCATACCCACGTCACTCAAATTACAACAGACTTGCAATGTTAATTTAGGGTGAGTGGGCACAGATGTTATCAAAATCACCCTCTTACCTGCCAACTTCACCAAATTTTCCAGTGCTTGGATATTTTCTTCCACTGATGTGTGGAATTTTATTGTAATGTTCTCTTGGGCTTTTTTTTCCCCCTCAGATGTTTTATTCAGTTACTAAACCTGCATGTGGCTTCCTCCTCTATCAGCTCTCTGAGCCAGAACAGTACTTCATGACAATCACTGAACAGAAAAGCAGTTCTGAAGATACTGATGTGATTAGGTGTGAGGCCAAGAACTTGTGCTGAGTGCTAGAAGAGCACTTTATAACCACAGTAAATCAGTAAGTTTGGGCTAGACAACATGGCAGAGGAGAAGTCATGTGATGTGAAATATGAGTTGGGGAAGAATGCAAAAGAGAGGGAAGTGAAAACACCTATTTAAACTGGATTTTCATTTCCCAGTGTTACTAAAGTGTGTGTTAACCAGTCAGCTTTTTTTTGCTGACTCTGAATTCTCTTTCTTACTTCAATATTGTGCTGCTAACACACAACTGTGCAGCAAAACGTGCAGATATGAGCACTGTCTGTGCCTCGGGCCTGTGAAAAGCTATCGTAACACAGCACTAAATTTGGACTAATGCACCCTGCCCCTCAGCAAGGACTAATAGCTGAGGACCAGCTTCATGCTAACAGCTTTTGAGCTGTTTGGAATGGAGGCAAAGTGAGTTTTATCTTCCCACAATGTACTTTGTGGAGCTATGCATATTGGGTCTAATTTGGAAGAAGCATTGAAAGCTTTTTTAATACATGACTGTGCCATACACCAACAGAAAGCAAAGTGCATTGTAAAGGAGGAAAGCATCACTGCCCATATTTCATGATATGCCGTATAAGGACAAGAAAAAGCAACACAGTGGGCAGGTCTGAGGTGTGGTTCAGGTCTCCATTGCCTTATCCACCAGAAATGTTGTGACTCTAACACACAACAGCAGAACTGTTCATAATCTCCACTAATATTCAATCCCATAATTCTTTATATTAAATCCTGTGATTATCAACAAATTACAAACCTTACAGTGCACTCTACATAGCCTGATTTTTTCCTAGTTTGATACCTACAGAATCAAAGCAGAATTATGGCAATCTGTTGTGAAAATGGGCGTAATTTGAATTTCTGTAAATTGATGAAAGCAAGAACAGTACCTCTATAAAAATAAGCATTGCCTGTCACACATCAAGTTTCATATCTTTACATAGAAAGTGAAAGAAAAAGCTCCAAATTTCCTCTAATTATGCTTTGGTTACTAGTTAGTTAATGTTCTAATTAATATAAACAATTTCATTGTATGCAATACACAATGTCCTGTGTTGCTCTATCTACCTTTGGGGTTAACTTTATTTTCCAAAAACATGATGTAACATTAATGACATAACCTAGCCTAGAATTCATGTCTGTTTTAACTTGGTTTCCCTCTGTGGCATCGTATCAGGGACTCATCTGGATTTAAAGATCTCAGGCTGTTTTACAGACATGGCAGGAATTGTGCTGCTTAGAAACATGTGCTTCCATCGTGTGGACAATATTAAGAAGTGCAAAAAAAAAGCTTAAATTGGCAAATGCAGTTAAGTATCTGTATTTGTTATAGTGAATTTCATGAATTATAAATATGTATGATATGATATGATATAAGAGCTCTGCACAAATCTGCGGGTTTAACACTGCTAATGGAATCAGGAATATTGATTCAATCCTGTTTATTTTCAGCTCAAGAAATCCTTTCCAATGAGCACAGAGTGATCAAAACACATAAGTCTGCAAGCTACTTTTAATCAGCACCCAATTCCAATATTACCTGCTTTTGTACCCATTTCTGCATCTGTTTATCTCTTTGTTTTTCCTCTAAGTCTTTGCAAAACTTGTTTTTGTACAGCAAGCATTGCTTTCCTTCCCCTCAAACGCGCACACAAACACTCCTACCCAGAACCTCGGCCAGCCCAGGCACCCTGCCCACACAGTCCTCATTCCTGCATGAGTTCACACGAAGCTTTGTTTCAGAAATGGTTTTGATTTAAAGCCTCTTCTTGTTTCCTACATTTGACCCAGAGTTAAGAGACTGAAGAGTTGAAATAGCTGCATCTAATTCAAGTAAAAGTCCACAATGGCCAAGTTAGGAACACTAGAGTGCATCCATGCAGTTTAAGTCTTATCAAACTTAAATATCTACAAAACTTTACCTACTAAATTTCAATATCTACAAAATATAAGGGGATTTATGTCAATCCATTGTGAAAATGTGCAAATTTTAACCTCTGAATGTTGGACTACTAACAGACCCTCTAGAAAAACATCAAACATCATGTTAATTATGCTTACATAGAAAATGAAAGGAAAAGGTGAAAGAAGTCCCTAAAAATAATTTCCTCTGTAATATCCCATCTAGAATAGCTCTGTAAAGGTTTGCACACAAGGAGTGTGATTTTAAAGCTGTCCTCTGCAGTACAGGACCCCAAAGCAAACCTGCATGTCACAGCAGCGTGATCTGCCTGCTGCTCTGACATCCTGTATGCCAAATACCAGCTAGCTGATGCTGCAATCTGCTGACTTAATTTATATTGAATAAAGGCAAAACTTTGCAAGCCTTACCTGTGGGCTTCAAGAAGATTATTTGGGAATAAAGCTTAAAGATATCTTTGGACCAATCCCTTCTTTTGGGAAAGTGCAGTGGGTTTGTTCTGGAGAACTTAGAAAGTTTTAACTGACCTTTACAATCACTGAAGATCTTATGAATCAAGACCAGTGTGGTATTTTACTCAGTAGTCACTTTGTGTAGAAAGAACCTGCTCTTGTGGTACAGTAGGAGATGAAGTAAATATATATTTAATAAAATGGATATAATGGAATTCCATACCATAGAAGATTCTCTGTGATGCTTTTTCAGCTTCTTTATAAAGACAGATAAATCTATGCAGCAATGACATCTGTTTTCCAAGTCTTTGCATTTTATACTTCGTTGAATTTTTTTTTTAAGAAAATGTGAGTTTCAGCTGAAATTTCTACCCTCAAAGGCCTTATTTTTTTTCACTGTGGATACTCAGTTGTGTAATTAGGTAGGAACACAGACTACCATCTTTCTCTTACTGGATAAACTTAAAGCATGTCATATTTGTTTTCTGCTTTGGCATTTACTTTCATGAACTTGTGGGTGCCCAATTTTCTTTGACAATTTTACCTTACTCTCAAACTTGTTAGAATTTACTAAGGATTGGAAAATGCTGTGGGTGAGAGGTAAATGGAACATAGTGATGCATGGAAAAGGCTGTTGTAAGTCTCTAATCTGTATCACTGAGCTCAAGTTCTTGATTACTTGATATTAAAGTGTTTAGAATACATGGACAAACAAAAAACTCAATTTATATCCATGAATTAGAAGCTAATTTCAAGATTAAAAAAACCTCACTTGTGATTTAATAATTGGAGATGTTGTGCTAGATGGAGGGTGGAACAAGCTCAACAACCAACTTTCTTTCAGATGAACTTTAAATGTCAAAGTATCCCATGATAACTTTGCGTGTGTTTGGTTTGCAGTGTTTTGGAAACTGTCCACTCATCCTTTTAAAAATTGTGACACTGGTTTGGCTTTGGAAGAATTGGTTAAATATACTCTGAAAACCAGTAATTTAATGAAAATCTATTGTTTCCTGGGTTCTGGCAATTTTTGTCATCCGTGAGGGTGAAAATGGAAAAAAGAGCCTTTTCTGATTTACAATTTTTGATGTGTTGTTCATCAAATTTTAAGAGTTTTTTGCCCATTATAACCTTGATGAGTTAATGAGATTGTGCAATATTACTAATGGCAGACTTTCATTTCCATTTTTAAAATAAACATCTCTAAAATCTAAACAGAAAGAAACAAGAATCAGTGTCTCATCAACCTCTCCTGGCTGGAGTCTTGGGCTTTTATATTCTCTGTCTTTTTATGAAACTCATTCATTCTTATACCCTTCTGGGAAGGCTTCGTGTCTTTCAAGCATTGTACCATCTTCAGGACCTGGATTTCTTGTAATTATCTCCCAGTAATTCTTATCTTCTTCAACTCTGTGGGAGTTCAGATAATTGTGACAAATGACTTCAAATTCTCTTCCGAAATGAGTCCTGCAAAGTCACAAGAGATGGGACAGGCAGGGAGAATTAACACATATACAAATTGAGCAAATCTTCATTACTTGTGAACTGTACAAGATTTCCTGATTTTTCTCTTAGTTTACTCAGAAATATCACCATGCACTTTCAAATACCAGACCCTTAAATGAAACACAGTAATTCACTTTGTTTCCTATAAATAATTTAGGAATTTGAAATCCAAAATAAATGCCACCTTTCTAGCCTCAGAGCTAAAAGCAGCACCAGCTGAATAAGGCCCTGATATACCAACTCAATTTGTAAATGCTGGCTAGGCCATCATCCCCACTTCTCTCTAACTGAGGAGGATTCTGGCTACTTAAAAACTTCTTCAGCCTCAAACTTTCAGACCTTTCATCTTCAAAAACCTTACACAAACCCTCAGTAAGGTGTTGCTAAGAAGTTAATGGGAAACATTGGTACACTCCTTAGCTGGGCCTAATCAATACTAATTTAATGCAGGTATATTAACTGAATTGAGGGATTAACTTCAATTTGTTGAGACATTGATTCAGATGGATATAAGCATATAGAGTTTTATGCAGTGTGTTTTTATTCCCTTGTTACTTACACTTCTTAGTATGTCATTTTTTCCTTCAAAAGTAACCCAAACAACTGACATTGCTCAAGATATTCAAAGGGAGAACCACCAAGAAACTAGAGAAAACTAAAAGCATGATATGATAATGAAAAATGAAAAAAGAAATCCAAACAGCTAAGACTGAGCAGCACACATTATAGCCAAGTAAAACAAGGGAAAGGAGAAATAATCCCAATTCTGCATTATTTTCCTTTTCCTCAGTGTGTTGCTAAAGCACATCACTTTGCACACCCCTGCCAGTTGTAAGTTATTCTTACCACACACAGAAGGTCCTTGGAACGGCTAAGTTGCGATTGGTGTAGCAATGAGTAATAATAATTTTAGTTTCTGACTGGAAAAAAAAAAGAACAAGGGAAGACACTTGACAAACATTTTTAAACCAATAATGTGAATAAAGACTGCCTTTAACTATTTAATTTTGACTGTGTTTATTAGTGAGCTTATTCATGTAAATGAGTCTTAGTTCAAGGCTGCAAAGGAACAGTTGTATTTGGGATACTCTCTTGTACACCAACACTTCAGGAAGCCTAGCAGTTATCTGGTACAGGAAAATACTGTATTTACAAAAGGTTGAAAACATTTGGAAAGTCATCCCACTTATTCAGATGCCTTGAGAATTTTACTAGACATATAATGTACAGGACCTCTTCTTTAATAACATCTCCAAATATTGGAAATGGAATTTACTGTCTCAAAAGGCCTGAAAAACAGGTAAGCAATGCACCCTCACAACATGATAATATCGACCTTTGGAAATTTCTGATGAGAAAAACTGAACAAGTCAACCTCAAAATGAACAGTAGAAACAAATACTCGTATAAGCAGATTCCCTAATTAAAGAGATTGCTCCTTCCCTCTCCCCCTTCCTAAAAATAGAGGTTAGAACTGGCATAAGGGAAATATGTGAATAAAATCAACAGAACATTTTTTTCTCAGTAGTCCACCTCTTTCAATTAAATTTTTATAACATTTCCTACAGTTTTAATTTCTTACAGGAACTGGAAATCCTTCATGTTCAAGGCGCAGTTGTGGATCCAAGGACTTAGCTTGCCAGAAGGTCAAATAGGAAAGCTCAGCTGTCAAAAATACTTTCTGAAGGCGAGATTTTTTAGCAAAATCTTTAAATGTTTTGTGGTCACTCGCCAGATAAAACTGTAAATGAAAATATATATTAAGGACAGTATTAATGTAAAAGAAACAATATATGTAATTTTAAAACACGCTTTTGAACAAAAGCCCCTTTTCTTTTGGCTCCTGACAGATCAGTCTTCCCAGCTAAAACTATGCAGGCAAAACCCATAGGGTAGATTCTATACTGTTGATAAACTCATTAAGTAGTTGTTCTATATGCAGATTTGTGAATACTAATTTAAAATTAGATTTACATTTCAAATATTTTTATCTCACCAAAGTGATTGTTGAGAAGGAAAACTTTTTCAAAGTTGTGGTGATTTATTTTGAGTGCATACGTACCTGTAATGCCGAATTTGCTTTTAATTTGCAGAGGGAAAGAATGTTACTATTTAATAAAAATCTGCTTCCTCAGACTGATAGAATAGTGTGCCTTTATATTCCTGCTATGGATTGTCTTCATAAGAAAGGAAGTCTTCTCATTTTGGAGTTTCACAGAATATCCTGAGTTGGAAGGGACCCAAGAGGATCATGAGCCCAACTCACTTTGAACAAGTGAGTTGTTCAAAGTCAAAAAACCCCTAAAATCTCCTTGAAGAATTCTTTCGTGATTCGCAATCTAATTGTGATTTATTTTTCTTTCTTTTGTTAGATTTCTTTTATTCAGTCATTCTGGCTAACAGTCCCCTTGGTCTGCACAACTGACCTCAGGCAAGCAGCATAAACTGTCTAATTACGTATTACTTATCTTGATCTATGCATAATTCTGAGCCTGTTCTGTAAAACCAAGGTGTTGCACCACTGTACAGCTTTATATGTCTATTCTTGGAGAGGGATTCAATGCACATTATCAGTATATGCCACCACTGCCATTTGCACCTTTATTGCCTTACCAGTTTGTCAGAAACCCCTCCTTTTGTCCCAAGAACAAAGTTTTGTCCGTATCTAAGCGGTTCGCCCACTGCACTTCCATCAACACTGTTAAAATTGTAAAAAGGAAGAAAGGTAATCAGTTAATCAGTTAATCAGTTATCTGATTCAGATAATCAGTTTTACTATTGTTTAGGGGTTTTGTCTGTTTTGGTCTACTTTGTGACAACATTTTGTACTGTTTATCTTTTAAAATAGGTAAAATATCTTAACCTAAAGCAGAGCCTTTGACCATTGAGCAGGACCCTGTTCTTCTGTTTTTTCTCCAACAAACAGCAACAATCAAATATATATTTGAGAGTGAAAACATGCTGGGGTTTTTAGAACAAAACCACACCCACTTCATGGAAAGCAAATGCAATGGCACACATTTCTGCTTGCAGGAGAGTGAATATTAATAGTAGTGATATTTGGACATGTTTTGTCTGCTACTGCAATGAAAAGAGCAGCAGAATTTACCAAATGATACAGTGAACTTGATTCTGTCTTCACACCTAAGATGATTTAGAGGTCCTTGGAATTGATCAAAGTAATATGGAGCATGGAGTCAAGCTTAATGCATGACTGAAGACTCTCTCTTAAATAAATTAAATTTACTCATACTCCTATGTATATTAGCAAACTTGGTTGTATATTTCTCCAAACAAGATACCTAAAGCTAAAATAATAATTGAAAACAACTCAGGATAAAGCAGCAGACCTTACAATACAGAAAGCATTCCGACCGATGGGGTCCACACTCTTGACAGCACTAAGTCCACGTGAGAGCTGCAGGGGTTCGTCTGAGTACAGGGACACTTCCTCCATGTCAACAGCCAGGGTCACATCCCCACACATTTCGGGGTCCCTCTCCTCCAAGGTCCCTTCCAAATTCAAGGATTTGTTGTCTGGGTTCATAAGCAACACAGTGTCTCCAAAGTGAACAAATCCATCAGAAGATATTGACAGCTCTACCTAAATTAGAATTTACATAGTATTTTACAGAATTATCTGAACCTAACATCACAAGTATTTTACAGTATATCTAGTATATTATAAATAGTATATTTAGTATATAAGTTCTATATCATTCTTAGTGCATGCAGAACAAGAATAAGAGTTATGCCACTCTGTAGGGGGTCATGGGAAGGTGGACACAACCCTCTCTAAAAATTACCCTCTTGAAAATATTCTCTTGAAGTCTGGCTAATCTCTGTACTAAAAGTTGTCCTTGCTCTCTCTTCCGGATAAAATCCCTCAGGAGCTCCTGTTGGCAAAGGAGAGAGGAGCAGATGTGTTATCCAGCACCGAAAATCTCGCGTTTAACAGCGGATTTAGAGAGCCGGAGGCAGCCCGGAGCGGGGGATGGCGGTACCTGCTGCGCGTACTCCTCCTCCAGCCAGTTCCCGATCCGGACTCCCACTCTGTAGGAGGCCATGGCCGGGCCGGACCGCGTCCCGCGTCGCCATAGCGACCGCGCCGCGCCGCGATTGGCCAGCCCGGGGAGGGCGGGGTCGCGATTGGCCAGCCCATGGACGATGGGGCCACGATTGGCCATCCCATGCACGGTGGAGCCGCGATTGGCCAGCCCGGGGAAGGTGGCGCCACGATTGGCCAACCGGGAGGGGCGGGGCCGCAATTGACCAGCCTCGGCGGGGAGGGCGGGGCCGGGGCGGAGCCTGAGCGGCGCTGAGGGCTGACCGGGGCTGTGAGGGGCGGGGAGTCATGGGGTGGTTGATGGGGGGACGCCGCGTTCGGATTATCCCGTCCCACTGTAAACCCGGCACTGCCAGGTGCACGCGAAACCGTGTCCCCATGTGCGCACATCATTTAAATGTCTCCGTGGTGGTGACTCCACCGCCCTGGGCAGCTTGTTCCAGTGCTTGACAACACTTTCCGTGGATCCTGTCTGAATTTTCACCAGAGCAACCTGAGGCTGTTTGTTCTTGTTCTGTCACTCAATATTTCGGTCTCTTCTCCAGAGCTGTTAGAAGAGCTCAGGTCAGTCGAGTGCCCCTCCTCGGGCACTTGCCTTTACCCTCCATGTTACACAAAAAGGTGCATCAGTTTAACACAATAAATGAATTCACTCCGTTATCACTGCGCTATTGGTGAATACTGTCAATCATAGAGTGGTTTAGGTTGAAATCCTTAAAAAAACCTCTAGAATGGTCTCGTTTCAGCCTTCCCCTGCCATGGACAGGGACACCTTCACTCGACCAGGTTGTTTCAAGCCCCATCCAACCTGGCCTTGAATATTTCTGGGAAGAGGGCAGCCACAGCCTCTCCGAGCAACCTGTGCCAGTGTTTTACCACCCTCACTGTGAAAAGCTTCTTCATGTTTAGTGTAGTGAATGCATCAGGTGAATGTTTTGATTGTAAATGTTTTGCTTTGTTATTATCTTGGTTTGAAATCTATGTGGCAAGCTAAGCTAAGTGACTATGACGTGTTTACTTTCTCAATAGGCTAAGCCAATGATCTCCTCAGGGATGCTGTAGATCCTTGCACAACACATTTAATCCCTTTGCAACTGTCACTGTTTTCTTGCAAGCTTGCTCTTGTAAGGTTTGAATGCTGGACAATTTACAAAGATTAAAAGAAAATGTTTTTCTGCATAGACAGCTGGGTTACATGTTATCATCAGGCAGTTTTGACAGCAATTCACTTGAAACTTGGCTCTTTTCTGTTTGTTTTTTTTAACCCAAACGTTATTACTCAAAAAGTTATTTAGCACATCCCGAAACTTTTAAGGACCAAAGATAATCCATTTTTGTTCAAATAGCACCACTCAGTGTTCAGTTGTGGCAAATGACACTTCCCTGCACCTAGCTCTGTTGTCAGCAGTGCTGAAACTGTGTAATTAAAATAAGGAAGAAACTTTGTTCATCTTAGCCGAATGTCAAAACCCAAACACCTCTTTCTTGTTTCAAAATTAAGCCACTTAAATCAATATTCAGTAATAAATCATTGTTATAAAATCATCTATTATACTTAGCTGTGTCATTAACAGCAGGTGCACTGTCTTCCTGGAGCATGTGGCTAATATATAGAATTCTCAGCAAGCTTCCACAGTTTTGTAGCCTTATACAGTGTCTGTACTTAGTTACTTATACTTTCTGGTGCAGAGAGAAGTATTTGTACTAAAATGTAGCTGTGTACAGAAATATCTCCAAGCATTTCTTAGCAGGATTATGCTGAGTATCCTTGTCACCTGGAAGGATTTAATCTCTGATTCCGTAGTATTTCCTGTAAACAACAAAAAAGAGCTCCCTATAAAGATGTTTGAAAATTGAGCATCTTCCCTGCAGGAAAAGTTACAAGCCTATTCAACTTAGTTCAGTTTCCATTTGTGCAGATAAAATCTGTGTTTACTCCTAACTGTTGTTTGCTTTATTAAATGATGTGAAGGAAAGCTGTGCTTGTGAAAGAATTGATCTATGTTTTGTGTGTCAAGTTATGCCAGAATACAAATTGACCAGAACTAAAAGTCTGTGATATTTACTGAAAACCATAGTATTACTTTTTTTTTTTTTTAAGTCATTGTTAAGTAAAATTATAGCCGGCTACTTTCAGACATTCTTCTCCTACTGTCTGGAGTTACAGATCTTTTACCCTTTTTATCTTCTCTCTTTTTTTTTGTTTTGTTTTGTTTTGTTTTGTTTTTTCTCAATGAAAGATAACTAGATGGTTGAGAAGACTCCAAAGAGCACATAGACCTGTCTAAGCCATTAGTTTACATAAAAGGCTGGGCTGGTTAGACTTTTAATTGCCTTAAGCTTGTCATAAATATGTGAGCTAGAATATGTTTTAAATACTTTAAATTATAAATGCATTGGTATATTACAAATTATCTCGTGTGGTCCAACATGGCTAAAAGGAGAAGGTCTGAATGGGTGTGAACATATATTAAGCCCATGAAAGAAAAATTTGATCTTACTTAGAGAAAGTGGCAGAACAAAAAGTACTTAAAATAAGACATCAAATCACACACATATTGAGTGAGAATGTTTTTAATACCTTCCTTTTCTGCCTTAGGAGTGTGTCTATGGGGTTTTTTTTTCCTGTTTTCTTTTTCCTTTTGAAAATTGTGAGTATGCCAAATTTGATTAACAATACAGACTAAATAATACTGTACGGGAGTAAAACATTCTCTGGGACAATTTGTCTTCTTTCATGTTATTATTTTACACTAGCATTACTCTGACATATGCTATGAATCAGTTTTCTTTGCTGTTATTAGGTTTCTGGCAATTAAAGTGATTAATCTACTTGTTAATAACATAACTACAGTTTCTTATTCTAACCTATGCCCCAAACACTCCTCTGTTCACAGAACAAAAGGAATGAAGTAGTTTATGTGATATGATTTAAGGTTTGTTGTTTTGCCACTTGTGGGGATGCCTCCCATTTTGGCTGTGAATCCAGTGTGGAATTTTCCTGCAATGCTTTTTGCTGGCAAGCAGTGAACATTTTCATGGTATATTATTTTCTGCAATGTAGCAATCCATTAAACAGACCTTTCAGTCAACCTTTTACAAGAAAGAGGAGCAGGATTCTTGTGTGCCATATTGGCAGTAAGTTTGCTGATACAGGTACATGAGTGGAAATTTACCCTATATGGGATCTGGTTAAAGACATCCAAGTGGATATTATTGTTCGTTTGGTATTTTATGACCAAAAGAGAAGGAGGGAAGGGAATAATTTACAATGTGTCCAAGACCACCAAATACTTGCCAGTTAATTTGGATTGAGTTCTGCACATCTGCATGGTGTTTTCTACTGGTTTCTAATTTAGACTTGTACTGAACATTTCCTTTAGAGAAGTTTTATTATGAATATTTTCTCTTCAAATTGAGCTGTTCCATCATGACTGACTGTGCCAGCTATTGGAAGATTTTCACCTCTGCCTGGCTGAATTTCATTCAGTAGATGGACTTGAAAAACCACTAGAGTTCTGTATCTCTCAGAAAAATATTGTCGTTCCAGAAGCAGTAATTTATGAAAAGAATATAGAAATTTTAAATTATGTCTCCAAGAAATAACACTGTATTTTTCAGAGATTTGTAATAATTCTGAATAAGCTAAAATACTTTCATCAGCAATAAATAGTTTAGTGTGAGCAGAAATACCATTAACAAAGCTGTGTTGCTTCTTACATTTATCTCTTTACAGGACTGTGCATTATGTATGTCTACCCTTAGGCAATTTAAAAATGCTTATTTCCCAAGCTGTGGATTATTTCTCCAAGGTGTCTGACCAGAACAATGAGACTGACCATGGCATTGACTAAGAAAAAGTCTCTGTTTACTTCTTTTGAGAACTGCTTGCTGGGGACCCACTTGAAGAGAAATGTGATGTTCACTCACTTCCAAGGTATGGAAGGGAAACTGATCGTTTCTGATCTCTTTAAACTTTAGTTTCCATGAATACTCATTCTTGAGATTTGGAAATTGCTTTTTGTTAGCAATTCTTGTATGTAAAAGCAGTAGTGTGATCGTCTGTAAGGAAAAACTAGCCCTAAGCTCCATGACTTAAGCTGACTTTGTGGGTTGTTCAGGCATAAAGCCCTGCCAATGTGAACGTAACTGCTCCTGAAACTGGAAGACAACATTTCTGCATGACCTCTTGTGACCTAGATCATTCTGTTTGTTCCCACTTTAGGGCTATCTATAGATAGTGCTCAGGGTTGTCTTTGCTTCCCTTTTTAGCCTTGCCTGCAGCACGATTCCTCTCTGTTATTGTGAATTGTCTATTGGCTCAATCATTGCCCTGTGATGTCACTTTCCTCCTTTTGGATTTTACTTCCCTGTGAGCATAGTGTTAAGATAGAAACCATCCTGTTCCTTTCATTTTCCATGGTGCAAATATATGATCCAGTCTTGAAGCAAAGTAATGATGTATACAAATAACACTGGTGATACTGGTCAGTGTATCTTCAAAACTTTCCTAAATTTGTGTGTTAGAAACTGTATCCCACTAGCCCCCTTTAGAAGTTTATTTGTGGTAGTTAAGGTTTAGAGATAAAGAAATTATAGAGATCAGAGTACTTTGGTTCACATGAATGTGTTGCATAAAATGAACTATCTAGAAACAGGAACAGAAACTGATTTATGTGTTTATGCCACAAAACATGAATCAGTTAAATATTTCTGGCAGAGCAAAAAGGAACGTGATGAGAATCTTTTGTCCTAAGGGGGAAAGAACATGTGTATTGTAATTGTTTTTAACATTTTCTGCCACCATTCTGCTATTTATGGTTTTGAATTGGCTGACCCTACTCTGGCAGTGTATTTATGTCAGACATCACGGCCTACAGAAAATATTTTATATGTCTGAAGACCCTGGCAACTGTTCTAATTTGAGGCTCAGAACATTTAGGCATTTCTGTGTCACAATGGGTTTGTAAATTAGCACTGCTTAGTTGGTGGCTTTTCTTTGAACTGTGGGAGAGCAATGGTGTTGCAACGTAATGCTGAGGATGCAACAAATGGACAGAGCACAAATAATGTAATAAATAAGAAAATTGCTAAAATGTTATTGCAATGTACAATATACAAAGCGTATTTGCTAGTCCAAACTGAAAAGCTAGACCGTTCATTCCATGAACACCTGTTCTGCAGAGAAATAACTTCTTTGCTGAAATAACTTCTAAGTATTGGAAAGAGTCCTCCTGTATTCACTGGGGTCTGTGTGATCACACAGAGCACTGGGGGTCTGTGCTCCCCTCTTAGGGGAGCTCCTGGAAGCAGCTCGGAATTGCACTGGCGTCTCATAGGTATAGGGAACTCTTGGTTAAAGTTCAGAGTAAATTGTGTTTAAAATGTGCTCTTCATGTTCATTGAGGTAATCAAAGTGCAGCTTTCCCTTCTCCCTGCTTCTGACAGCAGAAAGTATTTTCAATAATATATCAGAACTAATTATGAAGAGCACCAGACCATAGGCATTGCCATCATTTAAACTTTTGATAATCCATCTTGGAGAGAGGAAACACATAGATAAAGAATGCATCGAGTCATCATAATCCATACAATCTGTTCATATCTTAGTCCCTAAGAAAGTTTGTTTCATCTTGATAGGAGTTACTAAGGAGCAAGAAATATCAAATAAATGCCAAGGCTATTTGGTTTTTTAACTAGTGTCTTCACATGGAAAGAGAAACCCCAAATACATTTGAGCAATCATAAGCTGTAGTAGCCACCGCAAACAAGAAATGAAAGAAAAAATTAGTGATATAAAAACGAATGAGTTCTATTCAATAAGAGAAAAGCTGATGGATTTTCTTCTTGTTGCAGGGCATACCACTGATGTAAGTGGACTGATATTTGCATAAGATGATTATCAAAAAGGAAATGAATTTTCATTTATGTCTCCATTTTATGTAGTCTTTTGGCATCAAAAACTGTTCTCTCTCTTAAAAAATACATGTGGTGATAGAGTTCTCTGCAGAGAACAATCACTAAATCCACAAAGAACTTTTTAATTTCTGTTGATCCTGGCAGCAGTCTTTGGCAAAACTTAAAGCAGCAATGCTGTCTTACAGAAAACTTGCTTGATTTCCCATGATGTAACAGGGTATGTAAATAATTCAGTAGAGTCAACTTTGAGATAAAAAACATCTGAATGGAGATGGTCATGCAGGGACCCAAGCTCCAAGGCTTAAGAGTACAAATCTGCAATTAGTGAGAAAATGCAGACTTTTATGTCAAAATATTAGTGAAAATGCAAAATAAGAAACATCAGGAAACTGGTTACATTAGCAAAGAAGTTTCATGTGGAAATTTAGACCACTTGGGTATTATATGATTTAGGAAAATAGAGAATAAATTCAGAAAGGAGAAAGGTGAATTAACCTTGGGAGACCAGCTAGATCTTAATACTAGCTGTGAGGAGAGAGAAAACTTTGCCTCTTAGTGGCTGGATGGAGGAGTAAGTGGCATTCTTCTGATTCTTCAGACTTGGATCATGAAGAAAGAATCAAACTGACCATCGGGTTCTGGTTGATAAGGAATGCAATAGTGACATCATGGCAGAGAAGGAATAATAAAATCAGAATAGCCTGAGTTGGAAGAGTTCTACTGGGATCGTTGAGTCCAGCTGATCCTGGCCCTGCACAGGACCACTCCAAAATCACACCATGTGCCCAAGGGTATTGTGTAAGTGCTTCTTGAGCTCTGTCAGCCTTGGTGCTGTGGCCACTCCCCTGGGTAGGCTGTTCCCAGGTGCCCAATCACTTTTTCCCGTTTTATTCAACCTGAGCCTGCCCTGACTCAGCCTCACGCTGTTCCCTCAGGTCCTATCACTGTCACCAGAGAAAAGAGAACAGTGCCTGCCCCTCCTCTGCCCCTTGTGAGGAAGCCGCAGACAGCTTGATTCTAAAGGAAGCTTTAGAATGACCATAATTTTTTTCCTCCTCCTGCTCTCTTACCTTTCATGGCCCTGCTCCTCTTAAATTCCATTTACTTTTGCCACCTCTCAAGTTGTTTTCTTGATTCATTTGGGGAGTTTCCAGGGCTGCTTGGTCCTTTGGGAATTCGTAGGCATTTCTGATGAGACTCCACTGTTACAGGTATTTTTGCTGATACACATTCCTGTAGGTACTTTCTGAGTATCACAGATATTATGTGTTAATTTATCCATTATTTTTTGTAACCACCTTTCTCTTTTCTTCTCTTGTGCTTGTTTGTTAAATCCTGAGTAACATGTACACCACAATATAATTGAAGGGCAGCACCTTGGTCTGTTCTGAAAGTTATATTGAAAATCCTATGACTTCTTACATATTTTTTATAACTATATCTTATTTGGGTGTGCTTTTATAACACTATTTCTGTAGAAAACATCTTATGTTGGTTGCATCTTCCATATTATGGAGTATGAAAGAGACTAAAAGCAACAATGATGTGTGGAAATTAGATGTGGGTTTTCCCAAGTTGTAGGTGCATGTCATGGTTGTGTGAAGTTTGGCTAGTTTTATTCATAAGAAGATTATACACTTTCCTACTTTCAGTAAAAGTCCTTCTATTTTACCATCTGCATTGACTTATAATAATGATTTTTAAATCTGTTTTTCTTCCTCAGAAATGTTTGTGAAGTTTTGCCAAGGGATTAAAAATAAAAGGGAGAAAGCAAACAAACTGAATAAACATGCAACTGAAAGAAGAAATGGTTGCAGGCAAGAATGGCTGATCCTTCTCTCTGTGTATTCCTAGGAAATGCCAAACCAAGTCCTGCAAAACAAATTGTTAGAAATAGCCTGGCTATTGCAAACTCATAGCCTAAGCTGATCAAAGAAATGAGCTTCAGTCTGTAAAATCATGAGGGATGATTCTGTTCCCTACAGCAAGAAAATATGCTGGAAGCCTAGTGCTTCTTAATTTTTATTGTATGACATCTTTTGTGCTGTTATGAATCCTGCATGATTCTAGTTAAATTTGGAAAGCTGGAGGACAGCTTTGCTGCTTTAATAACTTCTGCTGCTCCTGTAAGAGGTTTATATTCATGCAAATTTAGCATGCTTAATTTGCTACTAAGGTTCACTGTTCTCATTGTTTCACATATCCTGGCATGAACTCATTTAATTTATTCTTTTGTTAGCCTGTATCCAGCTGGTGAACTGCTAATCCTAGCAAAGGTTATCAAATGTAACAAAAATTGAACTAGATTTTTTTTCAGGAAGTACTAAAAGAGATATTTGACTATGATATCCTTCTCACTGTAATGGCAGATAAATGCAACAATAATCTGCTTCTAGTGCATAGCTGTGTTTACTTCAAATAACTGAAATTAGAAAATATAATCCTTATAGTTATTTCTGTGGTCCAGAATGCATCTCTGCCAAACTCCCATAAGTGTTCTCTTAGCTTTCATCCAGGAGAGGATGGAGCACCTGTCCCATGAGGAAAGGCTGAGAGAATTGGGGTTGGTCAGCCTGGAAAAGAGAAGCCTTTCAGGGTCCCCTTCCAAACCAAACCATTGTATGACACTGTGATTTTGGTGTCTTCAAACTGAGGTTGGGCAGCATAGAGAACCAATTCTGGATTGTCATCTCGACATTATAATATCAGCTCTTAGAGCTGTAAAAACTTCCAGCTCATGCTTCAGAGTTCCTCACATCCTAGACAAAACCAGGGTGATGGGTACACTGGAGAGTACATGATATCCCTGGGAGACATTTGAAAAGATTCACTTTACTGATTTTTGTTGGCAATTATTACAGTGGTTGTTGAGACGGACCAGTAAAATTTTCATTTTTTTGCCAGGTATAATAAATTAACTTCTTCTGTGTTACCATTTTCAGCAGGCTTGGAAAGAGAAATTAACTTCTGAGAAAAAAAAAGGTTTTAAGGACAGTTTTCTTTGAATGGAATTCATCATCAGTGAATGATCTAAGACAGGCATTTCAGTGCAGTATGGATAGGTGATACCCAGAGCTGTCCAGATATTTTCTGGTTTATTGGAATAAGATTGCTTGTATGCTTATTTCCAGTCATTAGTGCAAAAAGGAAAAAAGACAATTCAAAGCACTGAAATTAAAAACATCCTTATGGTATTTCTTCTTGTCCAGACTGTTATCTGTAGTGTTTTCATGCTTGTGTCTAGAAGCAGCTTGTTGGTAGCAGATGGAATGTTATGGTGGCCTTACCATTCTTTTCAGCAGCAAGTTATTCTCATGTATTTCTGTGTTGTCCTAATCCTCCAGCTGTGGCATAGTAATGTCTTGAATAATGTATTTGTATATATATTTCTTTAAAAAGGTACTGAGGTGCAGTTTTTACCTCGGCTGTCTGGGCAGCACAAGGATCCAGAGCCAGAGCAGGCACTGCAGGTGATGTTGTGTAGATGTGAAGGGTGAAGACCAGAAGTTTGGAGGGCGAAGTTGAAACCTGTAAATGAGATTCGAGGAGGGAATGAAACATGATGAGTGTCAGGCAAAGTAAATGATAATTCCAGCAACATTGTGGATACAATGGAAAACAAGGCTGGAACTTCAGGAAGGAAGAGGAGGCAGTGAGACAGAATGATTTTTCTCAATGTGGTCAACAACAAATAATGCCTCGGTGCTTTTTTGTTTTTAGCAGTAGATATTCCAAAGTACTCTGACCCTTGGAAATTGATTTGTTCTGCTTGTTACAATGATTATTTCTAGAAATTTGCTGAGGACAGGAACAGGAAAATGTTTTTCAGTGGCAGTCAGTCCTGCAAATAAGTGTTATGGCACCACAATGTAATTAATGCCAAATGTGTCATCGTGCCTTAGTCTGAAAGGAATTTAGGATGGAGCCCTGTTTTCTTAGTGAATAAAATACCATTTCACCCTAATTAGACTCTTTTTCTACTGAGGACAGTGGTTAAATTGTATTAACTATACCTCTCTCTTCAATACTACTGCAGTCTGTACCAGTGACTGATCCTTTGGCAGATGTAAAACTGAGCATGCAGGAGACATTTAATCTGGGACAGAGCTCAATCTAGTCAGAAGAGAAACCCTAGAAAAGTACATTGTGTAAGTATAAAGGCCTTTATGATGTACCAATACGTTCCTATTGTGCCCAAATTGCTAATGCAGACCTAACATATGTTAACAAACTGAAAATTACTCAAATCTATTTTTCTTTTATGCTGATAATTACTCCAAACCTGTGCTTTAGTACTTTGTAGTAGAAAAGAAACAGCTACTTTTGTTTTTGCAAACTGGATTCATTCTTTAGCAGAAAGTCTCCCGTAGAAAGATTTCTGAATCCTCACCCAACCATGGATTCAGGGAAGGACATACCAAACCTGCCCTAAAATCCTGAACTGAATTGTTTTGTAACCTTACAGCTGGAAATATTTACACTGCAAAGACACAATGGAACTGTGTCATCCTTGAGATTCCCATACACATTCCCCTACTCGTCATTTTCCCTCACATTTTACGCTGTAAAGGTGGTTCATTTACACAGACAGAACAAATACCACTAGGCAGAAATCAATGTCTGCACAGAAGTTATTTTTCATGCTGTTTAGAATAGCACACACTTTTTCCTGAAATGTGTTCAAAGATCATCATTCATATGACAAAATTGTATGTTTGCTCATGTAATTTCTGTTGGATATTTTGGATTTCAGAGAAAACGGGAGCTGCTTGAGAGCAAAGAATTGCTAAAATGATAAACGTGCTACCATTTGAACTCTTGAAATGCCCATAAAAACTGACACGTCAGTAGTGGATTAACATTAAAAACTCTGGCGTACAACAGGAAGCAGGGCTTAAATCTGGGGAAAACAATAGGCAGTGAGAGCCTTTGTATCTGGGAAGGATTTCCTTGTTTTATATTTGCTTGTAAACATGGCACGAATTCTGCTGAAGCATGTGGGGCAGTTTTAGTGATTTACATGTCTGAGAACTTTCCCTGGTGACAAAAATAGCAGGGATTTTATTTTTAAAACTTAAATAAAATGCTCCTTAATCTGATTGCAGGGGGCACAGAAGCTTCTCTTTCTACCCACTGCATTCAGAGCTGTTAAACTGTGATATTCCCAATCAGATGTGTAACAATGCTTCTCATTTTCAAAGCCAGATGAATCATACAGAGATGCCACACCAACCAGGTCTTATTCTTTCTTACTTCTAAAGAAATTTAATGATTATTTTAAACCTTTCTTCCAAATTTTCTGAGTGTGTAATCTGTCAGATTACAAAACCAGTGTTCTGAGCAAAATTCTGAGTGTTAGATCTTTATTCTCTGGTTTTCTGCTTGCCATATTTGTGAAAAATAAAATTGACCTGATGTTTTAAATTTTTCCAAATTGATGTTTTTTACCCAGTGGCAGAAGCACTTCTAGCTTTTTAAACCTGCTTTGTGCTTCTAAATTAGCTTCAAGAAAGTGATTTATTTATTGAAGACCTTTAATAATGGAGAATTTTTATGAATTTTTCTACCTTGGATCCGATCACGTCATATAGCAAGGTGTTCTATAATATGAAGAAATAATGCTTTGCAACAAGTGCTTGAAGTGAATTAATAATCTGAATTTCAAGGTCAGTGGTACATTTTGTGCCAAGGTGGCTATTGTTACTTGGGTGTGCTGGTCTCTACAGGCCAGAAAGTGGCTTTAAAAAGACAGCAAGCTAAGAAACCAAAGTACTGCTTAATGACATACACAGGGTGACTGACGACATGGTGCTACTGGGAAATTAATCAATTTCTTTAGTCCTCTCATAATTAGGTTTACAGCCTTTAGGGAAGAGCTATGGTTAAGAAGATAGAGAACAAATGTTTCTAGAAGGAAAGGAGGGGGGGGAAGCCAGCCTTGAAACTCTTTCCAAAATGTGGACAAATGAAAAATAGTTATTATTATGTCAGCTGAATCAATATCTAAATCTAACTGCCAACTGGCCCTCTCTCTACAGTCTAAACACTCATTTTACTGCATTTTTTCTGCAAATAGGAGCTGGAGGTCATGGAGGAAGCTTCTAGACAAGGCCACTATATCCTAGGGAGTGTTATTTTGCCTAACAGAACCCTAAAGGTCCAAAAACCAGTCTGCTTCCATGTTATGCTTTCACATGGGAGTTAAAAAGCTTAGAAAAAAAATTACATCGAATGCCAAATTTATACACCTAAAGGTGGATATAAAATGATGAGAGTAGTGGTAGATTTTTCACACAGATTCCTCTTCGCACAGACCATTTTCAGTGGATTTGTGCAAACCAAAGCAAGACTGATTAGGTCAGGATGCAGCACAGAGAAGCGTGGTTTGCCTTGTTCCAGCAGCCCAGGGTCAGCAGCCTTGCAAGCTTGCCAGACAGTATTTTCTTTTCCCAAATTAGAAGTTGTGTGTGCCAATAGTAGGTTTCCTGGTTAATTCTGAACTGTAAATTGAAGGAGAGCCAGGTGCCCTGGCCTCATCCAGAGTCAGGATAGAGCTAACCAGTGAGGCCAGAGGATCTCACTGCCACGAAATTCAGCAGGAGCTGTGAGCCCCTGGTTGCCACACCAGGGGTATTTTGGCCAGTCATCAGTGACAGTACCCTAGAAGGCAGCTCCTCTATTGCAGCATCCTAGTCTACGAAGAAAGTTATGATTTTTGAGAATCTAGAAGATTTAAATAAAATGGGAAAACAAACCATCACTATGGAGATGTGCAATATCAAGACAGGAAAACATATGCCATAGTTAAAAGTATTTTTTCAGTTTGAGAGCTTATTTCAATTATGAAAAGAACAGGAAATCAATTCTGATACTCTTCTACCATTGGATTGGAGCACCAGTAAAGTTTCTTTTTCAGTTCTTGATGGCTTTTCAGTGCTCGTGTGGCAGATGTTCCTCAGCCCAATCACTGTCAAGCACTCGTTGGTTTTGTACGTGCATAAAATGATGTCTGACAGCACTGGGGGTATGGAGTGAGTGTTCCATGTTACACTGGTGCAGGCTGCTGCTAATATTAGAACAGAATGAAAGCTCACTTCCTGGAGGCATCAGCAAGCTTTATTTGCAAATTTTTTTCAGTTGCATCAGACATGTGGAATAAATTATCATAAACTGCTTGTGATCAAATGTAAAGTACCAGAAGGATTTCCAATAGTTAATCCCTTTATTTCTGGAGTCTGTGAAGAACAAATTAAGCTGAAGACTGATACATAACTGGTTTTCATTAAACTAATGCTCTTATATTATAGTATTGTTTGGTTTAATTATGGAACATAATTTTAGAAATTACAAGCTTTAGAAATAAGGCAGTCAGCAATGTATACTAGTCTATAACTGATGTTATTCTGCATGAACCTCAAGTTTATACTGTGATACTTCTAAAGTGACATTAGAGGTGTTAAAACTTGCTTCAACACTTGGTAATAAACTACATCTTACTTTGTACCAATATATTACATGCCTATGGCCAAAAGCAGATTTTCCCCATAAATTCTGCTGAAAGATAATCCTCTATTTCCATATATTTTAATTCAACAAAGTTTTGGGAGGCAGTTTTTGCTTTCCATTTAACTAAAATAGATGAGATTCTCACATCTGAAAGGNAAAAAAAAAAAAAAAAAAAAAAAAAAACCGACCAAAAAACAAACTCTTAGCATGCAAAAGGAATGGTCTTTGGTCTGACAAACTGTGTGAATAAAAAAGAAAGCAAAGAGAGAATAGCAAATGCACTTGGTTTCTCATTCAGTTCCTTCTCTCTTTCTCTTTCTTTTCCCTTTATATAAGGAGCAGTCCCCACTGATGTTTGTGATATAAGTGCAGCCATGTCAGGAGCTCTGCACAGGAGGTGCTATGGAGAAGGAGTTCTCCACCTTCAGTGGCAGAACAGAGAGCTCTGGGTTGCTGGTGAGTCCTCTGGGTGCAGAGAGCAGCTCGATCCGGTTGCCTGGATCCCCAGAGTCCCTGCAGAGACATTGGGTTAAGTGGATTATGTGCATGGCTCACCTCTGAGCCTGTGGTTTCATGAGGCAAGGTGAGCTGATCTAGTAGTTTACCACTGCTGAAAGGATAATCTTGTTCCTTTGCTCCCAGCTAACACACCCTTCACTTTCTGTGTGTTATCCAGCCCTTGAGAGAGTCTGCTTTAACCTGTTCACCCTTCAGGAGAAGGGCAGAATTTTCTTGAGTAAATAAATTGAATTGATTCATGAAAATAAGGAATTAGCGCCATGGTTTGGGCAAGTAGCAAGGGTGGGACCACAGCAAAGAGGGGAGGAATGGCATAAAAGAGAATGGAAACAGAAATTTACCCTTTTTTGGTTTTTTTGTTTCTCTCAGATTCTTGTAAACTATGCCATGAGATACTGCCCTAATTTATCTGAGAAGGTAAATAAACGTGTTAATGCAGGTAACTGGAAAATGCTTCATTGTTAAAGGCCAAGCAATAGGTAGTGGAAGAGCACGGAGAGATGCTGTATGTTGATATGTGTGCTTCTTGTTCTTCTTGTTTGGCCTATTTATAGCAGACATTCTTTTTAAATACGTGCTGAGTTAATTAGGCAAGGTCTTTTCTTCGTCTAAATGGCATTTTTGTGTGTTACATGATACCTTTGAAACCCTGACCTCTGCACTGAAAGATCAGAAGACTGGAATAGAAAAAGAGGAGACTGTGCACACATCCTTCTTGACAAGGGAAAGCACTGGCATTGCAAGGCATCTCTGAATTAGGGTCTGATTGGTCTGAGTTCCTTGTGCATGTCTTCTTTTTCCATCTGGAAATTTGTTTGTTGGAGGAATTTGAGCTGTTTCTACATTTGTCCAGGATTTATGGATGTTCAGTAGTTTAGGCAGAGACACTGTGCAGTTTGGAGATTCCAGATATGTTCGTGTTACATTTTCAGAACAGACACAGAGTGCATTTGCAGTAAGTCAGATGTTTTTTGGGCAGTAGCACAGAAGCCTCCTGTGGAGCCAATATGAATATTCTCGATAATTCCAACATGAACCAGAAGCACTGAAGTATTTTATAATAAACATGTAGTTTTCACTGTCCGTGAAATCTTGCAAAGTATGGCAGCCAAGCCCTGCTGTAGGGAATTGTGGGACTGTAACCTGCAGGAATAGAAAAGAATGGAAACAAAAGTGTAATATCAGTATGTGCATTGACCCTGGGCAAAACACAAAACGCGCCACCTTTTTTAAATAGGACTTGCCAGGGCTATACTGAAGGCTGTGAACATCAATTCAGAGAATGCAGCTTTTCCTGGAGGGTAGGGGGTTTTTTTTCTGATTTTCTACAAATTTTGCCCCATTGGATGTCGTCTATGTTCAGCAGGTGTGCTGCGTTCTCAAGCACTGACATGCAGTTCAGTGAGTTTAAACCCTTGGGAACAATATTGCTTGAAGTTTTGGCTGCAAGGTTTCTGTTCCAAGGCCCTTCAAACATCCTTCCCCCCAGTACCCACCCTGACTTACTGTTGGAGGTGCTACACAATCAGTAGCAGTCTCCTTCAGTCAGATGGGTGTGCTAATAAGCTAAAGACAACAGGCAAAGGAAATACTATTCAGAGGTCTTGAGGTCCCAAGGGCTATGACTCAGATTTGGGACAGGGTGCGAGGAATTGCTTTATTTGGTATCTGTTGCCTCCTCCAGCTCCGTGTCATTGTTAAAAGTGAAAGACTCACGCACCCAACTCTTTCCTCCTTGTTTATAAGGGTGAGGTATGTGGATCGTACTCTTGTTAAACAAACAGAGGCATACAAGGTTTTCCATGTTCTGGATGTAGCTTGGCTAAGGCTGAGGAATCCAGAGTTAAGACTGCTGTTGCAGGCGTAATTAACTCCAGCACCATTACGTGTAATGCAGCTATGCAGCTCCATGTGGGCCATCCAGTGCCTACCCAGTTCCGTGTAACAGGCTCAGGATACTTGTTCAACTATCTGATTTAATGTTCAAGTAGTTTAACTGTTCAAGTGTGTCTGATTTAGCATGGGATGATATAACTATCTCATAACATCTGAAAAATTTCTAAGAAGGTGGCATTTACAAGATAAGAAAGTACAAGTGGGTGACCTAGCTGCAACTGTAGCAGCAATTACCAGTGTAATGTGGCATGAGAGGAAAAATCATAGTAAATTATCATTATAATCCTCTGACCTGGCACTGATTTACAGAAGTGTTGTGGCTGTAGTTTCTGAATGCTTGGCAGAGAATTCTGAGCATTCTAAAACCATTCCTTCAATCACATACCACATGCTTTAAGTTTTAAGTCATTTTAAAAAACTTTATTTGAGTCAGCCTTGGGCTAACTTTATAATGGAGACAAGAGCTCATTAACAAAAACCTGATGCTTTTATACTCTGTGGTTTTGAAGCTAGTGGCTATTATTTGAGGTAAATCCCTTATATGAACGTACTAATATCCACCAGTGACCTTGTAACCCACAGCAAGTTTTGGTACTAAATAAATTTTAGCTTTCCTCTGACTGCAGTCAGGACTGAGGTTTGCTCATGTCAGCAACCACACGTGTTGCTGTACTGCTGGTAATTGTGAGGAGTTACTGAACAAACTCAAGGCAGGGACTGTGCATTCAGTTTCTTATACTGCTCTCATGCCCCGATGACCAAAATGGAATACTGGGAATGCTGCATTTAAACCAAGTCTGACAGCAAGGATTAACTGGGACAAGCACTGATTTGAACTTGACCGTGAATGTTTCTGAAATATACAAGTAGGAAAAAGTAAATATTGAATGTGAGGGACATCCTGATCCTTTTATGCGAACTTACTATTTAGTAGGGAGAGGGAGAAGTTACTTTTACATTTTATGAATGCCTAAGGATCTGAGCATGCTCCGTCAAGCAGGATACAGAGCAGACTGCAGCTCTGTTCTGTGTCTGTTAAGGAAATGAGCCCCACCTCTGCTAAAATGGGCAAAACATCCTTGGTAAACAGCGCACTGGGCAGAGCTTACACAATTAGCAATTACTCCATGAAACCCCGGCTGGCCACTGCCCAACTTCAACTGAACTTTTATCCTCCTACAACATTTTGTTTAGAAACTATTTTTAAACAATAATACTCTCTAGCAACACCCATCCTAGAGGACATCAACTGCTCTGACTGTCGCCTCAACTCCTGCTTAAAATGGGAACAGCAGATGCCATCTCTAACAGAAACTATGAAAAGTCAGTGACCAGTACTTCGTGTCTTATACATCTTCATTAATGAAAAGGAAACAAATTACTTCCACAATGCTGTATTGTTACACTCAGTCCTGCACAAAGGCTTCTTCAGAGTCACTGTGACAGCACGTTCTTCATGACAGAAAGTGAGTATGTTGGAAAGCTGTCAGTCAGGGAAGCAGCTGAAGCCCTGAAATCATCTCTGCCCTCCATTTGGATTCAAACTGTGTACCAGAGACAAAGACTATTTGGCTGATTCCAGTTTATGCAAACAAGATTATGCCTTAGTTTTCTTTCAACAGTCAATCTCATATTGTAATTTGACAAAAAATTTGAATCTTTAGTCCTCTGCTACTTTTAATAATGTCTTAGAGCACCTCCTGGAAAGTGTTGGAAAAATAACCACTGCTCTGCAACAATTTTTGAGTTCAAATAGATGAGTACTTGCCCAGAATTACTTGAAACAGTATTAACCACTGATGTTTTCCCAAATCAAGTATCTCCTTCCTTTCCTACTGACATATTAAACTCTCCACAGCCCACAGCTTCTCAGCACTGTTAAATGGCTGGTTATACTCTTAGCATAGTTACATTGCAGCCATGGTCTCTTTTTGAAAATAAATTGAAAGCGGCCCACGTGAAGAGGAAGTGATGTAGAGAAAACAGGAGGACAGAATTTACTTTTGTTTCATAATCCAATTACTTTGGATACACTGAATCAATGGGGCTGTTCCAGCTCTGAGAATAAGGCTTTCTCATGTGACTACGTGCTTGGAATCCCAAACTCTGCCAATTCATGCTGGCATAACTCCTGCCTCCAGCTCTCTGCCTGTTCTCCTAGATGCTGTCAGGCCAGTGGGCAGTGGGCAGCTGGGCAGTGTTCCTGCCCTGAGACACCACTCTGGGGTAGCAGAACAAGCAGCCATAAAGTTCAGATTTTACTGTCTTGTGAGCAGCAGCAGTTGCTGAAGGCTCCAATTCACAGTCCTTTATGGATTTTGACTTAAGCAGCTGAAAAGGTCGTTGTCCTGCTAGCACTCATAACTCCAGCAAAAATTGTAATCAGAGCCTCCAAACTAATCACAGGGGGTTAAACACTGTTCTTCAGGGCTGTCACCAGCCAAAAGCATTGCTTGCATCCAAGGTCAGTGCAGTCAACTAGCCAATGTGTATTTACATGCATGTCCACACGTGCTTTTAAATACACTTCTGCCTGTTAACTACAATCTCCTGGTGAGTGTTTGATTCCCCTATGGTTCTAAAATGAAGCTGGTTTTGTCAGCAGTTTGTCAAATCATATACTGTGAGTTTTTCCCACCAAGAGGAGTAGTAGCAGAGCAGCACTGTGGGAAAAGTGATTTATTGCACACATGTTATAAGGGAGGTTGGTCTGAAGAATATTTATATTTATGATTTAAATGAGATCATCTGGGGATTTTTCTCAATAAAGGAATAAGAAAAATTTAAATGGATGGAGCTCTGTGTTGGTGTGAGCAGTGTCCATAATTTTTTGTGGGAATGTATGAAAGAACCTCAAAATTCTTGCTCTGATTTTGAAAAATGATGTAAGAGTTCTTTGGGGGGTATAGCCTCCAAATTCCTAGCATTTGGGTGTAAAGCAGACAATTGTCTGGATTTTTGGAATAAAAAATTATGCCAGTAGATAAATGTTTGGAATTATTTTGACTGCAGCCAGCAAATATATCTCATCACTATGGTTGCAAAAACAAACACCCACCAAAGAACTGTATCCGACACAGGGAAAATAATTAAGGGAAATGGAACAATTTGCAGCTTGTATTAAATTCTTTGCATTCCCTCACACAAATCAGTAGTTGGAGGGGTGAACTGTGACCTCGATGTGAATATTCTGTTTAAGTTCCTGCCATTATGACAGTAGCAAATAAGGCAAACACTACTTAAAAATAGAAAGGAACTTGAGATGTATCCTCCTACTCTGAACCATTTTCCATCCCACATTTTTGATAATCAGTGTGAATTCGAGTATAGTTTTCCTTTTGAATCCAAATTGAAAATAATTTGGGATTTTTTACCTCTGGTTTGGATGTAATTAAAGACAAGTCCAAAAACCCCGTTGACCTTCCATTGGAATTAGATGGGAGAGAAAACAGGCTTTGCAGGTATGGTACTGCAGGTTTGCCTTTTCTTGTATTAGAAACAAAAGAAGTAAAAAAAACCAGATGTTGCTCTGATTTTTAATATTGAAACTACTGTTAATGTTATGTCCTTCTTCAGGGAGCTCTTTTTTGGTTTGATTTTGATAGATGGACAAACATTAGCTGAGCTCTGTGTGCTTTTATTTGCAATAATGTTTTTCAGTAGTTCCCAGATGAGCTAGTACTTGTTTGTAAGTATTTTGGGATTCACTGCTGTGAAAGTTTTGGGGTCAATCCAAAAGTTAAACTGCAGAAATAGCTATATAACATTAGCAAAGGCAGTTTGCTCCTTTCCAAGTTGTAGTAAGCCATAAAGTAAATGTAATGCCCTGGTAATAGATGTCAAGTGAGAATCTTCATGAATGGTGTGAAACGCTCATGATTCATGTGTCGTCTGCTAGAACAGTGTCAAATACAGCCTTGTATAACTAGGTTAAATAAGTTGCCCTGAGCATAATGTTGTCATCAGTGTACTTTTCCTCTGATGCTAAGGGTGGTTGCAGCCTGGCTGAGCTGGGACTGCTCTTGAAGGCAAAGTTCTCCTGTTGCATTTTTGTTTTGTGACCTGACTGCCCTGTCAAGCAATCATTTGACTCCTCTTGCAACTTTTATGTTTCCTGTATGGAATCAGATCTGTAAGAGTCCAGGCATCCTCTCTTAAAGTCAGACATAAATTTCAGACCCTTGTAAAAGGACAGTAGTTGAATGTTGATCTGACTTTGTTATCTTTAATCAAGAAATATAAATATATGCAGAGTACAATATTCTGTTCTTGCTCGACAATGAAAGCTGTATTTCATTACTTTAACTTATAAACCCTCAAAATGCTATGAAAAAGCACTAATTCTGTTCATTATGAATGCAGGTTGTGCAGTCAACCTCCCAAATATTGCACTGAAAATGTAATTCCCACCATCAAGATGCACTTGGCCTGAAGAACTTGCTGCAACATTTGTATGTTGTGCTAAAGAAAGCTGTGTGAAGATTCTAAGCTTGTCAGCTGAATTTTTTAACATTAATTTTTGATGGCATGACCCTGTAGCAGCAGTTATATTCAGTTAACAAGTAGCTTCTAAAATATCCGTGTGTTTTTGTGTGTGTATGATTAAATAAATAAACTCATGAATGACCATTCTGTGTATACACAACCAGGTAATTCTTTTGTCAGGTTTTCAGACATTACAATTTAAATAAAGCTACTGGCCAACAGAGACAGCCACTCTTAGGTACTCTATGAGAATGATTGTTTTTTTAAAGAAATTTTTTTTTAGAAAAGAGGGAGGTATCAAATGACTGGAGAAAAAGGAATGTGTTTATGTTTGAGATGAACAATCCTGTTACGGTATTTCCAAGTATCCTTCTAATGCAGCATGTTTTTATTAAGTTTCAGAAAAATTAAAAGAAAAAAATGAAGCAAAATAAAATCACTGAAAATGCAGGCAGAGCCAGGTAAGAGGGAAATAAAAAATGAATCAAGAGAAGTCTCTGTGTAAAGAAGCAAAAGTGAGAAAATGAAAATTTTAATGCAAAAAAGTATCTGTGCCAGTCTAATTTTTAGAGACTTCTCTGTTTCATTGGAAGTTCAGTTAGTAGAAACCCAGGATTATTAAAACTAAGAAAAGGGAACCATTATTTGAAAGCAATATGAATTTAACTGATGGAAGAAACAGGTCCATAAACTGTAGCAATCTTTATGAACACTAAATATAGTCTGAGAAGTTTGAATTACTCTTTTAAATACCTTGGTTTCTACTGTACACTTGTAAATCATGACAGTTCTCCATTTATGAAATGTGTAATTGAGTGAATTTCTCCCAAAACTGAAATGCTGATTTTTTTAAAGTGTTGTCCATATTCCTCTTTGTTCTCATGTGATATCATTGACTAAAGCCATACACTTCATAATGAATCTCAATAAATTTTGTGGAATCTCTTGACCTATTACACAACGGCCCAGTAGTGTTAGCTTATTTAGCCAGGATGTATTTGAGGTATTTCAGCATCTGCCTTAGGACACACATGTAACTGTAATCGAAATACAGTGTGTGGGTTGCATTTTAGACATCCTCAGTGCTTCATCTTAGCTAATCATTCTGCTTGTATGACCTGCTTAGTTACAGCCATTTGACTGTTTTTCATAGGTGTGGTAGGTGCCAAGCTATTAAGACATGGCCTGCAAATCCAGATCAGCACTGGAAAACCATATGAAACCTGGATGGAGTGGTAAAGGTATTACACAATATTACACAAACAAACTGGGAATTTTGGGGGTAGATTTTTGTTGAGTGGGTGGCTATTAGGAGTGAAATTTAGGAAATAGTGCCATGGGACTGAACAAATGACTTCCCAAGTAAGCAGTGCTCTTCTTAGTACAGTCACCTGTCCTCAGCCTGGATGGGTACAGGTGCCCAGGGCCAGCAAACCAGGAGCTCAGAAGAATCAGAGGGTAGTTGCAGTTGGAAAAGCAAATTGTAACATTTTTGGCACCTTCTTTTCATAGCTGGCACTGCAGATTTACCCCACTGAAGTTCCTCGGAAGGCCAACATGCTGGAAAATGTGCAGTTCTGGGAGAAGGTAAGGAGAACCAGCTTCTCACCACAGTCCAGCACCTCAGAGAAGTTTGGAAAAGTCAATCACAGCTGGAGTTTGTACTCCCAGCCTGAGGTAACCCATGAAATTTTGCTCCTGAACAGTCATTTTGCTGAGTGCCTCTTAATCGGTTTTTGCAGTCACACCAGAGAACAAGCCGACAGTCACTCAGCTTAACTTGAGAGAGTGCAAGCTGTGCTGTCCTCAGTCCTGTGAGGCTGTTCTGGAAGAGACAGTGTCTGCTTCACCCCTCTTCCCTGGGGTGCTGCAGCTCCCTATAGATTCTAACTAGCAGCACAAGTTACATGTCTGATTGTGTCATTACTGGTGTTTTACTGTAGTGACTGGTGTATTATGGAAGTCTGTGGTTGCACTGTAATCAAAAATCCATATGGGGAATACAGGATAGGATCACAATCATTAGTGTAAGGTCAGCTTGAACCCTTAGGTGTTGAGTTGTCACCAAAAATATTTGGTTTCCCTTTTATATACTACACAGCAGATTGCCTTCTTATTGTAAGCAAAAAACTGATATTGAATTAGAAGACCATGCTCTATGTGAAAGAAACTCAGAATACTTAAAAGAGGGGAACATAAGGGCAGTCATATAGAAAGTGATATATGAAACAAGAGCTAAGTTACAAAATGATTAGGTGTTTGCCAGCCAAAGAAAACAAGTCTCTGTGAGACCTAAACTGCCTACTCCTCTCCTAGGGCTCATATACCAACTCATGGGAGCTCTGCAGTGGAAATGTACATTTAATTCTGATTTGTTTTACTTGGCAATTGTATTCCTCCAACCTTACTGATTTCAGCATTCAATATTGTAATGATGCATCTCAATAAAAAATACCTAAGATCTTAGTTGATCCGTCAGTCCTGAAAAATAATTCAAATACCGCTTCCATTTAATGGCATTATTCCCAAGGATTGATTCAGAAGAAGAGCAAACAGACCTGCACATAGGATATAGTTAAGTAATTTACATGGTGGCAAAAATACGTTTCTTGTTTTGTTCTCTATTCATTCCTGATTATTCTTTCTTAGGCTTTTCTGTGTGAATTTATTTGAAGACATGTTCAGTGATTTGGAAAGAAAAAGTTAAGAAAACTGGTCAGTATTTTGGGTCTACTTTGGAAACCTTGGAGCACAGTAAGACTTAGATACCCTCACTATTCATGCATTCTTCAGAAACCACATAGATTTCATTTTGGACTATATCATTTGGAATGGTGGGTCCAGTTTTCAGATGGGCCTCTCCAATTCATGTGTGTTTCCAAGGACTGTGCATTGATACCTACAAATCTTTCAACAAAATGCTCATCCCTTTCAACTGAATGGGTTTCTTCCTTAAAGAAATGCCATATACAATTTAAACATCTAGCATAAAATAGAAATATAATCTAGACTGTATACGTTATGCTTGGGAAGTCTGTGTACTTAATATTGTCTTACATGTGGCTTATGAAGCTCTTTTAACTCCTTCATGTAACGGGAGAAAAAAAGAGGCATTTTTTCTTTTAGCACATTCATTACATTACACAGGATATTTTAGGAATAAAAAAATTATGTATTTATTTAATCAATTCTATAGATTTTCTTCCATAATTGGTTTGCTGTTACAGAGTCCACTTGGTGAAGTCACGTCTGCTACCATTTCTGTCTTTTTATGATTTTTCTTGTCCCTGTTTCTCTCAGACTAACCTAATTTTTATCGTGTTGTTTGCTTAAATTAGATTGTCTTCACTGCAATCGTATCTTCAGAGCATAAACAATCAAACTAGGTTTGACTAGTTAGTATATTTAAAAGTAATAATTTAGAGAACGAGTAATTTACTGAATTTCACCAAAAAATCACAGATTTGACAAGTTCTTGAACAGTCCTTAGCAGAAAAATTTTGAACTGGTGTGAGGTATGTCTACATAAAGCTGTAAATATACATTTGGATAGATTTTTCCATAGCTCTTTGAAAGTCTGGCCTCCGTTTTATGAAGTTTGTGACTTTTTCAGTTGTGAGATCAGGAGAAAATGATTTGGTATTTACCTTGCTCCTTCACATGCCAAACATCTCAAATTTAAATCATTTCTGTATTGTAGTGACTCATTCAGTCAGAGCAACTTAATGCATTTTACTCACTTGAATATTTTCACCACCATAACACTTTTGTGAACTGTAATTAACTCCATTTTACAGCTGAAAAACACGGAGATAAAAGAGATGAGAAACAACACTTTCAGAAATGACCTCTAAAAACCCTAAGTGTAAAAACTCAGGAGCCCCTTTTGCATGCAGATGTCAGTCATTTTGCCAGTGTGTCCTAAGAAATTTAGCAATCTTGGCAATGCATCTTGTGACTCCTACTTTTTAATTTTATTTGCACCTTCGCTGTATTATTTCAAAATGAAAAAAAATGCATACTTTATTCCTCAGCCATCAGATCTACTAAGAATAAATGATACAATACTGACTTCATGGTGCTGTGATTGCTCTGCTCCAGCCATTTATTTAGTAGTGATGCTATTTATAGAAAGCTCCTTCATGTGATGGTGTTGCCAGTAACACAAATGTACCTTGAATGCACTCTATTTTAAACAGAGGTGAAAGGCTAAGGAAAATATAAAAGAACCCACCTTTAATATTTCAATTTAACAATAACAAGCAGGGTGTGGCCACCCTGAAAGTGCAGCTTGTCAAATGCTTGGGAGAAGGGAAGGGTGGGAAAGCTCTCTGCTCACCAGTTCCACAGTCTCGTTAGTAAAAACACATCTGACACCAGTGATTGTGGCCTGAGAGATACAGTGAGAATGGGTGGTGCTTTCAGTAATTGCTGTGAATAAACAGTCTTTCTAGTGTGTGGAACGTAGCCATGGAATAAGCAGTTTTATGAGTGTTGATGTACTTATATTTTAGAAGCTGTGAATGAAAACTCAAGAATTCTTGGCTGTTTAAAAAAAAATTTCTTTAAAATGCTGGTTTTGCCCCCAAGGACACTGTGAGACTCTGCACATAAAGCTTATCCAGAAAGTTTCTTCTTCGTGCTCAATTTGCTGTCCTTAAGCCGGGCACTGTGATACTTTCAGTGTTTAAACTGAGACTTACTGGCTAAAAGTTACAGAAAATGCTGTTGCTCCTATTTGACAGTGGTTTAATAGTCAACGAAATTTACAGGCATGTGGGAAGGTCAAGGACAGGAAAAAAAAATGTACATTTTACACATGGATAATCCTCCCTGGAAAAACTTAGATGTCGAATTCACTTGGTTTTGGGGTATTCTTTTGTGTGTTAGTGTGTGGTGTTGTTGTTTGAGGGGAAAGTTGGGGTTTTTGTTGTGTATTTGTGGTTTGGTTTTGTTTGTTTTTAACTAGAGAGTAAACAATCTGAACTTTCTGTAAACTGAAAATTTAAGTCTTAATATGTATTTACCTGAAATCAGCTTAGTAGAAGCTTAGCTAGCTCCATCCTAGCCCTGGAGAAAGAAAAAAATCACATATATTTCCAGCCAGAATAGACTTCCAGTAACCCACAGTCACCCAGAACTTGCTCTCCAACATATGAGGTCACCTGGAACGAGCACTTGATTTTTTGAATTCTCCTTTTATTGGGATTTATTCATTTAGTTCTGATTCAAGAGGAATTAGAAATTAAGAAAAAAGTATGAGTGCTGTATAGAATCACAGCTAATGTGTTCTGCTATTCCAGAAGACTCTACCAAATAACTTCCACTCTGTTTTATCTAACTATGAAGGAATTTTATTCTGAGAAAAGGGAGTATTTTTCAGAGTGTGTAGCATGGTTGAGTGTCTGCCATAAAATAGACTGTTCCTTCCTCCAAAAATGCTACAAGCAGGTTGTAGTGAGTCTAGTATCTAGACAGATTTTGTCTGGGCTCATTCAACACATGGAAAAAATATTTCATCTCATTTCTTCCCAAACTGACACCACAAAGCCATTTCATTTATTTTTCCTGACATGTTGTGCTATTCAGTATTGGATGTATTCTCCCCTGGCTTCAGAACAAGCTGGTAGGATTGAGCAAAACTCTTTCCTTTTCACAGTTAGAAGGAAAAATGAGATTATAAAAGATAAAGTTCATTATGGGGTAGTGATTGGGCTCCTTGCACAGAAATGTCAAGCACTCCTGAAGAAAATGACTCTGGTAAAGCTTGCGAGCTACTATAAAGCTATTTTTGTTGTTTTCTGCACCTTAAGGCCTCCTACAACAAATCCTCACCTGGTGAGAATCTAGTGGACTGTCAACTTGAGCAAATTATAATGCTGCTGATGGCACAAAATAACTGTACCTTCCCATCTGGGTCATCTTCTAATCAAATCAGGACAAGATCAAACCCCTTCCAGACATAAGCCGCACTAAAAAACTTGTAGGGAAATTATATATGACAACTTTTTCCTCCTGCAACTTCCAGTTGGGTGGGGGAGGAAGGAAGATCTGCAACCAGCTCAGAGAAGGCTGTAGTGTTTCTGGAATGAATGGGAAGTGCAGGGGTGTAAAACTTCACTGCTATCTTAGGAGTCAGGCTTTACTTGAACAAGGGAGGTCTTAGTTCACTATTAGACTGTGAAGGTAATAGGAGAACAAGATGCATTACAAAGATCTTCAAAAGGTGCAAAAGGCTTGACCTACCACTATTCTTTTGTCTCTGTCATTCTCTTCAATCTCATACCCATGTTAGCAGCTGGGAAGAAAGAAAAACCTATTTTTACACCGATCCAGTTTGCTTACCACTTTGCTCAAATTGCTGCAAAAGCAGCGCATGAGAAAAGAAGCAGAGACATATCTGAACAAAAAAGTAAATCAATGATGGGAAAATTCAGGAAATGCAAAGATGGCAGAGGAGCCTGATAAAATGAGAGCAGAAAATCTGCAAGCAGAAGCAAGTCCATCACAAATTCTGGGACCACCAGGGCTTCCCTGCTCCAACAGAGTCTACTTTGAAGGAGCTAGCAAATAATTTATTCTAGGACTATAGCTCTTATTCTTGTCAAGGAATACTGCAAAGAGATCACAGTTTTCCCGAATTTATAGCTGACAATTCAAGGGTCTTTTCACATAAATCTTATCAGAACTGGGACTGCTGCTCACTCGCAGTGGCTCAGATGAGTGGCAGGGAATTATTGGTCTTCTCTCATGTCTTTTATCATCTTTTGTGAAGCAAGATGTCTGCAGATGCTTCAATATCTGGGCCTCAGAAATAATTCCTACAAAAAAGAGTCCCAGTAAAATGTGCCCACTTAAGTGGTCCTAGAAAATGTGAAGGGTAGAGGAGATGGGTGATCCCTCCTAACTGAAATCCTAATTATCATTAATCAACCATGAGTTAACTGTGAGTCACAGCATCAGGGGTGCAACATGGGCCTCAGGAGATCTGGGCTGATTTCCTGCTTTATGGCAGATCTCAGTCTCTGAAGCTGGACGTGAAATTTAATCACTGTTGGCCATCTCCAGCAGGGGTGATCAGTTCCAACCTTTTGCCTCTGTTGCCTCTGCACACTAAAGGCTCCCAAAATGTGGCAGTCTGTCACTACAGTGCCTAAGCTCTGTACAGCCTGATTAGACATGGGGCCCCTTGCACAGTCATCTGGCAAACACCATAACACAGTTCATAAATAATCATGTTTTACAATAGCCCTTTTCTTCAGTTCCCAAGGAGAAGACGTAACACATTGTGTTAAAGGAACAACTCTCGTCTGGTAATATTAAAAATGTTCTGAACTGCTCTCTAGTCACCCAAGAAGTCAGATGAAGCTGTAAAATCCCTTTCAACAACTTGTTGTGATTTTAACCTTGTCTTCAAGTCCGAGCTTGGAAATTCTTCCTTTGAAGAGAGTTCCTTCGAACAACTAAGGTATGAAATGAATTTCTCAAAATGTTCATGATCTTTCAGGGTTCCAGGTTTGGTTCTAATATTTGTCAATGCCTTTTGGCTTGCCAGAGCCTTTCTGGCTTAAATTCATAGTTTAAGAGGGGAGGACAAAGTCAGCTATTGCATGTACCTTTAATGCAAGGTGGGTTATTGTATGTGCACTGCAAAATGACAGCAATGACTGTCTGAACTGTCCAGGCACAGAGAGCTGTTTCTGTCAAATACTTATGGTATGACTGAACACATGCTCAAAGTAAGATCTTTGTTTAGTAAATATTGGATATTCCCTAGTCTTTTATATCCTGTCGTCATTTCCTTTGTACAGCTTGCAGCTGTAGTTTCAAGCCAATGTACAAAAGTAATTGGTTAGGCAGAGTTCAGAAGTGTGTTTGACTATGTAACAGAGATATTTTTGATGTTTTTTCCTCTCAACAAAATTCTTGGAGTTCTATATCCAAATGTATCTTGCATCCAAACTGGCCTACACCATCTTCTGTGTATGTCAGTAGATTCATTTGTTATCCATTTAGTGAGTATAAATATACTGTAATGCACATATAAATCTATAAATATAAATATATACATATATCTATAAATATATATTAAAAATTAGGGAACTTGGCTGCCATGTACTCATTTTGTGGTTTTGGAAAACCACAGGCTTTAGGGTGGAGATAGCCATTGTATTGCATTAGCAATTTTCTCACAGTTTAAGAAGCAGCAGCTCAGAACACTTCGGTCCAGACAATAAAATACCCAAGAGAGAGAAGTTCCTTCGTGTGTTTCAGCAGGCCTCTGAAAAGAAGTGGGTGGAAGGGGATGTTGGATAATTCACAGGTGGTCACAGGTTCCTGTGAGTTGGGCAGAAATGGGAAAAGAGGAAAATTGTGTAGTAGTGGAGCCTTGTAAGAAGGAACATACACGGAGCTGTGTGGGGAGGATAAGGAGGATTGTTCACCCTCAGTCTTCACAGGACTTGCTCCATGGTAATGCCTCTGTGTGTGTTGGGTTTCAAGAACAAACATGGAAACCACAATATTGCAGGGTGGTTTTGTCAGTTTTGAGTTGTGGGCAGAGCACACAGGTTTCGGACTGAAATCTTCATTCTATTTTCTGCCCAATTAATATTGAAATGAGTTCGTTTATTTGTGATTTTTTTCCGTTGTGTTGTGTCCCCCCTGCGTGTTTCTGTTCTCTGAGTTGTATGTGCCAGTGACTGACAGAGTTAATTAATTGGATAGTGAACATCTGTGTTAGGGCTGCTGCCTCTCACAGTTCCCACTCTCTTCTTAAGCTCTACCAGGGGACTTGAGCTGTGTAGGGCCAGACAGAAGAGGAGTTTGGATGTTGTTAACAACTCTGAGTTAGGAAATGTATCGAAGGTGTAAGCACCGCTCAAGTATGCTGCTGAACAACACTTAGGAGGCATCATGATTCAACTCAGGGGCCTACAGGTGGAAGGCAAACCATTATTTTCACTTTTTCTGCCTTGTGGAATTCATATGGGCTGCAAAGTCAGGGGATGAAACCCTAAAATTCTGAAAATATTTAAACTCATTACTTCCTGAGTGTTGTTCTATAAAAGGTACCAGGAAAATCATAGAAAAAAATAAGTAATTAAAAAAAAAACCAAAAAACCTGACCAGCAACTTAGATAAAGTGGAATTCATGCTCAATTCTCTGGAAAGACTCCCAGCCTATGCACAGCAACCCTGAATGGGTAGTGTTCAGCAGGCAGCATCCTATTTTCCACCCTTACCAACTCCAATTGTTGTGATTCATCCAGAGAAGGTTTTTTCCAGTGTTAAGATAATGGAACAGCAAAATCTTCCATGAATATGAAAGTCAGAGCCTCTGACTGAAATTGAAATTATTCTTTTGACAGAGTAGCAAAAGAAAGATGATAAGTAACATTATCACACCAAGGGAAGCAATCCATTTGCAGTGTCAAGGGTATCAAACCAATGATTAGCATATTCAGTTTCAAATTAACCTCATTATAAATTGTAACTATAAAATCTCTTTTGAAAAATTACTTCAAAACTGAACCTTACTCCAGACAAATGGCTGGAATTTGACCTCTTTGTAATTTTACTTTTTCCCCTTTTACTTTAATTCATTATGCTGTCACCAGTAAATACAATAATCTGTGTCTTCTGCCAAAATACTTCACAAAATATTATCTGTTTTCCAGAGGGAATGGGGAGAGGAGGTTGGTTGTTTGTTTTAAAGTGAATTTAAAAAGAAAATAAATATGTTAGAACATGTATTTTATGATTTAACAGTCTGAGGCCATGTTAAGAATCATGAATTGTTTTACTGTTGTTTCAGTGCCAATTCATGTCCGTTGCTAATTATGTTACAGAAATAAAACTGCTTCAGGAAGGCTCAGACCCTGGATCACAGCCCACAGCTTCACAGTCCGATCCCCTCACAGGAATTTTAACACAGTATTCCCCCAGCTGCTACAATTGGGTCAGCAGCTCTCCTGGGAGCTCAGGCACAGAAGGGGCTCTGTGGGAGTATTAGCACTGCTCACAGACACCATCCAGGGTGCAGGAAGGGAATATCTATCTATTTTCTTCAGGCAGAATACAGAGTAGGAGCAGATCTGTATAATGGCTTTTCTGCTGCACAGTTCCCCAAGGCTATTGCTCAGCTGGAAGCAAGGGTGGGTGAGTCAGCAGTCTGGCTCTGTCCTTAAGGTATCTTTGTCCTGTGCACTATTTAGGCAATTAAACTTAGATTTTTCATTCACATCCATGATATGTGGTGGTGAACATACTGCACTGCTATTTCCAGAATAAAAAGTTGTCAGTGTAGCAAGAAGGGTGGCTCTAGCAGCACAGATTTTGAGGAGTAATTTTTTCTTTCTTTTCTTAAGACTCTGGATTAAGGTATTTCAGTGTTATCTGGCTCTCTCACCTGTTCCAGCTGCACTAGCAGGGCTGTATTTAGTTTGCAAGGTTCAAGGTTACCTTGAAGTTGGACTCAGACCATGGTCAAGAAATGTAAACATGTGAAAGGCATGTGAACACATTTGGGAAATGCCATATGGTGTTCTTCCTCCTCCCCATCCTTGCTAGTGAAAGCCTGCTGACATTTTTGTATTGGATTCTCTAGGAAAGAACAGATAAACACCCAGACAAAACTGCAGCATAGCCAGGCTCAAGCTCAGATGAGACTTTATCCCTCCTCTGAAAACCTTAATCAGGCCAAGCTTATGTGGGACTGGTGTTTGCTGACTTATTGTTTCTGCCTGTCTTTTGTGAATCATGGAAAGAAACCTATCCCAGTGCTGTCAGAGATGCATCCAGGCTGCTTTAACCTGTTTATGGTGGCTCTTGGGGTATGTCTGCATTGCAAGGTAGAGATACCTGTTTTGGCTAGAAGCAAGTTTCCTCCAGAGCCTGAACCAGTGCAGGTGTGCCAGTGGGACTTTGCATAAGACTAATAGTCATGTGCTGCTCCCTCTGTGTGGCCATGCTCTGGGCTGTACAGTCCTGCTGCCTCCAGGAGAACAAAGGTAGCTCTCAAGCAGTTCTGCCTTGTGGGACACAAAGCTTTGCTGTCTTCAGACAGACATAGGATTTCTTCTAATTTCAAACCTTTTAGTCTCTGTAAATGCTTCAGCTTCTTTTTGCCTGTTGTTTTGACAAACTCACAAAATCACAGAGACAAACTCACATCCTTCCCACCAGAGAAATCAGCCCTCACTGCTGCTAGCAGTGCTGAATTATGGTCATGTAATGGGAAGAGTTAGGGATCTCCTAATATCTTCATTTCCAATAAAAGAGACTGCCATCCAACAGTCAGGTATGATGCAATGCTCCTGGTTTTGCTCTAGAGATCCTATTTTGATGATCAAAAAGCCCAGCATTGTGCAGGATTGCCCTGGAAGCCCCACTGCTTACTGGGAATGGCTGCTCCCAGTCCTTTTCTCCCTGGCTCCCCTGCTAGTCCAGAACCTTCCCCTTTCCACCTCACTGCTAGTCCAGAAACTTCCCCTTTCCACCTCACTGCTTTCATGTGCTGCCCACCAAAAGTGTGTTATATGGGCTCTGAAGAGGGCAAGAGATACATATTTCAAATAGAATAGAAGTACAGAATTCACAGGGCTATTGCTTTGTACGTCTCCAGGGAATTCAGAGTTGTATTGCAGTGCCCAATTTCCGTAACTGATTGGCCAATTTAAGGGACTCAGTTCCACAAGCAAGGTTCCTGTGCAGCATGTGACTGGCTGGATGGTACCTCACATGTCGATTTTACTTTGAAGAACTGAGCACTCATCTCCAACTTCCAGAAATTTAAATTTAGTTTGCTATTATTTGGTTTCTCTTGTCTGAAAATTCCCCTGGTAAAAACATTGTGCTTGCTTTTATCTCCTTTCCTGCTTCCTCAGCTGCCTCCAGCCTATTTGAGCTGCCTCTTGTCATCCTGGTTCATGCAAGTAAGTCACAGAAGTGACCCAGAATCACCTAAATCAAGGTTAAAATTTCTATTTGTAGTCACATTTTCTAAGGTAAAGCTCATCTACTTCTCCTCCTTCGTTCTTATCCTTGCTTCTTTTTTCACACTTTCAGGCACAGCTCTATGAAAGCTGGTTTCATGTTGATGTAAAACTTTAACAGTTGGCATTTGGTCTCACTCCCACTCAGCATTTCCTTATTTCTTTAGCTGTGATCCTACAACTGTGTGTGGGCTTGTGTTAGAAACCGGATCACTGAAATGGTACAACATTTATCAAGGCAGGGAGAGAGGTAGGGAAGGAGGGAGGGAGGAAGAACAAGCTTGTTAAATTGACTTCACCAAGGTCTCTTAGAGGATGCACCTTCCTTCTCTCCCTGCATGGCTTTCTCTCCCTCCTTCTCTATCTTTGCCCACCTGAGCTGTCCCACCTGCCACTTGTAGGTCACATTTCTTGCCATCAGCTCCTCACACCCTGTGTTTACAGAAGTAAACAAAGTTAATATCATGTTAACAAAGTTTTCTGTCTTTGTCTTGTGCACCTTTTCACCAATACAGAGAAAAGTGTACTTGTACTGCTGGGGCATGTAGCACGCAGAAAACAAGCAGCACATCAGGTTAAACCCATTGCAGTTCTGTATTGTAAGGAGGATGTGTTAATGGGGCTTTTCAGGCAAGTCTGTTCGCCTCTGAGTGCTCATGGGGGATGCTGGGTGGTATAATGAGAGAATTTTCACATGACCAGAATTTCATTACGTCATTTGTTAGCATATGGAATGCCACAAGGGAGCTCTACTTTATTTAACATAGTAACAATGAACAGCTGGCTGCATTACAGTCCTCTGTGTCAGAGAGGATACAGTCAAAATATATTAGTCTAGTTTAAAACATTTAAATTACTTTCTTGTAGGCTGGCCAGTATGTCCCATGAGTGAGCAAAAACAAGGAAAAGACAACTCAATAGTGGAAATAAAATGTCAAACATAGTGAGAGCCTGAGCTTCAAGCAGACAAAATGTTGCCATGAAAGGTGTTAGAGGGATTTAACCTATTTAAACGACATGGGTTTTAAAGGGATTGAATTTCCAGGACTGCTCTGTTGTCTACCAGGACTTTTAAGCCAAGAGTTAAATATGATACAATGTTGATATCACTATTCTGATAAAATTATGATTTTACTTGCCTGAAAATTCCAGTGTTAAAAATGTCAGCTATTAGCTTCTTTTGCAGCTCTGTGAGTTTAACAGGGACATATGATCATTCCCTGCTACTGGCATTGCCTTGTCTGCTAGGGTTGTTCTGCAGCACCTCTGCTCCCTTCCCCTCCAGCCATGTCAGGCAACATCATTGCGGCTGCAGTGAGGGCACTACGCAGCTCTGACAATTTTGATATGTTTTATATAGAGAATTGTAGAACCTTCTGCACATTAGCACTGTGTGATGTGTCCCAAAAGCTGGCATGTGCAATTGCAGCCCCTGTAATGGCCAACAGACTGTGAGCTGCTTCTTTCTCTCTGCAGCCTTTATCAAGTTTCCTAGTTTTCCGAAGTCTCAGCTCACCAACTAGAGAATTAGGGTTAAGCATAATTTTCTCATGTGTTTTGATGGATGGACGGAGTTCTGTGATCTATTCCATAGCAAAACAGAAATACTCTGCACAAACTCCCATTCATCCAGGATTTAAGTGAAGTTTACTCGAGTGCATACAGTATTATACAAGTTAATAATAGGAAGAAAGATGTCACTTCTTGGCAGTTCAAGGTGTTACCCACAGACCTTTTCAGAGTGCTTTGCAAAGGTAGTTTTACAAGCTGAAAAGGACATTGTGTTCCCACAGTTGCTATAAAAGATCTTTTCATAGTATTAAAACATGGGATTGACAGGAAGCATTCTCACATGATTGCCCTGATTTTTTTTGTTGTTTTAAGCATACATGGTTATACCTCGGCATTTGAATTTTTCTAATAGCCACTAGAATAACAGTGCCATTTGCTTTACTTGCCATTAGGCACAGTTAGATATATTCAGCATCTCCAATCTTACAGGAGTTGGTGTCTTTGGGCATTGGCGTTTGCGCTGCTTTTTCCCCAGCTCACCTGCTATTCTGCTTTGGAGGCAGATGGCCAGAACAAAGAAAAGGCTTCCAGATTTGGCCTTACAAACCGCTGAATGAACAACCACTTGAGGTTTTAGTAAACAATTAAATGTAACTTAGTCATACTTAAATGGCCAGATTAAAGGGGATTCAAAATTGGAAAGGGAAAAAAAGAGCAAAATACAGCAATAATCTTGAGGTATCACCTTCAAAGGATGTTTTCAACAAGATGTCTGTGTTTAAGACAATTGGATAAAGGACTGAATGCTTTCTTACAGACTTCAGACTTTTTTTTCCTTCAGAAACACTTTTCTGATCTGTCGGAGACATTGAGAGGGAAATGGTTTGCTCAGCCCCAAAGTGAAATGAAACAAAATTCATCTTTATAGTTCCTCTGAAACAAATATAGGGAGACTGACATCTTCTCACATCTTACAGTCATTATGGGGAAAGTGAGGACTGAAGGTGGTCAGGGTGGGTGAAATCTGCTGCCAGGGTCCATAACTGACAAATGCACTTTTGGAAATGGACTGGAAAACACAAAATGCAAAGGTTCTGCCAGTCTGCAGCAAGAAAATGACATTCCTGTCTTTCAAGCAAGAGATGCTGAGACACAAAGCTGCTGTTCTTAAACACAGCTCCTTGTGCAGAGGTGTTAAATCGGTTTATTTACCTAACACAAACATGACTAGAATCTGTGAGGAGGAAGGTGCCTGCCTCCTGCAGCATCCCAGCTGAGACAGGCAGCAGGCAGGGCTGGTGAAGGGAGGGATGAAAACAGTAACTTGACTCAGCTCGGTCTTCTGATGGGAACAAATAAATTAGAATAAGAGATGTTATATTTCATGTTGACTTGAACATTTCCGATTACAAAGAGGACACAAATGTAATAAAAATTTTATTGTCTTCAGAATAATGGGGAAATTTATTATTTTTGTGTGACATAAAATGCTGTAATTGAGACTGCACAATAAAAACAAGTGTGACAGGAGCTATTTTTAAGGTTCTCAAATTCTTTGACAAATTCTCCTTTTAAGCTTTCTTGCTTTCCCAACAGTGGAAAAAATCATATGGTGTAAAAAAAATAAATCATAATTGCAAGCCCTTATAAAACTTGTTTTAAGAAAATTAAATAAAACATATAGTCTCACTCCAGTTTGCATAATTTAACAAAAATAAGTTTAGAAGCACCACAGTAGGGCTCAATGGGAAAAAGTGGCTCACATATAGCATTTCTAATGTTTACGTTTTTAGATAAAGAATAGCTTGACACAGTTGTTTTCTGAAATTATGCATCCTAAATATTTCAGCACTGAGGAGATAACATGTATTGCTTGATATTCCCCTTTTTGCAATTTAGCATTGACCTTATAATAGGGCTTTGATGTATCACTTTAAAAAGTCAGTCACACTTCACAGCCTGGTTTGCTATATAGGGGAAAAAACAAAGCAGTGCTTAATTGATGATTCAGTTTATCTCTCTGCAGTATTTCTGTAAATGCTGTGCCACAATGGACATTTCAGCCTGGAACATTCTGGTGCTGAGAAAGGGCTGATCCCAGGTGGGCTCTCCTGCCTGCTGGGAGGATACTCAGTAGTTGTAGTGCTAAATAGCCTGCAAGTAAAACACTTTATAAACCAGGCTCTATTTAGCCTCTGTGTTTTCATTATAACTATTTTCCAGACACCGAAAGTTGAGTTTATTTTTTGAAAGAGGCTCCACAATTATGAACTAAAGCTTAACTTTTTATTCTTTGTTCATGTTACGTGTTTTATTGCTGAAGAGCGGCATCAGAACTTTACACAGGACCTTGAATTCAGTGCTGGTAAGGGAAAATGATCCATCCTCCCCATGCAGAAAGCATTACGTCACGAAGGGATGGAAACAAAGAGCTCTGAGGGACTGGGATAGGCAAACTTCCCCCCATTCACAGGAAATGGGTGAAGCCTTGCTTGAAATTATTATTCAGACATTTTGTGCTGTGAAGGAAATGTCTCCTGATAGCACAAGCTATTGGTTTCCTGTTGTGAACTAACAGTTTTGGCATAACCAAGAATGGACAGGAAGGGCAAATGATTTGGGGTCATTGGAAGAACTTATTTTAATGAAAAGATCAGACCAAGTAAGTGGGAAGAAATTTGGCCTGAAAAAAACCCCTGAAATTAAAATGGGGGTGGGGGAAAGGGGAAGAAAAGGGCTCAGATGCTGATTGCTACAGTGGAAATAAATCTTTTTGGAAATAAATAATGACAAAAACAATGGCCCCCATGAAATATTCACAGGGTTAGCAAGGGGAACACTGTTGTTGGGCAGGAAGTATTGCAGGGAGAGAAAGCCCTTTGTGTCCTACCTAATTAAGAGCCCGATTCAACAAATATATATCCGGCTTCTACACTGAGAAAAACAATTTTTGAAAGTTTTCACAGATGTGGAATTGTTTGGGTTTTTTTTTTTTAAACTAGGTCCTTATAACTGAGGCACTTTCAAGTGCTCTTTTTCAAGCAGGGTGTATAAATAGCAGCACCAGCAGGTCCCTGCACTGCCCAGCTGAGGGTGCACCTTCCAGGCAAAGGGGACACAGCAAAGGCTCCCACGACATGTTCCTGCCAAACCTGCTGCGAGGGCAGAGAGGAGGAGATGTCCCTTGTCCCCTCTGAGGTCTTTGGGGACCTGTGCCACCTCTCCAGGGTTGCTGATGCTGTGACGAGACCACCCTCCCAGGTGTTCTGTTGTCTTTCACTCCAGCTCTGCTCTCACAGGGACAGTGCAGAACTGGTTCCAGCTCCACAGCCTTCCTCCTGGCACATCCCAGGGGCTGCAGGATGGCAGGGCATGGCAGGCACCACTCCCTGAGCTCTGCCCTGGAACTCACAGAGTTCCACTCTCAGCAGAAAAAACTAAATCTAAAAATCTCTCTCGTGTCGCAGGCTTCTTTTTAAGATGGCAGGCTAAGTTTCCCTTCAATCATTCAAAGTGCTTAAAGGCTATTTCTAGAAATCAAAGAAATCTGCTTGGACTTTTGTGTTATGTGCTTTTGGAGCAAGCATTTTCATCCATGCAAAGATTATTTTGATTGTATGGAAATTCAGGTTGTAGAAAATGGCTGCCTGGTTCAGAAAAAACATGAAAACAGTCACTTTGTTTTTGCAGATTCTTAAAAGGCTGCCTCGGAAGAGTCTTTTATGATGTCAAACCCAAAAGAGTTTGTAAAAATGTGTCTGATTTTTTAAAATTTTAATTTGTATAGAATTTTTAAAGTCATATACAACATTTCTGCTTTCTACTCTTAGAAAAATATGAACTTGAGTCACATTGGAATCATGCTTTTTTTTAACATCTCCTTTTAAATATTTTTGTTTCCATTTAGGACTGCCAGCATTACCATGGAAACCCCCAAAAATAAAGACTTTCTCAGCCTTGTGAGAGTACACCTGCAAGAGCAAGAACTGCCTATCAAAAGTGACTTCTTCATCATGGGTGTCACCTAAGGACATTTTGTGTGGTCAGTATGACTTTTTCTCTCAAAATATATTGAAATTGTATTCTTAGCATTGATACAATTTGGTGTCTTGCCATGGACCAGTAACAAATGTCTGTTGCTATCCAATAGTGCTCTCTTTAATATCTCAGTTCAAAAGAAAAAGCAGCTCTTGACAAACTGTGGAGTTGAGTTTGGAAGCCCTGAAATACCAACATGAAATTAGCACTCATCTCAGTGAGACAAACACGTAAAATGCAGATCTAATAAGCTGTTTGAATATAAATCATTCCACTGGCTTCAGAAGCACTTGGATCAGAGTTCCAAAGAGAATTGCAAGAATTCTGCTGCTTCTAGTAGAGAGGTGGAGCATATTTACTAGTGAGCAGTTGGCTACTATCAAAATGGATCTGTTTAGACTTTTCAACTTGCTAATTTTTTGTATTTTTTGTTACAGAATTAAACAGTTTGATCTGAAATGTTACAATTGCAATTAGTTCTATGAAGTTTAAAATTAACAACGAATTTTTTTAGTTAATTATAATGGCTTAGCATGTACTTTTTCCAAGAAGAAGGCAGCCATGGTGGCAGGACTGAATTCAGACAACCTGGCAGTATCTATGACAAGACAATATATATTTCAAGACAATGTTCTTGTAATAACAGGCCCTTAAGCCAACAAGATATTTCCATTTTTCTGGTGCCTACTCTCTGTTCTTAACTATTTGAATTGTATATTCTGCTTGCCAAATTGTTAAAATTTCCAGTATTTGGAGGCTTTTGATTTGTGTACCTTTCTGCAGTGTAGTGGCAATTTGACAAGTCTGCATTTGTAATGAGCACCACTGGGAAAATAGATTTTTTTTTTTTGGTTGTTTTTCTGTATTAAGGACATTCCAAAACCAATGAAAAACTGAACTTTAAATGATGCTTGAAATACACCTTTGTGTTATTACTAATAGCATAGGAAAATCACTGACATATTTTTTGCTGTTATTTAAGCATACTGGGAAAAAAAACTTAAATGCACTGAGGTGTGACCAAGATTTGCTTTTCACTGCTCTTTTAATGAGCTAAGTCCTTGGCAGAACTGTTTTTCAGCATAGACAAACCTCAGAAATGCTATCTGTAACATCTTCATGGTATGTCTAATACCAAATGATCCTGTTCAAATCAATAGACACCTTGGGAAATTAGATGCTATTCCATGTGAAGAGGAGCATCAGACCTCAGCTCTCTTGAGTATTGAAGTACTAAAGGAAAGAACAAATTCAGTCCTCAAACCAAGTGTTTTCAGTACAGAGTCTAAAGAGGGAGGGATTCATTCAAGCAGAACATTTAGCCGTACATGACAAATTAGTGTCGTGACTATTGATGGCACCATCACCAACTATAATTTCATCAGAATATTATATTTTTGCAGGACTGGAACTTCATGTAAAATGAAAAATTTTCCCAAAGAAGTCTGGTGTTTGTAAGAAGATGTCTTTCCAAAAGTGTACAGGTACTATCAACAAGATACAAGAGAACTGAAGCAACTTTTGCTGAATTTCCCAGCTTTAGGTACTGCACTATGAAATTTCTGGATGTTTGCAGTCAATAAGGGTTCTGTGTCACAAGAGAAATGTTTCCCCAACAAATGCTGATTGAAATGTTTTACATTCCCACTGCTTCAATTTTTGCTCCAGGGTAAGTAGATGATTATTTAGTGTTTCTACAAGCTGTCATATTACTTATGCTGCTCACCAAAGAGGTGGCTGTGCTCAGCATTACGCAGGGAGTGTTCCTGTGTGTGCATCTGAGCCCAAAAGGACCATTTCAAAAGGTTGTTGCCTGTGTTTGTTGATACCCTCTAAGGTTGATTGTTCTTGGCAGATGGCAGCAGAAGTTGAATTTCCCTGTGAAGGTGGGTAGGAGTGGTAATCAGATGAAACTGGGGAAGTGTTGTATAAGTGCTTTAAATTCTTCTGTGGCAAAAAGTGTGGAAACTGCAGATAGGTTAAAGAACGGTGGGTTACCATGCAGGGTTAATTTTCCAGGAACAAAGTGGAGAAATTATAATGAAAATAATTGTAGTGGAATTTGTAAACTGGCATAGAATTGAGGTCAGTCATTGTAAAATTATTCCTCTTCCTTTGGCTGGATGCTCTGTGCAAGCTGCTACTTCCCCTCCTACAGTGCTAAAATCACTTCTTTTCATTCGTGCATGCTTTCTGGAACTGATGAGATTAAAACAGAATAATACCACTTCAACTCAATAGGGAATGATTGCAACTGAAAAGCATTTATTTATTTATTTGATGTGAATCATTCTGTAGCATATTCAGTTCCATACTAGAGAGGAAGTTTTTGTCTTTTAAATGTTTACTTAAATAGGAGAAGCGAGAAGATGTCCCTGTCCCTGGCACCTTTACTTTGCTAATGCAGGTGACACACATAATGTGTCACAGTGCTGATGTACTGCTAGGGGACATCTAGGATAATTTCAATTATTCTAGTGTTCACTGTTACCACATCAAGTCTTTGCAGTTGTATATGAGGATGCTGGTTGGTGTAAAAAAGAAATCATAATGTAATATAAGTATCATAGAAAAGGTTATAAGTATCATAGAAAAGGTTCCAAACAAAAAACAGAAAAGTGGGTTTTGATGTAATGCCACTGTCTATTGGCTCCACCTTGTTAGTAGTATTTAAAATGAGGTGGACAATAATATCCACCATTTTTCTAAAAATAAAGTAGATGCTTTATGGGGAAAGTTTTGTCCTAATTAAGAGGACAGGTGAATTGTGGGGAGAATGACTTAATATTATGGTAATATAATAATAATATTATATTTGAATTTTAATTGTATTGAAAAACACTGGCCCTTTAATGACAGCTTTCTTACACTAAAGCATAGCTTTGCTTTTCTTTTTCAATTTAGTTAACAGTTCAGATCAGATCCTTTTATTCCAATTTACAAACATGCCAATCATTCCAGGATGGAACTAACAACTGTATTGTGGCAGGAACGAAACAGAGTTTGTAGGAAAAGAACATAAACAAAAAAATCTTTTTTTAGGCCAGTTAATATAATTGGAAATAACAGGCAGAATTTTGGGCTCAAAGTCCTTTCCCTGAGTCTGAAAAGGGAGTGGCAGAATCCAAGACAGAGACAAGATTAAGCCCAATTCCTCTTAGTTTAATCTAATTATGTTAGTTGGGACACTTGAGAGATAAGGGTACTCAGCATGCCTAGAGCAAAGCTCCCTTTCCATGTTACAGCAATGGTGCTCTGCTGGGAAAAGCTGGGTTGCAGGGGGGGCTGCACAAGGCTGTGCATCAGCTTCCAGAGCCCTCCTGGGGTCCCTGGGTGCCGGCATGCACCCAGCCACGCTGGCAGCACACACAGCACTCAGGGAATACAGGGTCTGCAGTGGCTCTGCACAAGCCAAGTTAACAAAACCATCCCAGGTTTGCATCCAGAGCTCCCCCCTACCTGTGACTCCCTCAGCAACTGTCTGAGGGCTGAGGAGCCCCAGTCCTGCTCGGAGAGCAGCTCAGTGCCTGGGGTTTTGGGAGCCCCTCTGGAGTGTCCCCCTGAGCTAGTGTGTGGACAAGATTCCAGGCAGGCAAATGGATGGATTACCAATATTCCTTGGATTCCTTGGCCGTCTGGATGTACTGCTACCACCAGGCTCATTTTTCAGCTTGATGAATGTAATGATTTTGGCAATGGTTGTGGCTGCTCCCAATCATTCTTTTAACAATTTCCATTACTCTGGCCAGTTATTTTTCAGGGTCTTGGCCTTTTCCTTCAGAGCTATGTGTTTTTATATTTCAAGATCTCTGAATAGCAACTTGTACAAGTACGTCTCTTTGTGTCTGCTCCTCATCTTGGAGCAGTTTATATACAGCAAATGCCTTTTGAATGGGTTTGTGACAAAGTGACTCAGGCAATGCTGCTCTAAATGACCTTCCCATAGACACTGAGTAAAAAGGAGACAAGCATCAGCTCTCCATTTTGCTGGGCAGGGCGGGCACACTAAGCATACAGTCAGGTGGAAAGTAATGTGGGTTTCAGAATGGTGTCAGCAGCAGACCTCAGCTGTTCCCTCTGATACAGCATACATAGGGACTCCCCAGACAGGGCTGGTTTCAGCTCCATTTTACTCTACAGTTTTGTATATCTTCAGCTTTTTTCAGCTCCAAAAGGCATCTTCTTGTGTATTTTAAGCTGAATAAAAGTCAGCAAACAAAAACTGAGTCTACACAGGCAGCCAGAAACAAAGCTGTCATTATAGGATATGCAACTGCATTTTCTGAAGCATTGCTAAGTGTTATTCTCTCAGATTTGTACACACTGTCCAGTTCACATCTTAGACCGCTGGGAGAAAAGAAAGTTCCCAAACGTGCTTGAAATACTAAAGCAGTCCCAGGAGGAAAGACCTAAACAAACACTATCCTCCTCACTGAACACACCCAATCCTTCCCTAACCTAGGCAGCCACTGACACTCTTATCACTTTCTGCCAGCAACTCTGGCTGTTCTGTTCTTCATGAGGAAGGCTTACACTGCTTGTAGAGTTTTTGTCACCCCTGTGCATTGTGTGCCTCAGTTACTGAGCCAGCTGTTCTGCTGGTTCTTAGAAGGGTTTTCACAGAAAGGAGTTCTGTATAAAAATGCTGCTGCCCTGAGAATAGGTGGTGACTAGTGGTGACTGGTCATTAGGTCACCCCCGGTGACTTGTGGTGACTGGCACCATTTGTTACAAAAGGGGCCAAACAGCAGACAGACATTTTAGCAGAATGGCTTCTGAGTGACAACTTTCCTATTATCAATCTTTACCAGTGTATGTACATATCACAGCAAAGTAACCCAGACTTCTCTAATTACCATTGCTAACTCACAAAAGTAGGGTTGGCTAGTCTTAGCCTCTTGACAGGAGAAGTTATAATAAAAATCAAAAGCTGCACGTGGTGAAAATTATCAGTTTAAAATAAAGACATTTCAGATTCCATTTCCTTGAATATATGGTTAATAGTTTCAAATCTAAGAAAGCATGTGCCAGCTCCTCCCCATCATACAGCTGCACCAACTCCACAGTCTTTGGATTCAGTTCAAATCTTGTTTTCAGTATGACAAGAACTTTTGCCAACACTGTAGTTAAGCAACAAGAATAATTCCAGTAATAAGACAGACAAACAAAAATACCTTAGCCAGCAGGTAAAGATCTAAAGCCTTGGGAAAGGCTGAGTAAGCTTGCAGCACAAATAGAACCAGAGCAAATTAAGCAGGTTTGCTTAAATTGTACCTGAGCTGGCCATTCCTAGAATCAGGTCTTGAGCCACAGCCTAACTTTTCCTTTCCAGGTGGCCCTTGCAGACATCCTGAATCCAGACTGTCTAAAAGTGCCATGTTCTCACTTCAGGCCACATCAGCCCTTATCAAAAAGGCCATGGAACATCTTGTCTGGCTAGCCTCAAACTTATGGTCTCATCACAAGGACAGATGGGATGTGGAGAGGTGACAGGGACAGGTAGTGCTCAGGGCTTGCCAGCACTGCAAGATAAGGGTCAGATGTTGGGAGTGAACTTTAGTTTTTCTCCAAGAGTACTGATTAGTTCAGCAGTTCCAAATGTCATCCTGGGACCTCATCAGGTGTTTAATTCAAAGCAGTAAATTTATTCTTTAGGCTGTACTCTGCTCATGGAGCTTCTTTATCCACTGGATCAAGGAAAACCCCAAAAATTACACATTAGGTATGCACAGTTTCATGGCAAATGCAAATATACACTTTAAATATCATATGAATGCAGTGGATTGCATTCACAGCATGCTGGTGGCCTACTTAAATACTAGCATTTTCTTCTCTTCAATGCATGTGTAATTTATAATAGCCAGCTAACATCAGGAAGCTCTTCATTCTCCAAGGCTGAAATACTTGTATATTATACTTGTATACCCTACTACCCCCAAAGACTAATAACAAAACAAAATAGGGAAATTCACTCCCTAGAGAGAAGACTCCTCTAGGCTTTAAGGACACATATCTTCCAATTAAGGCTTTACAGAAGAGCTGGTACGTGCAGTGTGACTAAGGCTCAAGCCTACCCCAATGTATGTCTGTCTGAGGAGGTGCCTATGGCACTGCTGTAGCATTGCAAACATGTGCCAGTAAATCCACCTCTGAATTCAGTTCGTCTCTCTTGGGAATGAAGTTTATCTTTCACAATACAACATGGTCTTCTAAACAGAAGGCAAAAGAGAAAACATTTATCATTCTTGTGCCAGGCAGAGTTCAACTTGAAAGAAACCGGATGAAATGTGTATCATTCATCTAAGGAACAAATCCACACTACAGATTTGTCTGAGAGACAAGTGAATGCGAAAGTTATCCTTTTCAGAATGGGAGGCTTGAATTCAGTCCAACCAGAAAATTCATGCTGAGTAGCATCCATTTATTCAGAGTAGTAATGGTTTCTTCTAAGAGCACACTGCCTTGATCATTGTGTTAAACATAGTATATATAACCAACAAAAATTCCCATCTTTGCAAATGCAGGCTATCTGCCAGTTCCACAAAGGGATTTTTTTTTTCCAAATAGCTACTGCATAAGGGCTGTTGCCTGCAGAGCAGGTTTTGTGTGCTCAGCCTACTGCGATCATCAGGTCTGAGTGCACAGTAAATGGAATTCACGAGCCTTTCCAAGTCACCTCCTGTGTAAAGCCCTGAACAGACAGTCCCAGAAGTGAAGTAAGGAACAACTTCCCTCTCCGCCCCTTTGGGCAGCTCACATACAGGCTCTTAGCTATACCTAAAACAAGAAAAACACCTACAGCCACTTCAGTGGGACTGGCGGAAACAGAACGGAAATGAGAAACTGATTAAGTGGAGAGCCAGATTCGCATGCAGAGAAACTTCCAACTTTCGTTCCTAACGACTTTTTAAAAAGTGCTTCGGTTTTGCTAGTATTCCCTTAAAAAAAAAAAATCTTGGCCCATGAGCTCTCAGTGCCTACACAGATGAAAGCTGTGAGAGGCCTTAAATGACTTCAGCAGGAAACTACTGGGAAGGGGAGGGGTCTGTTTTCTGACAGTCCCATTACACATTTCTAGGAAAAATCTTTTCAAGTTCTGCGGATGAAAACGAAACAAAATTACAGCACTGCCTCTCTTTTGGAGACAATCAAAACATCCTGCTCCCATGCTGGAGTGCTGCAAAGTAATTCCCTTCTTTTTTTATCTCTCCTCTCTTTCTCAGGATCTTGGGGTCAGGAATAGCACTTCAGATTGAAGAAATTGTTAGAATCAATGCATTCTAATCTGCTCAAACAAGACCCATGTTTGTTTCAAGTAAACTTGAGGAATAGTTTGTTCTGCAGTTGCATTCATAAATCCTTCTGCCATTTCCCAAACCCCTCACAAACTGTTCAGTGAGCTCAGGAGTTTTTCTGTTTAGTAGAGATGACAAAGCACTCGACTACTGCAAAACCACGGCAGGGAAGCTGAGCAATAACAGACGTCAGCCAACGTCACCCCCAGATCACTGGGGTGGAAGGTCATCCTCAAACAGTATTTCCATTTTTCCCCTCTTGGTAAATTGCTCTGGGAAAAATCCTCTTTTTTTACTGCAATGTTGTTAAAAATTAGAAAGTCACCAGCACTTACACAAAGCTGGAATTCCTGGCTGTGTTGGGAATTTTAAATGATGTCTCCACCCAAGCAGCGTGTGGAACCAACGTAATGGCTAACACAATTGAGAGCTTAAAATGGAGTGATGTTGCAGCTCCAGCTGTTTTTATAAGTCAGTACAAGAGATCTTTGGAAGCATTAGAGAAGAAATAGAAACAGAGGAGAATTATGACTTCTAGTCTGATGATGTGCACTAAGGAATATGTGAGTGACAGTGTAAAAAGCAAGGAAAAAGTAAAGCATCACTGGACAGTATTATAGAGTGCCATCCTCAGGACCAAGACAGTCACAAAAAAGTTGGGACATATCTCACGGGAAACAGGTGCATTGTTTTTTATCTGTGCTTCTAGAAAAGGCACAGTCCTCAAAGGTGAAGATACAGGACAGCCTGGGATAGACAATACAGCTTTTGTTCTGATGAAGAAGAAAGGTTCACTGTGAGCAGACTTGGCCCAACTGCCCGTAACAGTTCCTGTGACTCGATGTGCTCTACAAATCCCTCAGTTATCAGCAAGCTACAGCTCCCTATTTATCAGCTCATCCAAGCTAAGTCTGCAAGGGCTTTTTTTATTCCCTGAGCACTGAGCTGTACTGTTTGACCAAACAAGTTTCCACCTTCTTTCCCAGTCCTAACATGCAGAGATCCAAAATCACTGGCAGGGCGCAACGATGACAAGGATTTACCTTATTACCAAATAGATTTCCATCTAGGTCCCTGCTTATAAGCAGAAGTTCTGACTAGCTCCTAGTTCTGATGCAGATTCTTAGCAATTTAATAATTATTTAGTATTTAATAAGTAGTAATTTAGTAGTGATTTGGTAGATTTGCTGTCTATCTGGAGATGTTAGACACAAAGAATTTATCCAGTGGAGAGAATCATGGTATAAACTCTGTCCCTACTGAAAACAGAAACTGATTTGCTGCCAACATCAACACTTCATATTTGCACAGGGTACTGTGCTGTGTATTTTTAAAATAATTAAATAAATAGATAAGCAATGGAACTATTTGACAAGAACTAAAGAGGGGTGAGATATTTAATAAAACACTTCTGGGGCTTTCATCTCAAAAAACTAATTTAAAAGGTTGCTCATGAATAATAAAAAATTCTGTGTTTCTTTGAAAAGGCAAAACACCCAAACCTCAGGTAATGCAGTTCTTCACTAACATTACAACAACCTCTCTCAGAACATGCAAAACCTGTACATCCCAGTTTCATATCTGCAGGTAGGACTCACTCTGCAAACTAGACCTAACCAGGAACATTTTGCTAAGCACATTCTAAAGGGCCATAATTCCCCCNCCCCCCCCAAAAAAAAATGGTCTGAGAATTCTGTACTTTCTGGAGGGGTGAAATTAAACAGTTTGAAAATGATATGCTTCAGGCTCACAAGAGTCCTCAAACATTACTATAAATACAGCAATATTTAAAATTACTAGGTTGAAATTATCATCAATCTGACTTTGGCACAGTGCTAGCTTTTTCCCTTAGAAATAATTTTAATATCATTTCACTCTGTCACTAACAAGGATTTTTTGATTCTGAGGACAAATTTTTATAGTTGCTCTCACTGAAGCTCATAAACAAGCTGAGCACTTTTCTAAAATAAAACTGTAGAACGTCAATGCAAATCAACAGTAAAAATATATTTTAGAAAGATGTAAGAAGGAGAGTACCTTAGTTACAGAGCATCTTAATGAGTAAAAGAAAGACCATTTTGCAGCCCATTTCTGAAAACTAAAGCAGTTTGCTTTTTCCCCATTGATAGAAAAAACCTGCTATTTTTTGGCATAAACTCCCCAACATTTAACCTGTTATTTTTGATAAATAGACTTTGAAAAGAGAAAAAGATGGAGGAAGGCTTTCGTGAATCATGTAGGTTATAAAATTTTTTGGCAGCTGAAATTGTTTAAATTTTGGAATTAGTAGTCCTGAGGTAGAGGGGCTAGTTCTGAGTTGTTGAAAGAGAAGTGTCCATCTTACAGCATTTTCCTACAGTTGTGCTGTGAACATTCTTTATGCTCCATTCTCTTGACAGGAGTGATTTTCCTTGGACATCAGTGATTCATGGAAACTCCAGATCACTTCAGTAAAATGCAGTCTCACAAGGAAGAACCTGCAACATCTCAGAGATCACAGTCTTAAAAAGGTTCCAAACCCTGTGAGCAACTGCATCTTCCACAAGTGAAACCCATCCATCTTCTAAAATCATCTCATGGGGAGGAGATGTCCACAGTAACAGTAAATGACTGTAACAGCAACCCAGGCAAAGCTACGGCTAAGATAATACCTTTGGGAAAAGCTTTTAAAAAGTACCTTGACTTTTTTTATATAATGTTTCTATCAGATACATTTACTAGATTTTAGAGGTCTGTTTTACTCAAGATTCTTTCTGATCACCACTGTACATTTGCAAATCGTATTTATCTTCCAGGGAAAGTCTTCTACAGACCACCATTATTTTCAAAGGAAAGGGGAAAAATACAGCAAAGGCTTCAAAGATGTGAGTGAATTATTTCATTCACAAGTGCAGCATGTGCTCTCTCTTCTGTAATGGCACAGTACAGAAAACAAGAGGTAATTAATGCAATTTGTTTGCCAAATGAGTGGGATCTTATAAAGAATTGGCACATAATTCTGATTTGAGCTTTCTTGTTTTAAACAAAACCAACCTAATACAGAACAATATAATGAACTAACACGGTCCTTCACCATATTTTGCTTTCCCCCTCCCCTCCCAAAACAAGTGTCTGCAAAGTGCTGGGCCTGAAATCAAAGGACACTCAGTGTCCAAACCAGCACTGTTGAGGCAGCCAGACATTTCTGTGTACTACAGTACAGTCATGAAAGTGAACCAAAGAAGAACATTTGGTCTTTTGTTGTCTTACATACCAAGACAGAAAAACACGGCTCTTCCTATGTTCTACCCAATGAACAGATGTGGGTTTAATCACATATGAAAGAAAATCCTCACAAGTTTCAGACTATGACCTTGATATTTAGGAGTAAAAGTACTTTCTCAAAGAAAGTAATTTTCATCTAATTATCTTGAAATTGTCCATAAAAAGAAGATAGGTAAGGAATTGGATAAATACACCAAATATGGTTTCCTTTGGAGTTATTTTCTTCAACTGGAGAGAAACCTAAGGTAATTTTCATAAACAAAAAACCCATGGCAAGACAAGGAAAGAAGCCTCAGGGTCCAATATAGGAAAGTTATAGGATATTCTTCAATAACTAGATATTACAAAGCAGTGTAAATTCAGATGCCTCCTCTGTCTTGCTGAGCTCAAAGCTGCAGATCAACTCAATACAGAAGGTTAGCAAACAGCAGAGTTAGGTAAAATAGAAGCAGAAAATGCCATACAAAAGCCCAAAAGGACACCTTAAGGGCTATAACTTTAAGCTGGCCACCAACCTACTACCCAGCTCCCCTGCCTCCCCCCCAACTCAAATCACCTCATAAATACCTAAGGCAGATTACCCTTCCCTCTGAGGAGCATTAGAGCTCTGACAAGCTCTGTGATATGCAGAGCCAGGGAACACAGATCTGGGGCAGCTCTTCAAGACACATTTTGAGAGGATGTATGTGGCATGGAGGTGGTGGAATTTGCATCCAAAGAGAACAGGTATGCTTCTAATGCCACCTGGCCCTTGGTTTCCAGGATCTCTCCTCACATCTGTGGCCTCTACAGGGATGATGTGCACAGAGCACAAAGGGATCTCTCTTCCACATCTGGGTGTTGCACCAGGAGCAGAGGGTGGAGGGACAGAGATGAAATCTGTGATTCTGATGTGAAATTAAGGTGCACAATGCTGGCATCTGGCAGCCATAAAAGACACATGAGGCAGAGCTGAGCCTCTGGCCTGTTGCCAGCCAGGGCGCCTGCGAGGATAGCAAGAGCTTGTAACCCATGCAGCAGGGTCAGGATGGCAGGAACACAACTATGGCCCACCCTGGTACTTCGACTGCAAATTCCCTAGCTTCCTAGAGTTTCAGCAAGTCTACCCAACATCCTAAATTAATTTTAAAACCACAAGCATTCAAAGTTCATCACTAATGACCAGGCCCACAAAACATCCAGACATACACCTCCCACTGAAAGTCAGTGGGAGTTAAGCCCCTAAATACTCCTCCAGTTCTGACCAAATATTTTCCTTATTTCCCCGTTAAAGACCTCAAGTTGGATCATCCCTTTGATCCTCTCTTGCTCACAGCTTTTTCAGTCCTATATTTCACTGTAATTCTTGAGAGTATCAGAACCTGCAGTGCCCAGCCAGCAGCACCTATCAGGAGATTCAGAGACAGTGCCGGTGTCTCTGCAGCATGTGGTGCTCACTTCAGCAACTGCTCCTTCAGCCCACTCACGTGTTACCAGCTCCATTTACAGGCTGTTGGGACAAACTCCTCTAACGCCAGTCACAAAACAAGACAAGATTACAGATCCTGAATGAATCCATGTCTAAACTCAGTATTAAGAAAATTTAATGCAGGCAGTTTCACTTACAGACTTTATTGCAACGTCTAGGCTCTATCTGAGTTTCTAAAACCCGCTTTTTAATTATGAGCAGAGAAACAATAGCTCACTTCAGCGTGAAAAAGAATACACCCACTATTTTTCCATGCCCTGTAATTTAAAAATAGGTCAGCTCATTAGCTTTAAAGCTTTCAAAAATACTAAAACTGAAATACAGGGCTCAATTTCTTTTTGTTTTTTAAGCCAGACCCAGAGAGTGAAGAGTTTTAGACCAAGGACTACTTTAACATGATGAAAGAGGATAAAGTTTTTGAACTATGAATCTAATATAGCCGGAACAGATTGATTTCATAGTAAATTTTTAAACAGAAAGTAAATTTTTAAACATTGACTAAATTTGAAGCATTTAAATAAGACCAGAGCATTAACTGCATGCCAACTCAGAAGTGCTGCAGGGCCTATAATTCGTCACTCTACACATATAGATTGAAATTACTTTTCTCACTTTTTTCCATCGTGTGCATGTGCAGAATGCAAACAGGGGCCAAAGTGCACCTGAACAGCCAATTGAGAGACTTCCTATATGTAATGTGAACCAGACAGAATCAATACATACAGAACAAAATTGACTGGGAAAGGGCAATTTCTTACTCTGTACCTAAAAACCATAACCCTGAGGGCCAGAATTGCTCTCCTGACATTTTGTAAGTTGACAACAACAGAATTATGATTAGTGGGACATTGACTCCCAGTGATTCCCAAGCACTTTCTGCATGACCTGGGGGAGCACCTGGTGTGCATTCAGTATGAATCAGAAGTTCATCAGTGCCAGTGCCCAACAGGCTTCAGGGCTGTGTGCTCTGTGTGTCAGACAAAAGTTCAGGTTCCTGCTGCCCAAACAAAACTGGAGAAAAACTGCTGATTTAAGATCTCGGTAGGTAAGTCAAACCAAACCCCAACTACTCCAAGCCATCTCATACTTCTAGTCACTTCACCTGAAAATAATTTGATTTTAAAATTGAATTTAAGCAAGTTGTTAGTAATCATTTTTCAAGTATTTATTTTATTGAGGGAGGCAGGAGAGGAACATCAAACTATTTAGCTTTCCAAGTATTTAACATAAAACCCAGAAGAGCTCCATCTGGCAACCAGCAGGATTTCTAAATAATCTAAATAGTATCTACATAAGAACCAGGCTGTCTATGGAGTGAGACAGCTTCGACTTTTACAGCCACAAGAAGTCTTTATTAACATAAAAGGAAATTATAAAGAATTACGTTAGAACAGGAACAAGAGCCTGGCAAGCTGACAAAAGACCCCAGGAATCTCTGCATTAATCTTGAAATGCTGCTTTTGACTTGTTGGAATATAGCATCATACTCTGCGTGGTTTTAAAAAAACAAAATAAAAAGTCCTCTTAGGTTCAAAGGACTTCAGTACAATAAAACTAGCTCTAGGAAAATATTCAGATTAATGAAAATCAATATGTAATTCCTTACTTTGCCACACAAGAAACAACCCTTAACATTTGAATATAGTTTGGAAAACATTAGTATTTAATTAAAGTCATGGGCAAGGCCCTTCATATCCATAGATGTCTGTCTTCATTAAGAAGATGGTTCTGAGTACTGGTGCTAATTATGTAAATTAAATATACTTTTGAACTAGTCTTACATATAAAAAATATGATAATTCTAATTCCCAAGTAAGTTAACATCTCAGAGTATACAGTATTTAATTTTTTGAGTTATTCATATGAAGGATCTGGCCTTACACTTCACACCTAGCCCATCTACTTTTTGGATCATTTGTGAGTGATCCAAAGCTGGTGGTGGTTTGGTGTCATATAGTAAATACTTAACTGGTCCTTAATACCCCTGTCAAGTTGCCATTGGGATTTTCTGTCAGTTTCTTGGCAAAAAATCAAAGAGTGAAACAGTGGGCCCAAAAAAACACGTTATGGTGATCCTGTGAGGATAGGGCAGCCTTGAAGCTCTGCATTTTCCGCTATCCCTGGGCTACAGGAAGAGAATTTCTATCTTTATCATTGCCCATCTGGCACCTTTCACAGGCTGCAAGAACAAAGAAGTAAAATGTACTGGCCCCTACCATCTGCTTCTGCTTGTGAAGTCTGGAAAGAGCCCGATAGGGAAGAAAGCAAAGAAAGATAAAACCCAACCCCTTCGTTTCCCACCAAACTGTTCTGGCAGGTACATGTTGTGCCTGTACTTCTTACATATCTCAGGGCCACCCCAGAGACCCTCTGGCTCCCTGCAGCAACACAGCTGCTGAACACAGAGCATCCCAAACACTCCCAGCCCCACGTCCTCACTCCCAGCCTTCTGAGGGCCCTGAAAGAAGGGTTGTGCTGTCTGAGATCTGCTTTATTGGATCAGCCACTGTTTTATCTAGAATAGGAAAATTCCTGTGGGTTTAATAAGAGGTATTACCCTACAGATTTTCTCTGGTCCCACCTCCTTTCCCATCAGCCACATCCCCTGTTACTGCAAGGCTGCATACAGCATGTGTTGGCTGGACCCCTTCTGCCTCTGACAGAAGTTTGGCCAAAAAGAGCAGATTTTCTGCTACTTTGATCATTTCCTGTGGTAAAAAGTGAAGGGAATTATCTGACCCAGGGACTTTTTTTTTTCCTTCTTAGTTTTGAAAAATAGCATGGCTTTACATTTGCAAGTTCCCTTAAATAGTGTACTTGCTTTCCAATAGCATTTTGCTGCTGGTTTACTGGTTGCCTTACAGAACTTACTTTTTTTAGAATCAGAAAACACATTGCTCTGATCTCAAATTCGAACTCTGCTGCTGTATTACATCAATAATGACCTTCCCTATGCTGAAGCAGCAACCACAAGATAGTATCAAATTTACAGACAATACAAAGGTGTCAGCTTCTTCCCTGTTAAAAAATTATTACATTTAAAAAACAAGCTTACTTCTCTTGTGGTGGGGATAACGTTGTTTTTGGCTACAAATGTGCATTGCATAATGTCTTTAGAAATAAGTTAACCATTTCATTAAGTGCACTATTAGAGCAATCTATGACATATGTGATAGAAGCACCCCAAAACTTTTTTTCCACTCAAGACTCCACATCAGAAAACATCTCATGCTTCTGTAAGCCCATGTTGAAATAGCCACAGTATGTGCTGACTTAAATGGTGTGGAAGCATTTGGGAACAGGGTGCCAAGTGATAATCACTGACCTCAATGAGCCCTGCAAGTGCACCCTGAAAACTCGTCCATTTTATATTTTTTCCGGCCCAGAGAGTACAAAGTAAACAAACAATGTCAATCTACCTACTGACCTAATGTCTTGTGTCAGAATTAATATTCTATAGGAATAAATTACGAAGAAATTTTCAAAATATACGTTAAGTCTTTATAAATATGGCACTACAGCATTTAAAATAGATACATATTTTCACACTAAGTAGTGGGACTCCACTTCTTTCAGCTCAGAAGAATGCCACAATGTGCAAGTTGTGCTTGTTGGCATCAAAACTCCTTTTTTTTTTCAACTTTGCTGTGCTAATTACAAGAGTAGCAGATTCTGACAGATACACTGTTGAGCTGAGGCCAGGGTGCAGTGTGTGCCTCCCTTTGAGCGAGTTGTACTCTCAAAAGAAATGATTGAACATTTTGAACTGTTAAAATTACTATTGTTTTAAAATGTTACAGAAAGTTACTTTGATGAATTTACTATTTGTGTATATGTATTTTTTTTTTAATCAGCCTGTAAAAAAATCATGGCCTGGCTATATTTCCCACTTTATTTATAAAACTGAATCCTTCCAGAACTCACACAGCTCAAAAGCAAAGGGAGACTTAGGGCAGTCTGGTTTCTTTCCGTATAAAAAAAAAAGATAAGTACTTATTTATATAGGTATGCATGTACCTCACTTAAAAATATACTAAGGGGAGGAAGAATCTACAGTAACCTTGTTAAAACAAAAATTGCACTAAACCACTTCAAACAAGATCTTACCACAACAAAAAAGCAGCATTATCATTGTTAATAAAACAGTGCCTTTCATATGCAGAGGTAATAAGGAGGCTGTACTGTGATCCATATAATCTCAATAATGTGTAAATGAATCAAAAAGGATCTAATTAGTCCAGCTATTAAGTAGAAACATCAGAAAGAGCCAGTGGGACATTACTTTTTTTTTTTTTGTCAGACATGCCGCAGAGCCACCCTTCAGAATTCTCTGGTTTGTATCTGGAAGGAGGAGGCCCCACCAATGTAGGTCACAATAAGTGAAAAGACCTGGAGCTAAGGACGCTCCTATACCTGGTGCCCTGCAGCTGCCCAGCACCATCCCCGCACGTCCCACACGCAGCCCTGCCCCGAGCAGGATCCGAGCAAAGGAAGGGCGGAGCGGGCTCCTCACCTCCTGTCTGCCGCAGGAGATAGCACATCCTGCACGCTCGCTGCTGCCCCTTTTCCTCCTTCCCGCACAGCCACGGGGAAAAGGAGGAACGGCCACTCGGGAGGTGCCTCAGCGCCCACCGAGACACCCACGAGGGAGGGAGAGACAAAGGACGGCAGATACTGAAACAGAGCCACAGGACCTCCCTGGAGATGGCCTTGGCCTCCTGCGAGTCCCTCCGGACCCCTACAGCTGCTCCTGCCATACAGATGGGAAAACGCTTGTGTGTGCACACGTGAGAGCCTCTTAGGAAATACCTGTGAAGGCATCTCAAAGTTAGAACACTGTGTGCAGATAATTATTTGTTAAAAAACAGCGAGATGACTTCTATACTTCACCACACAACTGTGGGCACTCGGGCCTCTGCAGCACACACCGCATGGTGAGAACATCGCACCCCACAGGAGAGCAGCCTGCGCTGATTATGGCAAAGAAAAGTCTTGGTCACACAATTCACTGAAGTCAGAAAAGTTCCATGTAAATATAAACAAAACCTAACACAGAGGTCCCTGTACTTGAGTTATTTTTCTCTAACCCTGAAGATATGGATATAGCCTGTATCTCCTCCAACAGATGTATCTGCCCACTACACAGTAACATGTCACTCCACTTCAGTAAAGCATCATATGCAAGAGAAAAACTAATGCTATAAAACAAAGACCTTTCACTACTCCAGGTCCATTCCATACCCAAAGCCCAAAGGTTTCCTTCTTCAAAGGAATAAATAGGACTGTATTTGTTAAGGTTTAAGCCACAGTAACAACATTTTTAAGGTGCTTCCTCCAATAGTTTTCAACATGGTTCGATATGCAGACCTATAAAAAAAACCCACATCTACGCAATGGAGCAGGACAGAGAAACAAAACCTCCTTTCCAGAAGACTTGCTCTTCTATTTACCTTTAACAGAACATATAGAAGGCAACAGATCTCACAGGGCCACAAAAGCCAGGCTCACAATATTCATCATTGCAACTCTAGGAACTACTGCAGTATCCACTAAGCTCCACTCCCACCTCCCAAGGAATTCAACTGGAAGTCGGCTGCACCTCAAAAGTTAGCCATGGTCTCCTGTAATTTACAACATCAAACTCAAACTGCTTTGACAGAAATCTCTACTGAAGAGCTCCAACACAATCCTCTGAGGAATTAAAGCACCTGCTCCAACAAACCTTCACAATCCCCAGAAGACATACGGCACACGCCAGGCTAACCAGCAAGAGTTAAGTTTTTCAAGAAATAATACTGAAACTCACAGACTGAACACACAGATGGCCCACAACATCTGCAAGAATTAAAACACAAAACCTTCTCAAAAGGTAACACGAATGCTGATAAACAAAGCCAGGCTGTGCCCTGCTGCAGGCACCACCAGCGTTTTGCAGAGCAGTCCCAGTGCAGAGCAATCCCAATGCCAAGCAACCCCAGTGTGTGCAGCACTGCCCAGCTGTCCACACATACAACTGGAGTTGCTCTGTCAGAGCCTCCTGAGGAGGAGGGGTAGTACTGGGAGAGGGACAGTATTTATGCAAATAAAAGAACTGAATTGAAGCCTGTATGCTGCTGTCTAGAACTTACAGTTACGTTTGTACCACCCATTCCCTGGGGGAAATGACATACAATACAAACAGGCCTAGTTGTTCAATTATTCAAGTATTAAGAGATTCACAGAAAAGCATCTGAGAAACATAACATTTTAATAGATGAAATAAATACTCCAGTACATGCAAGATAAAAACTGACATTGGAAAAAAATTAAAAATCACTTTTGTTATAGTGTAATTTTGTTTGTTTGTTTAAACACTCACAGTAGCTTTTCCCCCAGTTTGGAAATCAACACATGGAAAACATAATCACAACCTCCAGTCCTTCCACTCCTACACACCAAATGCACTTCTAACCTAACACTTGATGCAAAATAAAAAAAGTCATACAAAACAAAAACAAACAAAATAGTAGCTACATCCATCATCTATGTGTTGTTGGGTTTTTTCATTTTTTTAAATGAGTAAGAACTGAGGTAACCTTTTTCCTGCACAACCGAACAGCAAAATTTAGAAGGGAAAATTCGGAAGACAAGACAAGACAAACTTTAAAAACCGCACCCAGCGCGATTAAAGCTCTTCTTTTTTTTCCTCCTTTTTCTAAGATGCCCCCACCTCCCCAAATATAAAAAAACCTTGAAACAGTTTTACCACTTGTGTGAAGACCTTGTTGAATAAAGGAAAATTTATCTGCAGATACTTGCTAACTTTAAAGTAAAATAAAAAGAAGCCAAAACTGGCTACCTTTATTAGTACATATAGTTTGAATATGTTCTGCTTCTCCACCACATGAAATCAAAGGATTGGGCTCATCCAAGCGAATTCTTTGGTATACAAAAAAGGGGTGAGGAGGTGGGATATTATTTTCCTTTAGCAATGACTGGGATCTAAACAGAAGATGTGGGGGTTAATTCACAGAATTGGAGTTCACTGGCGGTAAAGTCCTGGGTGAAGATCTTTCTCTTAGTGCCTGAGATAGCAGGTTGCAACCATCCGAGACGGCGCAAGCTGAGTTCCTCAACCTTTCCCTGTAATCGCTCATTTTGGTGCTACTTTCGGGGTGTTGGGCTATATCCCTGAGGCATTGGGTCAGGAGCACACAAGCAGATACCACACTCATGGCTCCTCCTAGGATGGCAGTTTGCACAGCTTTGCCCTCTGGATTAATGGTGGCAGCTTTACCCAAAAACTGGGGCTCAGTGGCAAAGCCCACCAGAGCATAGACAGACTGCACCAAAGGTCCACTGAACAAGACGCACCGGTTCCTGGTCAGCTCGCTGGGTGAGGTCTTGACCTCCTTGACACAGGCCAAGAGGGCAGAGGCGCTGGTGCTCATACATTTGACACTGAGTTTGAACTGCTCCTTAGCAAATTTATCCTTGGATTTCTCACTGGCCAGCACGCAGGCGTCTGTCAGGAATTTCAAGTTCTTGGACATGTTCTGAGAAACCTCCAGCAGGAGCTGAGGGCTCATATCTGCCAAAGGGGTGGTCTTCAAGACCCCGCAGCCGTGCTCCACCTCATGCCTACATCGGGTCACCTTGTAGCGATCCACCAAGCCAGGCATGGCAGGCTGGGCCCCCGGAGTCTCCACTGCAGCCAGGTAGGCAGCGTGGGCAGAGCACTCGGTGAGGGAGACCACCAGCTCCCCCATCTCCATCAGGCTTTCTCCCACCTCCCCGAAGCGTCCCATGTTGAGCTGGCTCTGGACGTCATGGGTCAAGATGGAGAGTCCTTTGGTCCTGGCAATGATCGTGTCCCTGCACTTCTCAAAGGACTCACCGAAGACAGACAGACTCTCGGTGTTCACCGGCCTGGTCTCGCTCGACAGCAGAAGCAGATCGGCCACCAGTTGCATCTTGATCTTGCAGTGGTCGCAGATAGAGATGAGCTTCTTCCTCTGCAGAGAGCTGCTGCTGGGGATGCCGCCGCCGGAGACCTCGCTGCTGGACTTGCCGGAGCCACCGCTAGCCATAGCGCCGGGGGGGCACTCGCATGCCGCTCGCTACCCCGCTGCCGCCGCCTCCGCCGCCGCCCGAGCAGTCCCGACTGAGCCCGGCAGGATCGCTCTGCCTTTTCCGCAACATCATTCCATTAATCGCCGGGAGGCAAGAAAAGGCTCTGGGCGCCGGGGCTGCCGCTGCTGCGGGGACCGAGCTCGGCCGGGGCGCCCGCCCCGCTCCGGCGCCAGCCTCCGCTCCTACGGCGCTCCCGCGGCGGGGCGGCGCTCGCCGGGCGCCCCCGGGCCCCGGTCTGGCATCCTTCAGCTAAAAATACGGTTTCGGTTGTTTTGGGTTTTTTTTCCCTTTTCGCACGCTGGCTCCCCTTCCTTCCACCGCCTCGTCCGGCTCCCCGGCTGCGGGATCCTGCGCGAAGTTCCCTTTACCAGACGCAATACCTCAGGGACGCGCCGCCGCCGAGCGGAGTTGAGGCAGGGGCGCAGCCCTCCAAGTTGCTACCGCGCCCCCGGCGCCTCCGGTCGGGGAGCGCCCGCCGGGCGCAGCTCGCAGGGGCCGGAGGGGCGGCGGCTGCGCACCATGTGCCGCCCCCGGCGCCCGCCGCGGCCCCGGCTCGCAGGAAGCGCCGCGGAGGGTGTGGCCCGCCCGCCCCGCACGGCCCCGCCGCGCACCCGCGGGGAGCCGGCCCGGGAGGGGAGAGGGGCACGGCGGGGAGCCGGGACGCGGGGGATCGCGGGGGGAAGAGAAGAAAAAAAAANAAAAAAAAAAAAAAAAAAAGAAGAAAGAGAGGATGGAGGGAAAAAAAAAAAGCTCCACCGGATCCGGGTGCTGGGGCGGGCGGGCGGATCCGTTCCCCTTCCTTTGCCGCTGCCTCACTCCTTCCTGCCGCGATCATTCACGCGGCCGCTGCGCGCTCGCTCCCCGCCGCCGCGGTCCATCCCCTGCGCCCCGGGCCCTCCTCGCCGGCTCCCGCGGTGGCCGCCGCCGCACCAACTTAGGCTCTTCCCGCAAACAAGGGTGGTGGCCGCGGGCTGCAGCCGCGGATGCTGCGACCCGCCCGGCCTTGCGCTCCTCCTGCCATCTTCCCTGGCTGAGCCGCCAACTCCCAGGGAAGGAAAAAAAAAAANAAAAAAAAAAAAAAAAAAGAAAAATAAAAAGAGGGGGAAAAAAAAAAAGAGGGAGGGGGAGGAAATCTTCGTTTAAATTTCTCAGGCTTTCAGACAAACTACTGGGAAGCGGCGGCTGCGACGGCGCTGCCAGCCAGACGCTGCACGGCTCTGGGGGAGCTCCCCCGCCCCGCTGCCTTTGCTGTAACCTCACTTGAGCCTATCGAAATCTTTTGTGCGGTGTCACCGCCCTTCGTTTAAATCCTGCCCTCCCCCCGCCGCCGCTCCGCGCCCGCCGCCGCTCGCTCCTCCCAGGCGGAGGGGGCAGCAGCGCCGGCACCGCCCGCCCGCCGCCGCTGCCCGGTGCCCGCCGCGCGGGGCTCCGGAGGGGCTCCGTGAATAAACACACAACGGGGGGTGCCGGAGGGAGAGGCCGATGAGAGGAAGGCGAGAGGCAGCCGGAGAGAGCGGCCGCCGGGAGAGCGCGGCCCGGGTGCGCGGAGCAGTCGGATACCGGAGAGCGAGGAGCCGCCCCCGCCGCAGCGCCGGGGCAGAGGCGGCCCGGGTGCCGCTCCCCGCCCGGCCCCTGCCCCGGGCAGCCCGCCAGGTGAGTGCGGCGTTCCGCTCGGAGCTCCCGGCCCGCGGGGCAGCGCCCGTGTCGGGCTGTCCCGGTGCGGGTGGCAGAACCCGTTCCTGTGCCGGCACCGAGTGACAGAGCCCGAGTGAGCGCGGGCCCCGCCGCTTCTCATCCCGCGGGGCGGCGGCTGCCCCCGGTACCCGGCCCGGGCTGACCGTCGGGAGTGCTGTGAACGCGGGACGGGGGATTGCTGCAGCTTCCTTTACACAGAAATAGTGCTCTCAGCACTGGCCTTGACCCAGATTTTAAACCAATGGAGATGAATTTGGTCTGTTGCTCTCCCGTTTCTGCCGCTGTTTTTGAACACTGGTTACTGTTTATTAGACTTTAGCAGGGAAAATGTAAACCAACTGACACTGCTGTGCACTGAAAGCTCTACGAAGACTTCCTCTGATCTGTTTCCATTCTGCAGCACCCCGAGAACTTTTTGGGGCGATTCTTGTCAAAAGCAAGATGTTACGCTCAGTAACCTGAGGCATGCATCAGATTCTGTCCTGTTGCACAGTATCTGCATCAATATAATTCTGATTAATCAAAGCCCATGTTGAAACCACATCTTACATTTGTTGCATATTTAGCTGTAGCTTAAGCTGCAGCTAAATAATAGTATTATTTTGTTCCTTTCAATCAGAATTCTCCTTTTAAGTCAGCTGCCTAATTCTAGGCGTTTAGAAGGTATTTAGCAGGTTACAGAACTCCAGAAGTACATTTGTCCCAATTCACAGTTAACATCCTGCTACATTCCTACTACTGCAGGGGTATAAGTGACCTTGAAATAAATGGAGATTGGACCAGATTCCTCACTTGCAGTTGTAGGTCAGATCCAATGATGTCCCGGCACAAACAGAGCCCACCTAATGGATTCCATACATTTAAAGAGCTTCAGACAAGTTTATTTGCACAAATTCTTAGCCATTAGCTAGAAGAACCTTTGGCCTTCTACTTGTAGAGTATGATGTGAGCAGGATGAACACAGATGTGAAAATGGGGGCTTAACAGGGTGTACATATCTGGGGGGCAGGGGGAGCCCTTGCCATAAAACCAGGCTTGAGGAAAGGGGTAGATGCTGGCCCATGGGTGTGTCAAAAATAGGGCAGTTCTCCACCCATCCCTCCTCACAAAAACAGTGTGAGGAAAATTCTGTTTACTTGAGTCACATTATAGCAGTTTCAAGGAAGGTCATGATTTGGGCCTAAACAATTTTGGCTTACTGCCAGCAACTTGTTTTCAAAAGTATAAATAGGAATGATTTCAGAGTACTCTGAAAAATAAAAATCAATGGGCAGAAGAAACCAGCTGAACTGTATTTCAAAGTATTTCCAGATATATCCTTAAATGAGGTGAGATAGTATGCAGCAGAAGGAATGTCTCTCATAAATACTAACCTAGTTTATCTTTAATGAGGATTGACAACACTTAATTAGGGTTTGAAAGATTTCATTTAAGAAAACGTAGGTCTCATCTTCTGGCTAGAAGAGGTGTTACATGACCTAATAATCTTTTCCATTTTTAGACGCTGCTGCCTGCCATGATGCTGTGTGTGATTTGTGCCATTCCCCAAGGACAAAGCAGAGAGATCCTTGGTTTGGACAGGTCCTGCAGTGCCTCCTCCACCAGTCCGTCCCCACAGAAACCCAGCTGGGCTTTAACTGCAGCAGTTCCTACAAGATGACAGGGCCACCAAAGCTCTTGGTAACTGCGACAATATAAAGCAACTATTTTTTTAGCTCTTATAACCCATCCACAAGACTGATTCAGTCCTTACCTGCCTCAGTATTAGCGAGGGGGAAAACTGGTAATTTTTGTCCTGTAGTAGGTGTTGCATGTGAACAGTGTCCAAGGAAGTCTTGCCAAATGCCATTCTCCTCCCATAGCAGCCATGGGTGTTTACCTCTTCTGCATATTAAATGCTTGGGGAGGAGTGACCTGGCTTTTGCTTTTTGAAAAAATAATACAGAAAATACCACCTTCATTGGTCAGTTTTGCCATGGAAGTGGCATTTCCTGGAGCAGTTCACTGTTACAGACTGCAGGGTTGCTACCTAGGTCCGCCTGGCCTGGCTGGATTCCCTCTTCGTCTGTGTTTGCCATGAACATACAGTCTCATGCTAAAAGGCAGCCTTGGAGGTGGATTCTTTTGGGCTGGTAACCTGAGCAGAGCTGAGAGGCAGCAAGATACATGGTTTAAAGTGCCAGTACATGCATCTCTGTGATTGAGGAGGAAAGTTGTACCCAGTGATGTTTGGGGTGGGTATTTCCTTCGTAAGTCTTCTGCACATCTCTTTCAAGGAGAATGTGCTCATACCCATTTATTTCATGCCTGATGAGTGCAAAGGTGGGCCACAGGTCTTGGGCAGCTCACTGCATTGGTATAAAAACTTGGAAGAAGTGAAAATCAGGTGGCCATGCTTGGCTTTAAAAAGATTTCACTGACAGAGTCAGAATGAATTAACTCTCTGGGGTTCAAACCAGCAGGCATTGTCAGATACAAGGGATTAAAAGGCTTTTTAATGTGGCTTAGTAGTGTACAGAAGATTGGCTTACTTGTATGAGCTCTTCTTTTGTCACATTGATCTTTATTTTGCATTGTGCTTAGTACAACAGAAACTGGAGGCTGAAGTCTTCCTTCCTGAATCATCTGACAGGACTTGACCCTTTTATGGCTTAGTAAAATATTTTTTTGTGAAGGAGGAATTGATTTTTGCCAGTGTAGCCACTGTTGAGTAATAGCTGAAGAATAGCAAGTTGTAATAATTTCATGAGCACTGTATGTGGCCAGGTCGGTGAGAGGAAGTTACTATACAGTGGGTTGTACTTCTTTATATTACTTTGCTGTATAGATGTATCGATCTAACCTAATAGGGAGCTAGCTGATGAAGGAATAAAAGGCAATTCAGTGGTTCCCCTGTGTCAGCTGTATGTGACTAAACCCATGAGGTGGTAATTACAGGAATGATAGCTCCAGTTCTGAGGGATGCAGCTGGTTTGTCAGGCTGTAGACTAAAAATCATAGGAGGATAAAGTTGGCAGGGACTGGTGGAAGAAATGCTTCAACACCAAGGCAGACTTTGCAGAAGAGGATGGATGAAGATGGCCCTTCCTCTCTGCAGCAGTGTCACACAGAAGTAAAGGCAAGTGTGTTGACCAGCTTATTGTTCTTAAGATCTATTTTGTCTTAAATGTTTTGGTGCTGAGTAAGTATTTTGTGGTCAGTATTTACAGCCATTACTTCATGAGAGACTAAAACTGTGAGGTGTGGGTCTGTCTCGGGTCTGCAGAGGTAGCCATGCTCGATGCACTGGGGATGCAACCCGAGAACTGGTCTGCTGGCAGCCAAAAACACAGATCTGGAGGACCAGTTAACGAGGCACTTGAGACAGCAAAGTGCAAACACAGTCACAAGTTTTGTTTCTTCTTTTGTCTATAAATAAATAGGTTTTAGAATAGTGGGCGGGCTTTCACATGCAGGTTTAATTAACCTTGGTGTTCTGATGTGGTGGTTTGTGTTTGTTCTTTTTTTAATATGGCATAGTCAGAAACACAGTATCAAGGGTAAGCACAAATTTATTACATAGACTCCATTAATGCAAATACCCCTGTAGCCAGTCAGTTCCCATTTCTCTGAAAGGTAATACAGCAAAAGAGGTTTTTCTTTTGTTGTCCTTTTATTCACCATTTATTGCAGTTTTCACCACTCGCTGTATATAATCAATTGGTTGTCCCCTGCTGTTACCATGGATATTTAACACATCGACGTGGAAAAGAGACACATTTTTATGAAAAGGAAAATGCAGCTACAAAACTCCTCTTGCACTGAATGGACAGCTGTGCCATATTATATGTGAATACAGCCAATAATGGCTTTTTGCTTCTTGTGCTTGCCTGCCATCTACACACACAGACATCCCTCCTGCACCTCGTGTGTCGTGGGGCTGGTGCCCAGGATGTGCTGTGTAGCTCCTCGAGTCTGTTCTCCCTCCCTGGAGCAGATGGGAAGGGCCAGAGGCAGGTTTGTAGCCTTGAAACTCAGGAGCACTTAATGGAAGGATGGCAAATGCTGTTGGTGAGAGTGGTCCAGCATAAACAGGAGCCCGAGACCCTCCCTTAGGCTCTTACGTCTGGGGTTTTTTGAGATCAAAGGAGAACATGGTATTTTGAACAAAATGTGCAAGGGCCCACCCTTCCTGCAGTGCGCTTTTGGTGGTATGTTCTGTCCTGCAGCTGTAATACTCTACAAAAGGGTTTGGGTTCCTCCCCTCCCTGCCCTCTTTTAATGTGTATCATGAGAGAAATTTAATAGATGTTTTCACAGGGATCTCTGATCCTACAGTGGTCTCATTGTGCCTCTGTGTTCTGTGAGCAGGGCTAAGCCTAGCACCTCTAATTCATCTGAAGTTCATGTAGTGTATTACTTACATCAGCTGTAGGTGCCAAAACTGACCTGTAAACCTAAAACGAAATTGGGACTACAAAATTAATTTCATTTAGATTGTGAAAATTAGACTATAAATGGAATTCCTGTGGGAACTGTGTAAATCTTCTTTGACATTGATTTAATGTAATTCTTTTCTTAATAGGGTAACTTTAAATTGTGTAACCAGTTTTAACCAGCACAGATTTGTAGCAAATCTTGCAGTAAGGTGAATACTAAGAGGAACATTCTGTGGTGTTGCTGAATTTAAGGATCACACTGTATAGCATTAATGCAGTTGACTCGACAGTCATCATACCCCCTCCCCAAACCTGAGCAGACGGATAATGACAAAAAGCTGGGATGTCATTTGTCAAACATCTCTGTCCCATCAATGAATTTTAAATTATAAAATGCATGTGTACAGGATAACACAAATTCAGGGTAAAGATTTATTTTATGTTCAAAACTCAAGTTAGAATCTGAATTTCAAGGTTAGTACCTGAATCAGAATTTCATGTCTGAATCACAGTAGTTAATCCTTAATCTGAGAACCTTTTGAATTAAAGACTTAATTTTTCAAATTGGATCTAGGAATTCACAATCTGACTAGCTCTGGAACAAAAATTTGTGTTCTCTTTATAGATGGCAAGTAAGTGTGCTTGTCTTATGCATGAAATTAACTTGAGGACTGAAATTATTCTGAATCATTCAGGTGTTCGTGCTCCAGATGACAGCATATTCTGCTTGCTGTGCTGCTTTTTTTCTTAGACATGTTCTTGTTTTTAAAGATAACATGTTCAGGTCTGATTCATCAAGTTTAATTCTGCCTGTGAGTAAATTCAGAGGGTTGGACTAACACATGCACTGTCTGTGCATGAGAGCTCGGGCATTAGATTCTCTCTGCAGGGGAACATTTAAGGTACTTGAGATAATTTGACCTATGAAAACAGTAATTTTGAATGTTTTACTGCAAATATCTCATAATTCTGTAAAATGTATGGTAGTGTTTTTAAACAGGGAAGGAAATGCTGAATGCTGGGACATCTCAAAACTTGCTTGAAGTTTTCTGGGTCTCTTACTCAAGCTAGTCTTCTGTATTGTTTAAAACAATGTTGTCCTGGTCCTGCTCTAAGGCAGTAAGTGCAAAAGCCTTTCAGGTTGTATAAGAGTCAGATCCCAATCATTTTTGATATTCAAAATTACCACTACAAGGCTGCCTTGCACAACACTTAATTCATCTGGGCCTCTCTTAAACATCCTTTTGTGTCAGTTGCATATAAAACTCCACCACCAGCAAAGACTTGCAAGAGTTTTCAGCAGTTAAAAATTCACATTCTTCTCCCAGCTCATAAGAAAGAAGGGTTTGGAAAATACATTTTGCACAGATATAGTTCCAAAAATGGCAAAATAAAGAGAATCACAAACTTCATTAACAGAAATTGGGAACATCTTGGATCCTCTCATATTACGGGTTGACCCAGCCCTGCTTAATAATGAAAACAGTTTACAAGGGAAGGTAGATTTGCTTTCTGATAAGGTATAACTTTATAATTAAAGGTACTACTAATAAAACTTAGTGTTTTGAGTGTTGCAGAAGCGAAAATGACAGTCACGGCTTGAGACCTTTCCTGGCATGACTAGATGTGACTTTTAGCTACAAGGTGAAGGATTTATCACCTTACTCTTGCAATCTACAATGAAAGTAGCCATGTATTATCTGATTATTATTATTACTACTACTAATGATAATAATATGTGTATTATCTGAATAATAATAATAATAATATATTCTGTATTGCAATCCTAATAGTGTTAGCTGCTAGGACTATAAAAACTGTTACAAAATGTGAAAACTCTTAAGCTATAAAAAGCATATTGGCATGATTCAATAGATGCTCTGATCAAAACACAGTGTGCTTCAATAAAAAGAAAATGCAATTTCATTTGCTCCAGTCAGTGGTGTGTGCTGCATTGCGTTTGTTTTGTGCATGGAAAAGAGGAACAGCAGAGAACAGGGGCTGAACAGGTGTTTGTCCTGCAGCTGACCCCACATGCAGCAGACTTGAACAAGTCTTCCCAGACACAGTATTTTGCCTGAACAGCGGTAGTTGCAAAGTCAGAGCCAAGCATGAAAACTACCCTCCTTTTCAAACCAAAGCTTTTATTGGCTCGACAAGGAAATGTATAGTGTTGTTTGGTGCAGTCCTGGGTATACTGAAAAACTTGTTCACCCACCAAAGGGAATCGAGTTACTTTTGAGATCCATATCTGAACATAGGATCAGGTATTAAAGAAAGTAAGTTGGCTTGGTTTGTTCTAACAAGAAAAAACAGGATTGAAGAAAATATTTCCTAGTAGAAATTCAATGAAAATATTTTATGCTGCAAGTCCAGCATTCCAAGATAGAATCTTTAATTTTTTTTCCAGTGAATGTCTGCATGATCCAGGAATAACAAAAGCTAGCAGAAACCTATTTTAGTAAAACCTCATTAATCATGGCAATCTGATATAGTATACCTGATGTTCATTATATTTAATGAGAAATCACTGAGCAAATGTGCTCATTAGTGGCTCTGGTATTGGACAGCTCTGTGAGAAGTACTTGTCTAAACCCTGTTTCAGTTATGTACATTTAACAAGCTCCACGAATAGCTCTGGGCTGCTTCCTGTTCCTCTGGCACTGGCAGTGTGTCTGAAATGTTATAAAACACGTGGAGGCTGCAGCCCATGCTGGTTGTTTATGGGGGTGCTGAAATCTTGGATCCCACACCCTCCTCTGCTGTTTCTCGTGGTACGTGCGCTTGGCAAGCTGCTGCTTCATGTGCCGTGCCTACCTGGTGTTCACCAGCCATGGGGCCCTGCCGTGTGTGGTCACTTCAAGAGTTAGTCCAGGCTTTGGGGAGCCTCCCCAAACCCATGCCCCTGCCTCCTGACTGCTTTTATTTTGTATTTGAACCCCTTGCCCATAAAGGCAGCGGGCTCCTGGTTCATCACACAGCCGGAGCTGGATCATCTGGGGTTGAAGCTAAATGATCTTTAAAGTCCCTTCCAACCCAAACCATTCTATGATTACAGGATTCTATGATACCGTAACAGAATTGGGATTGAAGCCTTCTCTCAACAGAATTGGCTTTGAACCTGGTCTGTCTTCAGTGCTGGAATGGAAAAGCAGCCTGATAACTAATCAGCCTGACTGCAATTAATACCAGCAGCAGTAACAGTGATGCTTCCTTGAATTCCCAAGTTTGAACTTACTGGAATGCAAGTTGAAAGGTAGAAGACAACGTTGTGCTATTTGTAATTAAAACGCTACCATGAGGAAAAAAAATGACTGGAGTGAAATAAGGCTATTTATTATTATTATTGATATAAGGCTAATGTGCAGACATCCATGCATGTAATTTGGTTTAGAGAACGGAAAAACAGCCTGTACAGAGAAAACCTCGTATCTCTTACTTCTTTGTGGTGGTCAGATGTTCTGGAGTTGCATTTTAGTAACAAACGGCATTAATTTTAATAGTTTTCTTTTAGAAACCTAATGTTGCTTTTGAGTAGTCAAAATCAGACGACTCATGCAGTGAGCCCAGTTCCCATCACACAGATCAGCAAACCCGGCTACTTTTCATCCTGTTTTTAAAAGAAAGCAACAAGACGCAACCACATAGTTTAGATCCCAAGCACAGCATTTATTTATTCGTTTTAACCTCTCAGTGTCTAGCATTTACTCCCTGCCCGGGCCCTGCAGGACCGCACCGGAGGCTGCACCGCCTGGAGCGGCGCTTCGTGCGGGGACAGGGGCACCGGGCGAGGCGGCGGGGGCACCCGGCAGTGGCCGTCAGCTCCGGCCGCGCCCAGCCCGGCCTCATCCACCCTTCCAGCTCCTCCTCCCGGCCCGATCCATCCCTCCCTGCTGCCCTTCCAACTCCTCCTCCCGGTCCGATCCATCCCTCCCTGCTGCCCTTCCAGCTCCTCCTCCCGGTCCGGTCCATCCGGCTCCGCTGTCCTTCCAGCTCCTCCTCCCGTTCCTCCCCGCTGCCCTTCCAGCTTCTCCTCCCGGCCCGATCCATCCCTCCCCTCTGCCCTTCCAGCTCCTCCTCCCGTTCCTCCCCGCTGCCCCCGCCCATGAGGCGGCCGGGGCCGCCTTCCCGAGAGCGGCAGAAGATGGCGGCGGCCGCGGGCTGGGCGCTGCTGGCCTTGGCGCTGTGTCTGAGCGCGGCGGCCACGGCCGGCGGCTCGGAGGGGAAGCGGCGGGAGGGGCCGCCCAAGAAGAAGGACATTCGGGACTACAACGACGCGGACATGGCCCGGCTGCTGGAGCAGTGGGAGGTGCGGAAGGCGCCGGGGCCGGCGGGATCCGCCCGCACCACGCGGAGGGGACGCCGCGGCTGCCGAGGGGCGGCGGGGCCGAGCCGGGGCAGCTCCGTGGGGCAGCGGCTGCTCTGCCCGGTCTCGGGAAGACGGGGGATCCCCGGGCCTGGTCGGGACCGGGCGGGAGGGATCCCCGAGCCTGGTGGAGGGTGGCCGGTGCCGTGTTCCTTCCTCCGAGGCTCTGGGTCCGTGTGTGGGGGTTTCAAAGTCGGAGCGAGCGGCCCTCTGCCCTGCCCGGCTGGCCCTGTCCGCCTTCACAGAGCCCCCGCACCCAGCCAGGTGCTCGGTGCCTGCCGGCAGCCTCGTCTGGCTGAAAAGTCTGTTTTTTTCGAAGTATTAAGCGATACACATGTGACCGCGGGGCGGATACCAGGAGAAATACTCATTTCACGTTTACAGGGTAGATACGGCACTGTTTTGATTTGGTGTTTCTTTCCTATCTTGCCTCATAGTAACAACTTCTAATTCCAGCTCTCTCTCGTTGCCTTTATCCTTATCAAGCTCCCTGCCTTAACTTTCCTTGGCGCTTTCCCGTCACTCTTCTCCATGTGGTTGCCATGCCACTGTTAGATTCTTTTCACTATCTTATGTTCCATCGTCTTCTGATAAATGCCAAGTGCTCCTCACTGTTACTTAATCTTTCCCGTGAGGTTTTTCCCTGGAATATTTTGCAAAAAACCCTGAAGGAAATAATAGAGAGAAAACTTCTGTTTTATGTAACACCAATTGCAGCAGTAAATCAAGGTGAAGTGTGTTTTATATGTGAATTTTAGATAAAGTAACAGGAAGTACGGATGCCTGCCTTGGTCCTTGTGGGCAGGTTATGGACTTGTTCATCCCGTGAATTGTTGCTGCATATATCCCTTTAGGAAGAGAGGTTCTTAGAAAACTGAGTAAAAAATTAAAATAAAATTAGTTAAAGGCTCAAAGTTCACTTTTCTGTTGGTGGTATCAGCCAAGGACCCAGCAGGGCCAGCTGCTAAAAAATCAAGGCTTAATACTGCCCAAGCTGAACCAAATTTGGCCTTGTAGGAAAAATACCTTAAAAGATGACCATCTCTTTTTAATGAGATGGCTGAAAGGAAGGCTCAGGTTAATGCTGTTGTAACTCTTGACTGTATATTCTGCTCCAGCCCTCTTGGGCAGGTCAGGAGGCTGTTGAGGGTTTTTCCTTTTCAGCTGGAGCAGGTCCCTGATCCAGGTCACGGTGTGCTGCACAAATGCAGATGCGGCAGAGCAGCTGGGGAGTCACTGCTGGGGCTGGGGGTGTCCCTGAGGAGAGGCACACAGAGCAGAACAGGGACTGGGACAGGGCTGAGAATTCTTGTTTGGTCTCCTGGGATGGTCAGCTGCATTTTGCCTGTTTGGGAGTCGCGACACACAGGAAACACGAAAGGCTTGAGGGGAATGGTGGCTGGAGGGTGGGGGAGAAAGGACATGAGTGCACTTGATGGTGTGGGATGAGAAACAAAGGGGCCACTGTGAATTCGGGTGAGAGCAGGAACTGTGCTTGAGAATGAGGGGCACAGGGCATAGATCTGTACAGGATCAAATGTCATTACTTTCAACTGAACAAAATTACTCCAAATATTTTTTATTTCCCTGGCAATTAGTATAAAACCATTGGAGGATGGTGGTTATGACATGCTTGGGTTCCACCACAAGCCTGAGCCTGTGGCTCCAGCAGCTTCCCCAGCAGGAGCAGGGAGCTCTCCGTGCAGGATCTTGTGCTGCCCCTTGCACATTGTGCATGACTGCCTGGTGATCTGGGAGAGTGATCTGGTGGAAAATGAGGATGGACGACAGGGCAGAGAGGCAGAGGTGCTTCAGCAGCTCAATTGCACAACTAGAGCTTGGAGGAAGCCACCGAGGGATTTTCCTCATGGAAAGGGACTCACCGGGAGTCCTGGGGAGCTGGACACAGAACTGAGAATCTGGGCTGGAGGTCTCAGTGACTGAAATGTCAGGTGTTTAAATAGTTCATTACTGTTATAGGCTCAGGGTTTCTCAGGCTTGACTCTAATCATTGAAGTGGCAAAGCAATTAAGTGGCATGTGTTACTAACGTTTTTAAAAATCAAAATGCAGGGCATTTATGAGAAATTTCTGAGAATGGGAGCTGTGGAGAGGAGCAGGTGAAGGAATATGCTGTTTTTACTGTGTCTGTGTAATGCTTTCCCTCTGGAACTTCATGTTACTGTTTAGGTGAATGAGTGTGTGTCCTGGGGTGACTTTGTGATGCTGAATTGTATCCCCATTCATCTGTTTAGCCCAGAAATAAGTTTTGCACCTTTAAAACTAGATCTGGGAGTGAAGGGGGGGAGAAGGAGAAGCAGTGGAATATCTGAGGCAGCTGTATTCAGAAACACAGAGATAAGAGCTTCAGCTTCCCTTCTCACAGACTGTTGTCTGCAACATGGACAATGGGAGAGAGCTCTTCTTTGCTTTTAGCTAGATTTTAGCTAGCTGAGGCAGAGAAGTTCCCTGGACTGTGGCTTTTCTTTTTCTTGGACCTGATCAGCCCTGCTCTGGACCGAAAAACCAGAAAACACCAGAGCTCACACCTGTGGCCCACCAGGGCCCAGGAACACAGCATTTTCCAGTGCTGGAGGGGCTGGTAAGAGACTGAGCAAGCCCAGCCACACCCCACAAAAGGACTTCTGCATTTGCCATCTCTTCAGGACAGTGAGAGGTTCCATTGTTTAATATTACTCATTTTTTATGCTCATGAATACTTTGCTTGTTAAATAAACAGGGGTCTTTTCCACTTTTCTCCAAGGAAATCTTTTCCCGAAGCAGCTGGGGAGGGGCTGCTTGAATCTGCTTTCTGGAGGGATCCCTTTGGAAGTTTCTTCCCAAATTTGGCCTAAATCAGGACAATCTGCTAAACTTTTCAAAGCAAAAGCTTACACTTTCTTCACTTTTTTACCTATTAGATAGCTTTAAGCACAGCTGCATGACATTTTGTACAGAAAATAAATGCCATGTAGGGGAGCTCTTGGCATCTTCTGATAATGCTGCCATTCAAACTGTAAGAATACAAATTCAGGAGCATTTAGTTGAATAGTTAAGGAAAAAAAGTAGGTAATACATGTTAGTAGCTCATGTTGTCACTAAATCCAAAGTCAGTTTCTCTTTCATACAAAGTATTTGGGAATGTTTCTTTCTGCCTTTTTCTTTCAAAACTATGAAATAATCTGTCTTTGCTCTAGTGAAACCAGACTTAAGCTTGAACTTGCTTTAAATTGTGGAGAATGTTTTTCAGTCAGTCACATGAGGTTTTGTATTTTCAGTGTACTTTACCAATTTGACCATTCTCTGGCTTCTTGTAAGGTATGTTAGTGATGGCAGGGACTTTCCTTGGGCTCTCCTTTCCTCCCAGTTCACTCATTTCAGAAACTTCAAGGCGTGTGAACTACTTGAAAGCGTGCTTCAGACTTGCAATATGTAAGACTTTCTTTTCTTTTTACTAAGTTTTTTTACTTTTTGATTCTGTGACACAAACACTTGTTACAGAAATCACGTTCTGGCTTAATGTGAGTTGTCATGATATTCAGCTCACAGTTGTGAGCTGTTTAAGGGGCAGCAGTTTGATTGTGCCTTTCCACATATTTAAATGGCTGTCAGCCTCAGCAGAGGTTAATTCTTTTCTTTTTTGTAGGAGTGATTTGCTCTGGGTGATTGTGTTATCAGGCTGTGAGCTGCATCTGTGCATTAGAAAAGTCATGAAACCTTTAATCAAAGTCATTCTGTGGCATAAACATACAGAAAACCTGAACTATTGTGGGTTTAATTGTTTAATGACATGAAGTAAGGAAACTTAAATGTTCAAGCAATCACATGATTCTCAGAAGTGAGTTTTGACCTCTGAAGGCAATACCAGATTAATTTCTTTTCATATATATGGGTATGAGGCTTTCTATTGCAACTTTTCTATTTCATTTCACGTGCATAATAAATATTTGTGAATCTGTGAAAAAAAATAATACTGTATTATGAGTTTCATAGGTGGAATTGTATTGAATTAGCCTTAAGGCTGAAATATTTCTCTGTGTGTGATAAAATGAGATTCCACCTGTCAGTATGAGAATGTGCATCATTTTCAGGGAGGTTTATAAATGGAAAGAGCACTCATTTCTTTTGGCTTCACGGTCTCCATCATTCAGCTAAAAATATTTTATCAAAGCACAGTTATTCTCTGAACAAAGAGAAATTTTTTTTAAAAAGACCCAAAATGTGTTTGTGGAACAGTTGAGTTTAAAGCTTCCTTTTCATTTTCAAAACAGAAAGATGATGACATTGAAGAGGGAGATCTCCCTGAACACAAGAGGCCTCCAGCACCAATAGATTTCTCAAAAATAGATCCAGGCAAGCCTGAAAGTATCCTGAAGCTGACAAAGAAGGGGAAGACTTTGATGATGTTTGTCACAGTGTCAGGAAATCCCACAGAAAAGGAGACAGAAGAAATCACCAGCTTGTGGCAGGGCAGTCTCTTCAACGCAAACTACGACGTGCAAAGGTGAGCTGTTGGGCACGAGGATAAAGTTCTTGCCTTTGCAGAACCCTTCCTTTCTTCCTGCAAACCTTTTCAACTGTTCATCCTTTGCTGTTCTCCACCTCCATCATCCGTTACTGTTTCTCTGTTTCGTTCTCAGTTCCGACAGGACTTGTGGTGTGGTGCAGAAACTCTTCAGTGCTTATGCACTCTGGGTGTGTGTATAGCCCAGATTCTCTTTATCTCACAATGGTTCAGCTGTTTATCAGTTGTAGCTGCCTCTATGTGCTTGATAGAGAGCATCCCAGTCTGAAGACTTGTCACCACAAAAGGCTTTTTGTTCCTCTGCTAAAAAATGTGGTTCTTTTTTTCTCTGACAGCATAATTTTGAAACAGAATGTTGTGCTCTTGTATTGAGGTTGAGAAGGATTGCAATAAGTGTATAAAGCAAATTTAATGCTTGTTAGTGGATTTTACATAGTGCCAAATAAGTTCTGAATTTGTTTCCTTATTCTTACTTCCTTGGTTACTTATTGACATACTTCATACACTTGATTCTTAAATGTAGTAGAAGATTGTTCCCTTGTCCCCATCCCCAGGCAGCAGCTACACCAGCTTCTTGCTCTTAAACATGTGCCTCAATCATGGAGGCTCTGTCAGCAAATGCTAGAGTGTTTGAAAAGCACAGAGTTAACTGAAAAAAATATGAATTTTTCCTCTAGGTTTATTGTTGGCTCCAATCGGGCCATCTTCATGCTGAGGGATGGTGGCTACGCCTGGGAGATCAAAGACTTCCTGATAAATCAGGAAAGGTGTGCAGATGTTACTCTGGAAGGTCAGGTTTATCCTGGCAAAGGAGCAGATGGAAGCGAGAAAGTGAAAAACAAAACAAAACCTGACAAAGCGAAGAAGAAAAAAGATGCAGAGAAGAAATCTAACAGTGTCAAAGAGGACAACCGAGCAACCAACCAGAGAGAGGAGCTATGACAGCCACGGCACCCAGACTGAATCCTGCTCTGCTGCTCCTTGAAGGGAATCTGCTGATGAGTCCTGGGTTTTGGGGAGGAAGGAAGCAGAGACTACTGAAGCTTAAATTTATGTTGAAATTCACCAGTTTTACTCATTGCTGTTGGCCATTTGTTTAGTTACAGGAAAGGTAATGCTTCATGCCAGCAATTGACTGCTTTAGTTTGTAATTTTTAAATGTTTTTGTTGTTGTTTAAAACTAGCATACAAATCTGTGTGTCTAACATCACAAATCTAATTTAAGTGGAAAAGAAGAATTATAATTTCAGAATACACTGATGTTCATCTGTGGTAGCTGTGTCCATCCTGGGTGTGCAAGTCATGGATTCACAGCTGCTATCAGAGCCAAGTGCAGTGTGAAAAGATTCTCTTGGAAGATAGTTTGATAGACACAGTTGGCACAAAACTGCCCAAAGTTGCAAAGAAGAGCGGCCAAAGATGCCTGAAATTACAGGGTTTAGGATGTGTTTGGTTAGACTGCCTGTTTCTTTAAAATAAACTCAACCCGTTGTGTCCCAGGAAAGCTGTGGCAGTGGCCAGGAGTGTGCTGGATGCTAGGTAGGAGCTCTGCTGATGCACTCCACACCTGTACAGAAGGGACACTGTGCCCTTCAGGAGTGAATGGAGTTGCAGCACCTGCACGAGCAGTGTCAGGGTGAGAAGTGGAGGCAAATCCGGGGCATTCAGCACTCCTGCTGCTGAAGGACTGTGCCTGTGGAAGCAGCTGTTCCCTGTGCCCCGTTACTCAGGCAGTGAGCTGGAAGAAAAAGCTTTAACTCTGAAGTTAATTTGATTTGCTGATTTAATGGTTTGTTTAAGTATTTGAAAAAGTGCTAGTTACAGCACAGAGTTACACTTTGAGTTAGACATATCACTCACTGATGCTGATCTGGTCAGATTTTGGTGGGTTTTTTCCCTTGGTACAGATTCCTGACTGATGCGGTTGATTGTAAATGACCATTTGATTTGAATACGATGAAGTTGGACCTATGGGAGCCAATACTTCGTATAATTGGGGAGGTTTTATTATTACTCAGATTGTATTCAGTCAGTTGCTTTGCTAAGAATTGTTTCCCTTCTGCCTTACTGCCAGTTAGAGACTAAAGGCACCGGGTAGTGTGGTCCACATCATTTTGAGCACAGTATCAACTGTTTTCACTCAATCCTGGTATGGTGTTACTTTCTCTTTAAGGTGCTAAAATCCAAGTGTTTTGGATAAAAGGTCCTAATTGAACCATAATGGTTGATCTTGTGGAATACTTCGGTATCAAAAGTACGAAACTGTGACTGAGTCCTTGTTCTAAAATAAAAGATGTCACTAAACTTACTGTTTCCTTGAAGAGTAGTAAAACCTTTTTAAATAGATCTGCATTTGGTTATGTATTCAAGAGGCAGACGAACTCATTGGTTTCTGTATGTAAGGACTAAATGATGTTGATGAAGGTTCCAGTTGATTCATTTTATTTAATTTTAATGATATTTGTATGAATTTAGATTAAAGAAACCGTTGCAGCTACACTTCACTAAACAGGCCTGTACCTGTTTGAGTGGAAAATTAAAATTTGTTTCTTCAGGATTAACTATTACTTTTTATATTCTTATACTAATGCAGATGTGCAGCGGAGTTGAGAAGAGTCTCAGTAGATATTTGGAGGGTTGACATGTGCAGTCCAATTCTTGTGCATAACTAATTTATCATTTGGTCACATATTTACACCCTTTCTAAACAATATTGCTTCTCATCTCAAGGGAAGAACAGAGGTCAAATGAAACTATAAAAATGAAATATTAATGAGATATTGCTTTTCAAAGTTATGGTATAGAGGTGACAATTCAGATTTTGATCAGAAAGACATGGAAGTGCAGTTTTGTATTCCTCTTAATGTTATTTCCTTTTTGATCCAGTTGGGTTTGAGACTGTTGGAGAAACAATTACTACACAATAGCTCTAGCCCAGCTTTTGAGTATAGGTACTTCAGTCATTCATTAATCTACATGTACAGTAGATTGAGTTTTTTCCCTTTGTAGTTAAAAGGAACTTTGTTGAAATTGAACCAGCCAATTGATCTTTTTTTTGGTTGGTTGGTTAGTTTGTTTCTGGGTCAGTTGCCCATGCCAAATGCAGGTATGTCTTGTGCCACACAGCTTAATCAAATTTCAAAAGGTTTGGGGTTTTTTTGGTTGGGTTTTTTTTTTTAGGTTTTTAATCCGTGTGACGACTTGGCAGTGGCTTTTTGATGTAAAACACAAAACGCTGCCTTCACTTCAAAAACCAAGTTTCTTTTACTCTTCCATTTTTCTTCTCCTTTTTTCATGCTTTGCACTAAATAAATATTGAAATATACCAGTAAGTGTAATATTGCAGTCTGGCAGGAGCTGCTTTACCCCAGCCAATCTTTCTCTGCTGTCACAGTTCATTACTTAAGAATAACTTGAATTGCCTTTTAAAACTGGTAAAATCTTTGAGACAGTTGCACTTGTCGTGGGACAGTGTTACATAACCAGACGTTTGGTGATGATTTAAGAAGCCCAAACCCTATCACACACACGTGTGTGTGTGTGTGTATATATATATCAAAATAAATATCCTCAAAAGTTCCGTAAGACCAGGAATGTGCTATGAGTACCTCAGAAGATGGAGTCTCCTTTGGAGGCTTATCAGGCTTTCAATAACGGATTTTTTGTTTCCACATACAGGACATTCAGATATGTCCTTTAAAACTCAATTTCAGCCAGTAGGGTGGTAATTACAGCTCTTAGGATTTCCTTTTTTTTTTTTTTCAGTTCTGTACAGAGGTACATGGAAAATCATTTGTTTTCATGACAGTGAAACATCTGCTGCCTTTCTCCTCCCAGCATAGTGGTTTCTCTGTTCTAGTGCTATAACTAACTTTTCTGAGCTACTGTTAAGTTTTTAACCCAGCTGTCCTACTCAGAAAAGACTTTGTCAGTGACGCTACACAGGATGTGGTTGCACTTTGTGAAAAAATTCCAATGGACAATCAACTTTTTATGTAATAAAATACTGGAAAAAATATTCTGGGTTTTGTTGATTTGGGGTTTTTCTTTAAACTGTTCTGACACAAACTGCAACAGGATTTCTGGTCTTAACTTAGAGGGGTCAAAGCATTTCTCTGAACAGTCAGGCCTTGGCTTCCAAGAGAATCTACTTTTCTGTCATTGTTCCGGATTTCTTTCAGTTTTGTCCCAAAAAGGAAATCATAAATTAAACCACCATTTTGTAAAGATATGGAACAACCTACTTTTATCTGGTATTTGGCCACTGTTCTCGATGGGTTTCTGGTAAAGGTTATAAATTATTTCCATTCTTTTATCTGTGGCTCATTTCCTTTTTTAATCAGGGAGTAACACTGCCTTTTCCAAAGGTTTTTTTCTTTTAATTGCATTGGATATTTATAGAAATTCAAAGAACCTGTGCCTGAAGAGAGGGGATGCCTGTTTTTAAAATGCCTAATTTGTGGGTACAGTCATGTTTTCATTTATTAAGATTGCCATCCTACTAGGTCCATTGATACCCTGCTATTTGATAATTCTTACTCTGGGATAAAATGAAGTCACTATTTTTTATCTTTTATACTGTGCCCTTTTAACAGGACAAATCCCACTGAATTCAGGTAGTACCAAATTTTCAGGAAGGATAAAAAGAAGGAAAATCACTCCACTTGGATTTTTGGATGATGGTATTTTTTTTTTTCCTGCAGTAGTCAGGTGGTGGAGGGGGTTGGACACAGAGGAGAGCTCTGTGCAGAGCAGTTTTTGATTAGCATTTAAAAAGCTGCTGTAACACGGAACAATCAGGCTTTGCACAGTGCCAGACTTCAGCCAGGGACAGATGGGAAATGCTTTGTTCCTTTCCTGTGTGATGCTACTTAACAGACCAGTGTTGATACTGGCTGGGCTATCAGTGGCATTATAGCAACTGTTCCTGTGATAGGAAAACCAGATCTGTTAACCATCATTTTAATTAACAGTAATAATGGCAGTAATTAACTATTTTTAAATTGGTGATGTATGTGATTATTATTATTATTACATAGACATTGTTATTTTTTTTGGGGGGGGGGGTGGGAATGGGACAGTTAAAGGAGCTTCAGCCTCTTCCCTGTCTTACAGGCAAAGGCTGCAACTCCTCAGAAACAGAACCTTTTTTCTTTCTTACTCCAGAATTGTGTCTCTGTTCAGGGGACAGGAGACACCCTTGTTTTTTACAGAAAAGTGACTGGAATGCTCTAATTCATGGAGTTTATATCCCAAACTTTTTGCCCTTAGATAACTTATTGATACCTCAAAAAAAACCTGTGGGCCATCTTTACTGCCTGTAACATCCGCTGCTTTTAAAGGTAATTATCAATTGTGTCTGAATAGAGGCTGGACTTCTGTGTTGGCCCCCCGCCCACTAATTCTGTGGGGAGCGCTGACCAGAGCATTGAGCACTCATTAAATCGTTAATATTTAAATCAGCTCGGTTGCCTTAATTGGTGGAAGGGTCACATGTCATCAGGGCTCTGTGTGCATTGGAAAGAGGAGAACAGCAAGACCCTGGAATTTGCTTGTAAGGGGCAAGGATTGAACAGCACCATGAAGTGACCTGGATCTTGCTGTGGCTTTTATATAAAGTTTTCTCTGTAGTGAGGAAGACTGAATTGTACAGGAATAATTGTAGTATTGAAGCAAGGGTGTATTGAAAACAAGATCATGGTTGAGCACTTGCTAAGTCAATATAAAAATAAGCAAAAAAAGTTTAACAGATGTATTTATGTGACCATTGCTGTTATTTCTGAGATTCACGTCTGCAGGCCATCATGTATATTTGGGATTTTTTTAACTTGTCCTTCCTGCAACTCCATTTCATTCAGCTTCTTTTTGAAAAAAAATTAGAAAGGAGTCAGTTTTCATCCTCTCATCTGAAATTATATTTCAGAAGTGTCCAAAATAGTGCATTATGTGAGACTTTTCTATGAGTATTTTATTATTCATCCTGCCAGTTGTATCCACAGCCATACCCTGGGCCTTGCCAACCCTTGATAGTCAGCTGCTGTCTTTCAGGTGCTGTACAGCATGTTAATCACTGTGTGGACTTTAGATAATTGCACTTATAATAGGATGGAGCTGCCAGGAACTTAATGGAAGCACAGACACGCAAATGCTTTAAGACAGCAGTTGAGCACAAGATCTTGAAAAAATGACTGTCTTGCCTTTAATGTGGGTACCAGGTAGTTTGTTGTGAACTAATGAGCTATGTAATATAATGAGGGTAGGACCACTCTCCTTTTCATCACCATTCCTCTCAGCCTCTCTTCTCACATAACATCACCATGAGCTACATTGTTCAGTTCTCAGATAACCCAACTAAGGCCTGAAATGTATTTCAGCCATGCTGTTATTTCTGGCAGCAGTGATAAGCCAGGACAGTCTCACTTTCTGGGATGAGAAAATCAACTTCAGATTTGTAATCAGAGCAGCCTGTGTTCAAGAGATGTAGCTGTAACACTTGAAAACTGGAGCTGGTCTATAGGAAAGCAGAAATAAATGAGCTGCATTCATTTCCTTATGTGTTGCTATCAACTGACAGGCCCTTTGCTTTCAGGTGAGGCGTCTGTGCTTTAAGAAACATTATCCTGTACTGCTCATCCTACACTAACACAGCAGGAGAGGAGATGGGGTTATGGTGGGGCTGGTAATTTCATTGTGATCTCACATTACACCCTCTGGCAAAGCAAGAGAGAGACTGACTTGTAGGGGACTTCCTCCCGAGCAATTTCCTGTCACTGTTCCCTTATCACAGGCCCCTTACCATGTCCTGAGACACTCCAGCTGAGCCTTACACTCAGAAATTGCAAATAGATCCGTTTGCAGAGTGCTGGAGCTCTCCCTGGTGTTGCGTTGTTGAGGTTATACAGCGCGTGGATGTGCTGGGTTCAGCTCCATGGCTGAGGGATCACCCCAGGGAGGAGCTCCTGCAGGGAGCAAGAAGAAGGAAGGGTGTGGCTGCAGCGGTGGTTCGTACACATCGCTCCCCATCCTCTGGTCAGAACCGGGGGTGGCAGAACAGCCCTGAGACAGCTGCTGGTATCGCCCTTCCAGGCTGAAAAAGCCGGGATACATCACAGCGGCTTCAGCTCCTGGCCGAGGTGATGGACTGGCAGCTCTGAAAGCCCGCAAGACTCGCATAAACAGCACTTAATGTGGGGACACGGACAAACAGAATTTCCTGTGGTCCACAGGACTGTGGCGGATCAAAGCTCTGTGAAGCAGCGGAGGGAGCAGCAGCTGTGACAGCTCGGCTTGGCGCTGGATGCCCGGGAGAGACTCGCAGGAATGTCGCGGCTCGGCCGGGATGGGGAAGCGCCGGGAGCCGAGCCCGGGCGCGGCCACGAGAGGGCGCCAGCGGACAGGGAAAGGCCTGGGCCAGACAAAATTATTAATACAACGTGATATAACGCAATATAAATCTTCATTATATCATATAATTATAAAATAAATTATATTATAATGTGGCATTTCTGGACATGGTTTAGCAGTGGACTTTGGAATGCTTGGTTATGACCGTTGGACTCAATGATCTTAGAGATCTTTTCTGAGATAATCAATTCCATTCTCTTCTAGTCTATAATACTCTTTTGAGTATTTATGATTTGTATTATCTTTATAATAAGCAATCTAAATATTAAAACATGTTTTATTAGACATATTAATCTTTGTTATATTTTTATGCTTTTCAATCTTAGGTAACAGATCCACTCAGCCATCCCTTGTCCCAAACACACAGATACACATGCACACACAATGGCACAGCAGTGATGTCTGCCTTCGTGCTGGCAGGAGTTGAGATGGGGAGGAACCCTTTCCACATCTCCCTTTGTACCCTCGAGTCGGGTGCATTTCCAGTTTCCGGGCCTGTCACCCAATAGTGCCCCACCTGCCCTAAATCCAGGCCTTTCCCATGGCTGTAATATCCCCATTCCCATCTCCTTTCCTTCCTCTCAGATCCTGCAGCTGTCACCAGGCAGTGAAAGTTGTTGTGGACTGGCCAACAAATGCAGACGGGCTGCTTGACCCCTTGGGTTTTGTCTTTTGAAATAAGTAGGGAGACAAAAATAAAATAGGAAATTTGCACTGAATATTTATTTTGATAAACATTGTGTACTCCAAACAACTACGTGTTATTTCAGTTGTAAGCCACAATCTTTTGGAAACAACATCCCAAGAGCTCTTGTCATCATAAACCCTACAGTCAATGCACCACCACGTCTGTGGACATAGAGAGCTTTCAAGTGCAAAGCAGATTATCAGAAAAGAAACATTGCCAACCTCCTTAACAAACTGGACAATGCTCAACTCCAGTAAAAATGCTTCATATGTCTGCAATTTAGTTGTCTTAGTGCCATTGTAATAAATTAATAGAAAATATATCTTTTTTTTTCATTGGAAAGTCTATAAGAAAATGTACAAACATCCAACTCCGAAAAAGGACCAGCTGTTTCGGCGACAGGTAAAACAAGCAATTGAACAGAGGCAATAAAACCCAAACATCCGAACAAACAAAGAGACAAACAAACAAAATGCAATCAAAAAAAACCCCACTCCACCAATGGCAACTGTGTAGGCAAACATGGAAACGTGCAGTAACAAAACCTCACAGAGAGGGTGACTGCAGCTTGTGCAGGGACTGTACAGGCTGGGCAGAGGACGAGCAGTGGGGGAATTCACTGGTCAGGATGGGCAGTTTCTAGAACAAAGACCAAACAGGAATCCTATGGCAAAAGCTCCTGCTGACTGGTACCACAGGCCCCTTTCTGCCTCCAGAGGATGCCGGGATGGCTCCAGTGAAGGTCGGAGGGAGCCCTGGGCATTTCCCCTGGGCATTTCCCTGGTGTGGCTGTCCCTGCACAAGGGCACGATGCTCTGCTCTCCCTCAGGCTGACAGCCTGCAGTGATTCCCTACTCTGTATTCACAGCAGGACACCTCCTCAGCTCCAAAACAGGTCCCATGTGACCACCTCGGCATCACAGGACAAGCTGCTGAAGTTTTCTCTCTTAGTAAGGTGAGATCTTTTAGGAAACAAAAAGAAAAAGGCTTTTCCTAGAGCCAAGTCTATGCTTTCACCCTGAGAATTCCCAAAACAGTAAAATCAGAGGCCACACTTCAGCACAAAGGCAGCATGCTCCTGGAGGCTGAACAAAGCAGTCTAGGGGACAGACCCACGTGGTGGCATGCTCCTGGGAAGTTACACACTCGGAGAGAGCAGGAGAGGGGAAAAGGCTGTGCCCAGGGCAGCACTGCAGAGGGCAGCCCTGGCACTGGAGCTTTTACAAAGCCAAATCCCACTCCAGGCACATCCCAAGCCTCATGTTCCTGCCCACCAAGTTGTCGTGAAGGAAATACTCCTGCTTTGCTCCATCTCCTGGGAGCAAACATGTTCCACCAACCCTGCTGCAATGGCATCATTGGCACTGGCTCAGGGCAGGGAAAAGGTTTAGACAACCCAAACTGACAGACCCAAGGGAATTCTGTTAGTCTCCTCCCTTGACTTCATGGATCTGTTTTGGCCATCATGGGACATCAGATAAATGTTTTGGATGATCACAGTTGAAACACCAGTGAGACTGACTCTTTCATGGAATAATTTGTGAAATTCCCAAACTATCATAAGAATTTTGGGCAATGAACAGCCAACCTTATTTGCCTTTTACAAATGTTGCCCATTCACTCTGTAAATGGCACCAATGCCTAAGGAGCATTCATTACCAGACTCTTGATGGGAAGCTGAGAGGGAATGCTTGGCTTTTTTTCTCTTTTTNTTGGTCTTTTTTCTCTTTTTTTTTTCTTTTTTTTTTAATACAGTACACAACATTCAGTGAATTCAAAACAATTTTGTAGTAAGTCTGAAAAGAACATTTCCAGTTTCAAAACCCAGGAGAGGCTTGAGAGGAATGTAACCTACAGTGCTATCTAAATTTTGTTCATGCTTGCTTTGACATTCAGAGCAACTGATCTAAACCAGCATCTGCCCAGCCTTTGGAATGACACAGAAAATCCTTGTTTTTCAGTCTAAATTCAAGGTAGCATTTTTGATACTGTGGGGGAAAAAAAAAACTTAATTACATAAACAAAGTAGCCATCAGCAACTGGAATAATTTATGTGGTAGCAAGGACAGGCAGAGATAGAGTGGGGAAACAAACCCAAGTCTTACTGGCCAGATTGACATTCTTTGAAAAGATTGTCATGATGTCTTTCACACTTCCCCCCTGCCCTTAGATTTCTTAAAACAGCCACTGCCTCCAGAAACGCCTTTGTGGTATTTCTGGGCGACTGACAGAAATATCACTGAACACTAGAAATGCTTTCAGTGTTCTACAAGATAATGTTTAATTTCCCAGTTTCAAGAGATGCCCCTGTAACATCCTGATTGACCCTGGCCTGCCTTCAGTGCCCAGGCATTGGTTTGAAGCAGGGGGAAAGGAGGTACAAGACATGCAACTAGTGCATTGGCATTCTCACTTTAATTCTTCAGCCACCTGGAAAGACCTCATCCAGGTCTCCTGTAAGAATTACAGGAGGACCAAGACATAATATCTTAAGCCTGAGGACAGGATTAGAAAGTAACACACAGCAGAGCAGTCTGATCCTGTTCCCTCTGACATCCTGGGAAAGGCGGGGGCAGCTCACCCTATTTGATGCTGATTAAGGCGAGTCCCAGAATTCCTATTCAAAAATTGAAAGCCTTGAATTGGGATGACTTTAGCTGGCAACCATAAACTGACCCTGCATGTTGTTATACAGAGGGAAAGGCTGAATGGGAAAGGCTGAGAAAATGCATGTGCTAATTGACATTGCTCTCCTTCTAGCCTGCAGCTGCTTGTTGAAGGAAAATTTCCTGTTTGCAAAACCGCTATAAAAACTCCTTGATCCATAGGAAAAACGCAGATTTCTGAGGAAGCAGAAATAGGTGCTTCCATCAGTCTCTGCTGGCATGTTTTGTTCACTCCTTCTGTCATTTCTTCCCCAACTATGTGCCGTGGTCTGCATGTACAACACACACTCCAAAGAGCTTGATCAAATCTCACAGAAGCTTTAGGAGAAATCCTTACTGTCCAGTTACACTTCCCAGCGTCCAGGTAATCACTCAAATCCCTCTTTCCACCCCAGATTGTCAAACCAGTCTTCGAACTGGCATTCCATGTCTACGTGAGCAGCTAGTTGCACTATGGAAAAGAAAAAGTCTTCAGACAACTTAGAGGCTGGCAGAAGCAACAATCCTCGATGGTCTTCAGACCAAGAGCTCCCCTTCAAGAGGCAGCACGAACGTCAGTCTGTCCCAGGAGTGCAGATAAAAGCAGCACCTGGGGGAAGAGCTCAGCCCTGGCCCAGTCCCGCCAGAGCCGGCCCCGGTGCAGGAGCAGCCTGAGCTGGCCAGCACGGAGCGCACGCCGGTCACAGAGGGAGGTTTTCTGTCACACGTGGCCACTCCAGCTACTTACAGTGAGATTTCTCTCTGAACAGCAACAACAACAACAAAATGCTACACCGGCGACGCGGGCGGGCGAGGCCTGCGCAGAGCGGTCAGTAGTCCATCCGTCTGTCCGTCCGTCCGTCCATCCCACGGGGCAGTGCTGGCGGCCAGCAGGCACAGCAGGGTGTCCTCACAGCTTCATCTTCTTCACCACAGGAATTGGCAGTGCCTGGTAGATTTTGGCTGAGTCCTCGCTGGTGACCAGCTTCACCCAGACGGGCCGGAAGCTGCCTTTGAAGCCGACAAAAGCCATTTTCTCTGCAAATCAAAGCAAACATGTCTGGAGTGTGCCAGGACCGCACCAGAAACCCACCTGTGTGCATGGTTACACCTCGTGGCTGGAGGGGTGCAGGTGCACGAGAGCCATATGTATATATGTATAACACACACAGATGGAACCACGCCACAATATTGCATTGTATTCTAATGCCATATGTGATGCTCTGAAATCAATATGCTTTGTGCCATCAAGTCAGAATGTTTCGACAGAAAACCAGCTAAAAACAAATTCAAATAAGTAAAAAATCCTGGTTTGGGGCATTTAATGGGTGAAAGGCTCAATATTTCTATTATTAAAAGGTCTTTTTATCTAAAATTAATCTGGAAAATTAAATCCTCTGAATTATTTATTTCTAAGAAAAACTGCCAGCATGTTTTTCCTATTTACAGTTTTAAAGGAAGCATGTTACTGAAAGCTGCAGTGGGTACAACCTTTCTGAGTAAATAAATTACTGTTTCCAGGATGTTTGAGCACATGCTGATAGAAACAAGCAGGGCAAAGTTTAGAAGCAGAAAAAAGGTCCCTTGACTGGAATAATGGGAGGTTAGAAATGAGTTTTTTAAAACTGGTTACCTTTTAACCTAAAACCATCTCCTGCTCCAAGTTTCTCCAGTACTTTGGTCCACGGTCCTCTTGAAATGAATCTTCCTTTAGATGTCACCAGCACTATGGAGCTGAAGGAAACAAAGAGATGTGTGAATGGATGAAGAGTCAGAACACATTCCTCACGTTTTCGTCCTGAGCCCTGGTAACTCCTGCCTGTGTGTTCACACACCCATGTCCTACAGTGGCTTCAGCTTTAATGCTTTTCAATGCTTTCCAACAGTTTGGTCATAGATTATTTTTCCAGTCGTGCAAAACTCATTAGAAAGCAGACAGAAGCCATGTTTTTTTATTTTTAAACATGGTTTTCTAGGATGATTTAAGTGTTTCCAACCTGCAGTTCCATCCTGCTTTGCTTAGAGAGCATCATTTTCTCCCTGGGATGCCCTTAGTAGGTCTCAAGTAATTTCTTGTTCTTTCATTAGCAGACTAAAGCTGAAGAAATTCACTTCTCTGAGAATTTTGTTGGCCTGATGCTTTTCCTTTCAGTGTGCTTCTGTTTAAAAAGTGTGTTAATATTATTACTACTATTCCTGACTAGGAACTGTATTTAGCCAGGATTGAGATTTTTGTAAAGCAGGATGATGGCCTCTCTAAAAAGACTTTTTATTTTTTATATGAAAGAAAAATGAGAAATTACCATGCTTCCCTGAAGTAACTCAATGATGTCATTTTTTGAAACCTGTAGAATTATTTAAGACAGTAGAAACACATCTGACTGCACCTGCATGGCACTCTGCACAAGCTTCCCCCAAGTCTCTAGAGTAAATGCCAGAACAATATCCTGTCGATCTGCCCACAGCTATTTCAGATCATTTGTCAACAAAGCACTAATATTTGTATTAAATGTTACACATCATGTTTCAAATCCAAGCAGATTTCATAACAATTAAATGTATTCAATTCCCACGAGCACTCCACAAGCTGATGTGGGAACAACCCCTTTGGTTACTGGGTTTCTGATGTGGTTCCAATTCTCCCTCCAGCAGAAGTAGCCTCTATCCTCCAAGATGCAGGAACATCTCTTGGCTATTTATCACCTCTTTCTAAAACTGCATTTCTGGCTGCCATACTTAAAATACAAAATTGTCCAGCCTTTAGGTCTGGACAGGGAAATATATTTTATTAGTGGAATTAGCTGCAATTTGAGAAAACATACATGCAGTAAAAAATGCAAGCTGTGCATCCGTATGGATAAATACTTTGTGAATTCAAGTCTCCAGTTTGTCTATAACCCATAAAATAAATGTAGGTCTGCAGTTTATTAATCACATGAAGCCCTGCAAATCATCTGGGGCTCAATCAGTCCCTGAATCAAAGAGTCTGCACCCTGATGCTGCCTGCATGTCCTGCACACATTTCTCTTTTGGGGAAATTTCTGGTTTAGGCTCTTTTGGAGTCATCAGGCACAAAAATACATTCAGTGTATTGCCCTTCTGTTGGGTGTCTGGCCCATGTTGGGTGACAAAATCCAAGAAAAAGATGAGTGTTATGCAGCATTCTTGTACATTGCACCTTAGTGAGAACAGATTATTTACTCACTGATCTTTGATGTTGTTGACATAATTCTCTATCTGTGCTGGGATTCCTTGTAGAATGGAGTTTTTGAATGTTGCTCGATCAACAACTTTTCCGTGGTGTCCGTCAATGACAACCAGCTGGATGCCTTCTTCAGTGAGGAAAAACCTGACACCATCAACCTGGGCAGGGGGGGAAACATTCTTGGTCTCTCACAGTAACACAATTGCAAACAACCACCAGTAAGAAACTCTGATAGTCTTGAGTCACAGGACTGCTGTTTGCTTCAAAGGGCAGGACTCCATGTTTATCCTGCCTAGTAGCAGAAGATGCAGCCTTTTTTGGGTTTTTTTTCCCCCAAATACAAAGCAGAAATGATCCAAATTTCTCTCTCCATGGTAACTTTGTAAGCAAGTTTTCCATGAAGATAAAGCAAGTGGTGTAGAATTGCACCCCATTTAGTTCATTGAGAGGATTTGCTCACCTCAATGTATGCAAAGTCATCCTTCAGGTGGAAGTACTGCTTCTTGTAAGTTTCTATTTTCACTTCGATTAGGTGGTCCTTGGTCTTCTGTTTGCAAAATGAAAAAAACCAGATTTTCTAGTGAGAATGTCCATTACCTGAGTGTTGCATTTTCAATGAAAACATTTCAAACCTTGAAATTCAATCAACAAGGAAGCTACATAATAAGCACTGACTGGCCAAATTAAAGTGCTAATGAAACTGGGCACAATGGTAACCTCTCTGCTCATCCTGCCACCAGTTAAATTGTTTCACTGAATGGCAGAGTGATTCTTACTTTGCAGAACTGACACATAACTCTCCGAGGCTTTGCTGTGTATTCCTGTTTCAAGGGTGACGAGTGAAAAAACTCAAATAACAGATAAATACCCCACTTCCTCCCCCAGAACCAGACTGGAGGGATTGTGTTAGACATTATATAAATGAGAATAATTCAACGCTACTGTTCAGTCCCCTGTCTGTCACTGCTGTTCTTACAGCCTGGAGGAGCTGGAGGCTCCAAAATCACATTCACTGGGCCAACCTGTCTTCCAGCTCATCAGTTTCCACCTTGTGCTTTTGAGAACAGCACATCACATCAGAGCCCCAAACGACCAAGTACACAGCTTGCAATGGCTCTGCACACGTTGCAAGAATCTGTTTCATATTATTTCACCTGCCTGAACCATTTCAGAAAACCAGGCACAGCATATACCATCCCTGGCACAAAGTTTTTCTGTGTCTGTGGGCACAATATGTGCCAGATTTACAGATTATTCTGTGATAAGAAATCAGCTGCTTTACCAGTTGTGCACTAGAGAGCTTCTTTGGCATTGGCACTTCCACTACTGGTGTCTCAATGTACTTGGGGTAGGCCATGGCTTCACAGTCACTAACACCAGCTGTCTTTGGGATCACAGCTTTGATTCTTATTCTCTCACAGCCCTTCACAGAGCAGAAAGCAAATTTCTCCTTCTCATTTTGAGCTTTGAGTTTCAGAAAAAGCAGCCTGCAGGCAGGAGAAAAAAAAACAAAACAGCATCCTTCAAACTTTGTTGTGCAAAAACATACTGAGTTTTGGTGGTGTCTTTTCTGTGCTTTGCAGTAATTTTTATTGTAACCCTTGGCCCGTGTTTTATAGTGCCCAACATCCCACATGCAAATCAAAGGGAACACTCATCTCAGAAATGGTTTGGGGCACTCACAGAAAGTAAAAGAGAGAAATCAGATAGCACCTGAATGCCTTCTGAGCTCTATTCTATAGTGATAGATATATGTAGAAATGCATGCTTTGTATTTCAGCTTTCTTTCTTTCTTTCTTTCTTTC
>VZDJ01000155.1:8495430-8532683 GCA_008694505.1 Cyanoderma ruficeps | reverse complement strand
TCTTTCTTTCTTTCTTTCCCATTATTTTAATCCTTTAAAATAACAGGCTTTACACCCAGTTCCTGTTCATTGTGTGCACCCTGTCATGGTGTTTATAAATAGTTGTTGTTCAAAACAATAAGGGCTGTGCATGTCTTCAGTTAAGTTTCATGTTCTGCACTTTGCTTTTGTCTTTTTTTTTGTTTGTTTTCTAATTTGTATTCACTTGGAAAAGCATTTCCCAGAGTAACTGGCAGTACAGCAGAGGCTTTGAATGACTGGCAGGCCTGGGAGTCCCAGGAAAATTAAACACTGCTCACATTCCCAGAAAACCTTCCTGGTTTTGTTGTGATCCCCACTAGTGGCATGAGCCAAAGAGCTCATAATTCCAGCAGCATTCCCAAAGCAATGTCCAAACCAGCAAGGCCTGCTATCTTACCCAGTGTCCTCATCCCAGTAGTAGTACCCTTTGGTAGGATATCTGTGCTCCAGTTTCTCCATTTGGGAGGTTCTGTAGAAGGTTCCAGTTTTGTATGTTTTCTTCAAGAGACGGTTGTGGATGTCTGAGAGAATGGAAAATGTTGTCCCTTTAGGATAGCAAAACCCTACTTGGATCCAGTCATTCCTAAAAACAGCAAAGACACACATTTTAAAAGTTATAACTGTTATTTTCCTGGGCATGCTAGAAGCTGAACTAAATAATTTACAGTAAGTTTTTTCCTGTCCAGTTAAAATTTTCATGGTTTAGAATGGATCAATGCAACTTAAATTAGACATAACCACCAGGGGTTAGTTAAGCAATGTAGGGCAGATCTGCTCCTGACTTTACACCTGTGACTTCTATGCAGCAGGAACGAATTAGCTCTGAACTTCCAAAAATGAACTGTGCTATCTTACAGAGCTTCCTGGGGGAGGAAACAGGAACCTGAGATGTCTCATGAAAAGATGGTGAACTCAATGGACTTCCTGTAAAGGCATGTTCATTCTGGAAGAGCTCATGAGGTGATGACCTCACCCATTAAAAATGTGCAGTTACATGATTGTACTGGAATGTTGGGATTCAGTTCACTCACTTGTTGAAGTTGATGAGCCATATGGCCAGCTCTTCAGGGGCTGTCTTGTCCCAGTGGATGGTGTAGCCTTTCCTCAGAGTTATAACTGGCTGATACTGCTGGTAATGAGTGCTTTTGCTCAAAGCCCCTTCCAAGTAGAGTGGGTGATTGTGGTAGTCATTTTTTATTATTTTCATTTTCAGGTTGGCTGGCTTGTAGGCTTGGATGTATATCTAGATGGGGAAAAAAAAACACCCCAAAAATAGATGACCAAATGTTTAATGAACTACAGTGAAAGGTCCAGATACTCAATAGATGTGAGCTGGTGCAAGTCCTGTGTGCTGGGGAGGGACCTGTGGGCTGTGCACTTAATGTTCAATTACTTAGGCTTCCATTTCAACAAAGCAAACTGTTTTCAGAAAGAAAAGGAAAAAAAAAAAAGGCTCATTTCCTCATCCACTGAGTTTAAGTGCTTGTGCCAGAGGCTGCAGCAGGGCTGAGATATTCCACAGCATCCTGCAACCCTCAGCAGCAGGACAGTATCTACCTCAGACATCTGACTTGTGCTGAACAAGGATCCTTCTGTCTGGATTTCAGAAGCCTGAAACCCAGCTCAGTGGTTAGAAATTGGCTGTAGTGGCACTACACACAAAAAACCCCAACTGTTGCAACACACGAGACAAAACCAGGCCCTCTCAGCAGAGGAAAGTGAGGGCTCTCATGGCAGCAGCACTCAGGCCTCCTGTGGTGGGAAGAATGGTTTGGTGGTCACACACAGGATGAAAGACCATGAAAGCTCAAGTCTAATTTCGACTCATCAGCACATTTCCCATAACACTGTGGGCAACACTTCCCTCCATAAATCAGGGAAAAACAACTAGCCAACAGCCCGTGGATTTATGAATATTAATCTGTGAATGCCCATGGAGCTCTCAGGAGGCTTCAGGAAGAAGTTGCTGGAGCTGTCAGCAGCCAAGGCCAAGGTTTCAGAAAATAGACCACAGTATTTCCCATGTTCAAAGCCATCTGTGCAGACATGCTGAAAAATAAACACTGAGAACTCTGAAGAAAGTCCATTTCTACAGGTCAAGCTTTAACGTGCCAAGAAATTTTAAATAAACCAAAGTGATAATGATACTGCAAGGTAAGCAGCATTACCTGTGCAAAGTGCCCGCTGCAGATGGAGCCTCTCCAGTCGGGCACGTCGATGCAGTCAGGGTGCTTGATTAACCAGTTATCTTCTTTGATCAGGTATGAGCCTGGATATTCTGACACAGAACCATCTACATCATGAAAAACTGATGTTTTGTCACCATCCATATCCAGATCATTGAACCACGGGCCAGGTTCTCCAAAGAAGACTCTTGAAGTAATCTAAACAAAATAGTGGAACAAATTTATATCTCCAGAAAGGAATTCTTCACTCAGAGTACAAGAAAAGGATGCCCTTGGTCACTACACTGGTACAAATTACCCATTTTCTGACTTAAAAGGTGTGTTTGACTAGTCAGGCAGAGCAGACACACATTTCCCTGCTGAGCATGGGGGAAAGGCTAAGAAAAACACCATTTCTGCCTCATCAGTTGGAAGATTTGTTTCAAAATTCTGGAGGAAGGTTCAGGAGACGGGGTGATTTCATGAGAGCCACTTCACTCATTGTTTGCTAACAGAGTTTCAAAGTTCCAAGCCACGTGAAGTCATACCAGTGTGGGAAACAGTCAGTCCTGGGAAATGGCTGCTTAGGCAACTTCTGACTGATATTTTTATCCAGCATAAATAAATCCCATGTCACCAGCCTGCCTCGTGCAGTGTGAGAGGGACCAACCAACACTTTTAGGGGAATTTTGCCTTTCCCATCGTGTTTGGCACTGGTCAGCACTTCTCCTGACTTGTGAGCAAGCTTGTTAATTTTTTGAAAATTAGGCAACACAAATCATTTCAGCCCAACCACTTCATTTATTTATTTATTTGTAATGTTTGGCAGCTGGATTTAACAGCTGCTAAAGGTGAACCTCAGTGAAACAGTTAGCACATATTTGTGCAGGCAAATACAAAAATAACTCAAAAGAACAGGCCCCAGGACGGGTTCAGACCAGCACCCAGAGGTTCATAGTGTAATTCAAAATTTGGCAAACCCCTTTTGGCTGGACTCTGCTCTCATTTATGTCTGCAGAACTGGAGTCTGGAATTACCCTGGTGTGCAGAGCTGCAGAATTATCCTGCATCAGCTCAGTTTCACTGGCTGCTCCCCAAAATCAGTATTTTCTGCTTCTAGGTCAGTCAGGCCTTCCAGAACAGACTTCCTTCTGTTGCTTTAATATTATACCACTGTTGAAAATAAAGGGGGGGGCGATTCTTCAGTTTCAGAGTCGTACAGAAATGGAAGTTATTTTCACTTCAGTATTGTTATATTTTTTATTTTTAACTGATGCCTGCATCAGTTTTGCTGCAAACCTGACAGACAACTGGATTTCCTTGTTATTTCACCCATCACATCTCCTCTTTCCTTTTGTTGTGAGACTTCTGGCAAAGACAACTGGCGAGACCTGACATTTTGTCCTTTTTTGCCCACCACCCGTTTCCCAGGCACAAGGGGCTCCGTGGGGAGGGTGACTCACGGGGACATCCTGGAAGTGGATGTCGGTGACGTTGTTGTTGGGGCAGCTCTGCCAGGCGTTGTTGAGGCGGAAGGCGAGGGCGCTGGTGTGCCGCCCGTCCAGCGCCGCGAACTTGCGGAACGTGCAGTTCTGGACGTTGATGGGCCCGTCGTAGAACTGGATCCCTCGGATGGGAAAGTCCCTGAAACACATTCCAGGACTTGCTCAGGACACGTTAACCTCAGATATATTCTGGACACATGTAGCAAAGCATCTCCCACCCCCGAGTGGGCGTCTCTGTCATAAAGAGTTTCAGTTTACCTTTAGACATTTTAGGAAGTTTACCTAGAGCTTTCCATACCCTTCTGACAGTAACTGGCTCAGTACCAAGACAGAAGAGCCTGTTGGACCTTGTCACCTGTCACAATACGACACGGAGTAAAGATGCTTGACTCCAGTCAGAAGGCAGTAAAAATCAGAAGCTTTATTTACAATTCATCCAGCCCTTTTATGACATGCTGCGCTAAAAAGGCACGTCATTGTTCCATAGGACTGACACCTCTCCCACTGGATAAGCAACAGAAATAGCAAACAACACCTGTTGTTATGGGAAAGGAATATTGTTTACATAAGGTTGTTTTGGGAAAAAGAAAACTGTTGGAAGGTTTCCCTCGGGAAGAGGTCGGCAATTCTCAGGCTCAGAAAATATCGAGCCCACAGTCACCCTTCTTCAGATCCTTTACCTCTCCCTATTGGCAGCAAGCCAATTTGTCCCTCCTCAAACATTAAGTATTTGGGAAGGACCACAAAAGAAGTAAGGAGCTTTTTGGAGTGTTTCTAGCAGGGTGTCAGAGGTTTTCTCAGACACCTGTGCACGGCTTTTCCTTTGTTTTCTGTAACGTTTGTTATTTTTCGTTTATTAAGGCTTTTACTTTACAAAACACCTCTGCAGAACAGTCTTGCTAAAATTATTTGAAGCCAATCTGCGAGGGCTGGACCCTCAGAGATTGATACATTTACACGTGGCTCATAACACTCTGGCCAGGTTTTAAACTGTAGCAGACACGCACAGTCCCACAGAGCTTGTTTTGTGGCTGCTTTCAGTTCTTGCAGTCCGTAGGATGACTCCTAAGTTCCTGCTTTGGAAGAGAAGGGATTTCCCTTCTCTTCAGCTCTGTAAAGTCCTCTTATCCTTGCAAGTTCAGCTCAAGTTCTCTTGTGTTGAACAGATCATCTTTATTTAGTCTGTACTTCTCCAGGGAAGGAAGTAACAGCAATGCCAAAGGATTGACCTAAAGATGAATAAATTCGTGTTGGCCATCAGAAATGAGTTCTGCAGCAGTGAAACCTGAAACTCAGTAGAGCTGTGCAGACTCCTTGGGCTGAGAAATGGCTGGGCTAAAAGAAGTCCCACCACATCTTTCAAAGGGATTTGGAGAGAAGCATTGCAAATCAACTGCAATAAAAAAATGTGGTTTTGAAAACAATGAAAGGTCCTACAATCTATAGAGCTAAGAAGAGTTGAAGGGACAGATTAATTAATCTTTATCAGCCTTTTCTGATATCATCTGCAAGGTAAAGAAGACATCATTTTCCCACCAGTTAAATGAACAAGATGCTTAAGATCTTTAAGAGGCTAAGATAAGACATTTCAAATTTCACTTTTGATTAATAAATTTGATCCCTTCCTCATATGATCCCTTAGAGAATTCCTGCCTGCTTCAGTGCATTTGTTCTGAGTTTCTGCATATGACATCTAAGACAAGATATGTCCACATATATATGTGTGTAAAGGATATTAGGAGAGTCATAGCAGAATGGGTTTTCATTATTGGGATAGTTTATAATAAGTCTCCAGCATCACTGCTGACAGCAAACGTGAGGCCTGAAATATGCAGAAAAACATCAGCTGTTTTCCCACTGTGGGGCTACTGTTAGGATAACTGTGCTTTTAGGAAGCAAAGGCATTGCCCTGGAAAACCAATCTGCAGGACTAAGGTCTGGGAAGAGGCCACACATGAAGTTCATTGGCCATTTCAAAACTGCCTAAGAAAGGCATCAAAGTCCTTCACAGGAGCAACAGGAACAGCAGCATTGAGCACACCCATGACCACATGCAAGCCTAGGAAGGGGCTTCTAGGAACCTTCCTGGCAGCTGATGGAGCTCAGCTCGTTGCTCAGCACTGCTGATCACACCCACAGAGGTACCCTGCTAGTGCCAAGTAGCTCTTGCTGTCCTGTCAAATCCCCTTGCAAACGGGAGAGGGAAGGAAAGAGAAGCTTGATCTGTCTTGGCAGCCTGCAAGGATGTACCTGCCAGCAGCAGCTGCACAGTGAGGACTCTGGGACTGGGAGACATGAAATGAAATCCTTTCTGTGTAATGGTCATTAAACTGAACAGCGCTGAGGAAACCACACTGGGCTGGGGTTTGTGCTGGGAGCAGGAGCCATGAGTGTTTGATGTGCTGAGCTCAACTTACGGGCCGATGGGCAGGGTCCTGCCCCTGTGGTCCAGACCTCCAGGCCCCCAGATCTCATTGTCCATCGTCTCTGTGCCCAGGTTTCCACTCTCACCCACAAACAGGCTGTTCTTGATCTCCTGCTTCGAGCCGTCATCGTGAGGGAAGGTGCCACCACTGAGGAGAAAGGGCTGGAGGTGAGGGGGCTGCCCACCCCCAGCCCCACGACCGCGCCCAGGCACAGCCTGTGCCCCTCTTACCTCGCCAAGGTCAGGCCAATGCCATTGTCAGCAAACCTGCCAAGAGAAAAGACATGCTTCACAAGAGATTTGGGGTTGCTTTGGTTTATCACTTCAAACTATCACAAGCAAACTAGCAGAGGACAGCAGGGATTAATGACTGTACAGTGCTCAGAGGGAGCTCGGGTTTTTCCAGGCTTGCTCCCTGCCCAGTTTTAGATCTCTTTCACTATTTTGGCACATCTTGCAGAACATGCAGGTCACATGAAGCAGCAGACACACACCTGATTGCTCCAGCTGGGGTTCAGATGGTGATTACTAGCCACAGTTTACTTGTCTGATAAAGCTTTATCCCTTTGTCTAATGATCACACACTTTTCTCTGGTAGATAAAAAAATCATATTTATCTCCCACTCCAACCAGCTTTTATTATTTAATGGTGCTTTGCCTTACACACTGTGCTTCCATGTCTCCATGTTTCACAAACTGCTTCCATAAAAGAGCTTTGCAAGGGGATAAAAAATGTGCAGCTTGGCTTCTGTTTCCTCAACAGGAATACAGAGATCCCAGCTTCCTTGTTAAAAATAAAAATTAGAATATCTTTCTATTTTGCTGAAATTTCAAGATAAGATAAATCACAGATGTTGGTCCTTGACTCCTGCTTAGAGAAATGCTACAATGAATTGATGGTTTGAGTCAGCCTTGATGGTGTCTTCACACTGGCATCACTTCCCACGTCTGTCACTGATCCTGGCAGTGGTTTGGGAGCAGATCCCCTCACTGTGCTGCTGTCTGTAGGTGGCAGCCCTTCCCACCCTATCGCCTCCTCGCTTCCCTGCAGGCCACATTAACGCTGGCCCTGCTAATGGGATACATAAGTCTTTCTGTAGCAACAGAAATGAAAATGGAAATGGCTGTAAAGACAATTACAGTTTGATGGCGGCTTCCTCCAATTCACAGACGGTCAGAGATTTGCTGCTGGAAACTCATAAAGCATTTGGTGTTTTAGCACCCTCCACACACTGCCTTTGCTCCATCAGCAATGCAAATGTGACCTCAGGGGGATCTGTGAGGACAACACCTGCTGGCTGTGGGTTCTGGTGGGTCCTAAGAAACACAAACTGTGTTGCTCAATGTGACATTTCTGAGTGTTCTGCTACGGCTCTTTTCTCACCAGGTCACTATTGCCAGCTTATCCCACTGGTTGGGTCACTCAAAGGTAAGGCAGCTCTGGCTGGGAATTGGACACCAGATATCAGCCTGGCAGCCATTCCCACCGGGGTTATCACAATATACCCGTAGAGGGGCTTTTTCCTTTTTCTCCTCTTCGCTAGGATTGATATCAGCAGCCTGGCTCAGAAACAGAAACTGCAGCAGATCATCTGTTCTCCAGTGCAAAGCAAATATCTGCTCTGGCCAGTGCAGGAAATGGCCTTCAAAGAGCACAACACACACTTGCCCAGACTCTCTCCCTTGCTGCTGAGATGCATAGTTTTATGTCTACTCCATCAGTACCTGCTTATTCAGCATTACACTGAACCACATAAAACTGATCTGTGACCAGGCTGAGCCAGGAAAGGTGGTACATTTCACTGCTTTCTTTTCAAAGCACCTCATTTTTCATATTAAAAAAAAAATATATAGGTTTTATTTTTAGTTATTTGCATCTGTATGTGTGTGTGTATATTGTGACCATTTTTGAATGTTGGTCAGCATCACACAGAGAAACAACCTGAGGGATCCTCAGCTCACACAAAGCAGGGTTTGTTTGTGTAAAATAATGCCTGTGGTGGTTTAAGATTTCATCTTCCTTTCAATCTTGGCCATAGGAAAGGTGCAAAGCGATATAAATAGTCTGAACCACAGCTATGCTCGCCATAAACACCAGGCTGAGCTCTCAGAGTTGAAATAAGGCAAAACTCACTGGCAGTTGTCCAGCCACACATCTCCACCTCGCAGCCAGGCGCCGTGATCCTGATTCTTGTAGGCAATGAAGCCCTCGATTATTGCAGGTTCCCTGGGCTTCAAAGGATCAGCATCCTTGTGTGGGCTGTACCTGTGACCAGAAGGAGAGAGGAGAGGTTGGCCAGGGAAGGTGGCCTTGCTGCCTGCATGGTCCTGCTTAACATCTGGTTTATGGTAACTCAGGAACAGCCTTGGGACCACAGTCCATCCACATGGCATGTCTGCTCAGGCTGGGAGGGCCAGACCCAGCTGCCAAGGGGAGGAAGGTCCAGGCAAGGCAGTTGTAAAGACCTGCTCCAAGTTTCCTTTCACCTTTCCGGTGTTGTATTGCTGATATATTGCTGAAAGCATGGAAAGTTTATTATTGCTCCCAAAGGTTCCAGATTTTTTTTTTAATCCCTTACTGCTATCCTTTAGCATGTTCCTGTTATTTAGATAAATATCCTTTTGTTTTCCCTTTTGAGCATTCTTATCTCCTAACTCTGGCTATACTGTGGCCATGAGTTCCACTGCCAAATTTTTCTTGCTGTGGAAAGGAATTTAAAAGTCTTGGAGAGGGGCTGAAAGTATGTCCTTCACTATTCCCACTACACAGGACACACGTACAAGATTTATTAACCCTGAAGTTCTCAGTATGATGAAATATTGGCCTGATTTGGCAGAAAAAAAGCAGACAGAAGCAGAAACTGCAGCAATGTGTGCCCTCAGTTGCTCCCTGACAGCCACTGCTTGGGCCACGGGGTCTGAGCAAGGTGATGCTGAGCTTGGCTGTCATTTACCCTGTCCTGAGGCACCACGCTCCTTTCTGCTGTTGGAGGAGCATTCTCCATCAAACTACACAGCTTAGAAAACCTGACAGATGAGTATCCAACTCAGTGCCAGCAACGGATGGTCCAGAGATTAAAATTCATTCCTCACCATGGATAGTGAGGCCAAGCTGTCAAATTGCTAACAGATATTCAATAACACTTTGCTTTGCTTAATAAGCCATCATATCAATCTAAAACTGAGCATCGGGCTGATAGGGTTCCAATAAATGAATATTGCCTTGGCAGCTTCATCACTGTGAATTTACTTTCCGAGACAGATTTAGTATCAGCTCTTGTGAATTCCCCAGGCATTGTTAAGTACAGATATTTTGAGATGGATTCTAATTTCATTCACATCCATGATAGCTGGAGGAACACTACAGGGTCCAGAATTGGACATGGACATTTAATGCTGTAACTGAAGGCAGAATAATCTCTCCAACTCTGTCACTGTCCATCCTAGCTCACAGTTTGCTCCAGCCAGCTCCACTTTAGTCATTTATTCAGTTCAGTCTTGACACATGAAAAGTGGAAAATAGAATAAATAATCTGAGCTTCAGTTTATTCTGGTGGGTAATCCCTGAGCACAACCATGACTGCATTATGAATTGTTTGCCTTCCAAGGGCCATTCCTGCCCTTGTATGGCAAGAGAGAAATTGCCTTTTGTGACCACTAACTGTGCCTGTGGCAGCAGGCAGTTCCCCAAGGCACGTGTTGAGCTGAATGGAAAAGCAGCATCAGGCTCACAAGGCTCTTCTTAAGTTATTTTTTAGCAACTACTTTTACCATTGAATTAATCACTTGAATTAACCGAGTATTAAAATAAAGTAAATAAAATTCACTTTTGAACATCTTTTGGCATAGCCAGGGCACCAGGGTGATGTGGATAACTGATATCTGAGCTCCTGGCTGGGCTCCTCTGGGAAGGAGGATGGATCCCACCCCTGTAATGCTTGCCCGGTGCATGACTACAGTAGTCTGGGTAACCCACACCCCAGAGATGAGAAGGAGACAAAGTTGTCATTCTCCCCTGCTGAGCAGAGGCTTTCAGCAGGTTTCTCTTCCTGACGTGGTTTCTTCTGTCAAGAAATGCAGTTGTGGGGGAATGTAGGTTAGGGTGCAACTGGAGGCGATTGGTCTGTTAGGAAAGAAACTATAGAATTTGAGAGTATTTAAGTCCTTTTACATGTCTGGGGGTTGGTAACTAAGAGCCAGACTGAACCTCTAATGAGATACAAGAGTGCAAGTGCAGCCCTTTCATCAGCCTCCTCTGGGGCCAGCTCTGGGGAAAGAGTGGGTTCCCAGAAGCCCCCAGACCACAGCAGGTCTGCTGATATGATACAGTCTATAGAGAGGTTTTCATTATTTCTAAATGACTCCATTACCTCACAGAGAGGCTGTGCACAGCAGCAGAAATGAAGGATCACTCTGTGTATTTAACTGCGATTGTTACTGCGGTGTCAGGTTTGGAACTAGACTGAAATCTGAAATCAAACCATGAGCTCCATGACATAAGCACTTCCTGTTCAAGCAGGTTCTAAAAGAACGAACAAAAGCAATACCATTCCCAAGAAATACTTAAATTTCTTATTCCTAAGGAACTCTTGCAGCAAGTCCTACCCAGAGGGAATGTTGACCAGGCAGTGAATTTTCTTCCTTATCTAAAAAATTCAAAAATCAATGGAACACCCTAGAGCAGAAGCAATATCCATGCCAGCTCAGCTCAGAGCTAAAGAATGAGGATGGAACCAGAAGGGTGTGGGTGTTGAGGGTCCCTTATGAAGGAGAATGGAGAGATGAAGTCAGAAATGGCAAGGTGTATCTAAGTGAAGACTTTTCCTCAAAAGGAGCCACCCCAAAGGCATTGCAATGATTCTTGTGAGCTTCCTTGAGGCAATTTCATAGCTTTCAGTCAGTGTTTTAGAGAAGTCTTTTCCAAATCAAAACATGCAAAACACTTTACCTCCCAGAAATCAGTGTCAGGATAGGTCTTTTGTCCTTGGCAGAGGCTGGGGTGGTTTTAACGCCATTATCAATGATCATTCCAGCCTAAAGGAAAACAGAAATGCAATTATCACAGTATATTTATAAATTTTACAGCTCTTTCCATGTCCACACTCTACCTCCAATTGTTCTAAGCCCAAGTCACCCACATGATGCTAAGAACAGCACGTGAAACAGGTGTGCCAGGACCATCCAGGCTTGCATATAACCCCCAAAATTGCTGCAAATTTCCAAAGATGCACTTTTCTCACAGTTGCATGTATTCCAATACACCTAAAGCTTCTGCTTCAGTCTAAAGCCCTCAGTAACACACACAGCCCCACAACGTGGCACGCTAAGGAGTAAATAAGCAGAGAAGGCGATTAGACACAGCGGCCGTATTTATCCCTCTAGAAAGCTGTTCAGTTGACTGCCAGCACTGGCAGCTGAGGTGTATAATTAGACAGGCTGCCAGCAGATGCTCCTGGAGGCAGTATTTGAGGAGCACAGAAGCAGGAGAGCATCCTGAGCAGAGGGGAGAGCCGCTGTGGATGCCCCAGAGCCAAGCAGAGCAGGTGCTGGCCGGCTCTGAGCGTTCCTGCGCCAGCCCACGAGCTGCCTAATCTGCAGACACAAACAGGCCTGCAGGAGCCCGGGTGAGGCAGAGAGCACAGGCACTAATGGCTTGCAGGCCCGGGGAGCTGGAGCTGGAGTGAGGGGATGGTGTTCGTTCCGAGGGCGGCGTTCCCGTCGCATGCAGACTCACGCGGTAGTTGGAATGCGCGCGGTTGTTGGAGAATTTCCCCATCGGCATGTGCTCGGAGTAGCCGGGGGAATACATCCCCGCCGAGGGGCCCGTGGGTACGTGGTGCAGCACAAACCAAAAGCCTGTTTCCTGAGAGAGAGAGAAGGGACAGCTGAGCCTCTGCTGGTCTGCACTGGCCCCAGGAGAGCTCAGCAAAGCCACAAGACGTATGCCAGAAGATTTCGGGACAATTCACAACCATTGACCCCTGTAATGCTCTGCAGCCAAGAGTTTAATGCACATGAGCATAGATATTCACCCTTCTGATCTTCAGGGTGCCTTAGGATGAGTTTTGGCGTTAATATTGAAGCAGAAGTGAGACTTCCCAAACTAAAAATATCAAATAATTTTTATTATTTAGTTGCCTAAAAATTTATCAAGGGGTCGTAATATAGGTACTCAAGATTTGAAAGCTTTGGAAAGGCCACATCTCTCTGTTTTAGGCTCGATTTTCTTGTTTATATGTCTTCTCAGGACAATAAGAGCTCCTGATGTGACCAAAAATGCCTGTGGAATTAGCATTAGGGCTGACTGAAATTTCAGAGCACCATTACTGTACTGCGATCAACAATATCATTGCCAAGGCTTCTCTGTGACTCCACAGTCACATTTATTTAATTTATTCAGGCTGCACACTGTGGAATTTTGTTAAATCCAGCTCTAGAAACAGCAAGTGGCAAGAAGTGTGGAGCAAAAGTAAACCCATTATTTTTACTGGTGGCACCAGCCACATTAATGTGTGTCTCAATCAAGCAGCTTCAAAAATGTCTGTGTCACAAAAGCAGGTTTTATTCCAGTGAGAGCCTCCCTCAGCCTTGCAGGGCTGTCACTGGCTTGAGCCGTTACGAAAAAAGAAACTTGTGCACTCACTTCAGATCCGGCAGCTGCACAGTTTATAAGGTTGTTGTGTGGGTTGGCTATCCAGAAGGTGGATACAGCACTGCAGGTCAGGAAAACAAAGAATAACACAAAAATGACACTTTGAGCACACACCAAAGTCATCCATAAACTCCCCAGTGCAAGCAGGGCTGATACCTCCCCAGATAAGGCGTCCTGCCTAGGGGCAGGAGGAATGTGTTTTGTCTCATACCTCCTGTCCTCTGTGGTTTGACAGAGAACATGGCCTTATCTTTTAAAACACCAAGTATTAAATGAGGAATTTTGACTGCAATTCCAAGCCTGCTGTGAAGCTGTCAGATGTCAATCATGTTTTATGATATGGTAAATATGTTGTTGCACAAGTCACAGAAGAGAACTTTGCCCCCACATAAGCCCTTGGGTTCATTAGAGACTCGTTTAATCAAGGAACCCAATGAATTGCCCATTAAAGGCTTTCCAAGTGTAGTCCCATACCTACCTTTTCCAAGGGCTGCTGTGATTGATTAACTTTATCTGCTCCCACCCTCCTGCACATTTTTTTGGGGACAAAAAGCATTTGTCTAATGCACATAAAAGACTCTTAATTGAAAGATTCCCATCAAGCAGGACAGATCAATCCATCCATCACTGTCCACCCTGTGACATACAGAATTCATTAACCAACAGGCATGGGAAACATCCAGCCCTTATAGCCAGCAGACTGGCCCCGAAATTTGCTGGGTGAGATTTGCCCTTCTGTAGGATATGAACCTGTGGAACCCTTATGTCTATTTTGATCTTGCCATGAGAGACTTCACAGGGGTTTTAAGCCAACTGATTTTGCTGATGCATTTCCGTTTGTCTGACTTTATCATGAAAACATAACAAAATTTTTCTATTTTGGGCGTGCGACTGGCCTAGAAATAAACAAATTTGGATTATTTATAGACCACCTCCTGCTGCATAGGCAAGGGCAAGGACAGTGTATTTCCACAGTGACCTGTCTTTCGGCCTAATCCTGTTCTTCAGAGCCAAATGAATTGGGCAGGTTGTGGTGTCATTTAGCACAATCCTGTTGTTTTCATTCCTAGCGGCAGCTCCCTGCCTGCCTCTCCCAAGCTGATGGAGCCACAGCTGGTGCTCGTTCCCTGTCCCTGCAGTGGGATTGGTGTTGGTGTACTTGTGCACTTCCAGGCTGGATGAGCCCAGTGCAAAACAAGCTGAGCTGTTTTTCTGATCAGACCTTGAATTCTTTCATAAAGGAACACAGGGCAGATCAAAGTATCATAACACTTTTCCATTAGAAAGCGCTCGCTCATGCAACAGTCTTCAAAATGACACACAAAATATGTCCCTATGACTATTAAATGAATTATCAGTGGAAAATGAGCACAATGACTAATTTACCTTTATTTTAAGGATGGGGACATAAGGTGTATTTTATAAACAAACTCAGATGTGAAAAAGAGCATTGCATGAATTCCTCTCTCTCCCTTGCCAAACTAAAAAGTAAAAAAAACCTTTGTTTGAACAAAGTTTTTTCTGAGGACAAAACTGATGATACTGAAATCTTTTCAAAACCAACTGCCATTTGAGATAAGCATGAATGTCAGAACATGGCCCATTCTGAACTCAGCAACTTTTTGCTGAGCCATCAGGTTCAGACTCCATAAGGCACAAGGCAGGGCTGCACACTTTGAAAGAAAGATTCACAATATTTTAGATGGGAACCACCTCAATAGTCTTTATGCAAAAAGTTAAAAGTACACCCTGTGTCTGTAGGCATCTGAATAGCACAAGGATAAAGACCCCGAGGAAACTGCTGTCCCAAATTTGGGGCAAACAGCCCAGACCCCTACAGACATCTACATAATCACATACACAGAATGCTGTCTGTTCTGGCTAAGTCCTGCAAGGAGAAGGAAGAGAAAAGGGAGGCTCCCACTCACCTACAGTCCTGCCTGGGCTTAGGGACGTAGCCTGGATAAGCTCCCTCTGTGATCAGCTTGCACATCCTGCTGTCACGGTCAGAGGGGAGCAGCGTGCTGGGTTTCACCAGCAGCCCAAGGCAGTGGTCAAACGTGTTCCTCTCTTCTGGCCCATCCTCCGTGAAAAAACAATGGCCCAGAGCATTGTAACCCACCACATCCTTCACCTGTGTGTTCAAAACAAAGGGCAGGGTTAAGGTTTTGTGCCTCAGCCACTGCAGAGTTAGAACACACTTTAGTGTGGTGGCACCCAGCAGCCTTTTGAACTCAGGATCTAAAACCAAAACCAAAAGCAAGATCCCTCTCAGCCCTTAGGAGCTTATAGTCCAAGCAATAACTCTAACACTTAATTAGAATTTGTCATCACCAAGGACATGCTCATTCCATTCTTTTATTTGCCTGTGAAATCAGAGACTGTCTTAGCATGAGGCTGGAAAAAACACAGGGTGGGGGATGAGGAGAGAAATTAGACGTTCAAATCACATCTGGGCTCATTCATCTTGCTGTGGAGTTACATGAACAGCTACATAAAATGAATCTCAAAAATGCAGCAGAGATGAAAAAATATTTTTCCAGGCTATCAGAGAGGCAGAAAGTTGTTTTCCAGACAGGCTGGTTTGTTTTAGGTTTGACCTGATCTTTGTTTTCAAGTTGTTGACAGAAGCTTTGCTTGACCTTGAGACAAATCAGCTGGTGTTAATCAATTCTGTTCTGTTTTGGTTTGGATGTTGTTAACATCAGGACACCCTTGGCTGGCCAGAACAACACTCCTCACACTCCTGGAAGATCTGAGAGCAGAAATGTGAGTTTGAAGCCTATGGACAGGACAAGATGGGAGGCAACAATTCTTGGGCATGCAGCAAGTGTGTCCAGCAAGTCAGTTGTCAGTGGATATATCTGGGATATAGAAAATTAATTTCAGGTCTCCATTGACCAGAGGAAGGTCTGGCTCTCCTGGGCTCTTTCCTTGCTGTTCCCATCTGCCACCATCCATCAATCACCCTGGACTCAGGAAACCTCCCTAGAGAAGGCTAACCTGCCACACATTTAGAGGAATGTGTTCCTCTAAATGCTTCTGATGAACCAGTAATTGTCAGGGGACAAAGGACAGTATCAGCCTGGATAGAAGACCTGCTCATCACGGTGTCACTGAGAGACCAAGTGCTTGGGCATTCAAGTGATGGAATTGCTTTTGTAAACAGGCTTGAGACTTCTTTGCCACCTTCATGCCTCATTCCTGAGGCAAGGAGCACCAATTTCAAATAAAGTCCCAGGATTAGTGTTGAAATGATTACAAATATGTTTTCACATGAGAACAAACACTTTACTTGCCAAATCTATTACCAGCTTACCACCACACAGACTTCTATTATGTAGCATCCATGCTCCAGTGTAAATACTCAAATCTCTGAGCACAAGCCATCACAGCAAATTAAACACTGCTAAAATGACCTGCAAAATGGTACATTCCATTAAGCTACCTCACTGAAATCCACTGCTATCTTCCCTGGTCTAATAAAATGATAGATTTTGCAAAGTTTAGCCTTCTGTATTTAGGTGTAAAACACATGTACTAAACTGTACCCCCTGCAAGAATGACTTATCCCAGCCTTGTTATGATAAAGGTTTACAGGACAGAACATTTCAGGAGAGTGAGCGACATTCAGAAGGTTTCCAACATGTAGAGGAACCATGGAGATGCCAGAATTCCACAGAAATTGCCACAGAATCATATTAGCTTTCTCTCACAGGACAGTAATACCAAAACCACACATAAGCCACTGTGTTGGGACATTTAGATGATGGAAGCAGTTTCCCTAGAGAAATTTTTGCCACTTCAGCCACTTATCTTTCCAGCCAGAACAACACTGCACCAGGACAGGGACATGGACACCTGCAGTGACCAGATCCAGCTGGGGTGAGGCAGGGGAGTGTTGTCCCAGGGGATCCCATCTCCCAGAAGAGTGAGAGAGAACAGGAGCAGGGTGAGAGAGGGCTGTGCACTGGCAGAGAGGCTCAGAGCCAGCCTGTTCTCCTAATTCATCCCTGAATGCCCACAGACCAAGAGGGAGATTTCAGCCAGGAATCTGGTCCCTTAGGCATTTGTCACCCTCTCTTTGATTAATTATTTCCCCATAAGCCATCTCAGTCACCTCTGGCTTGTTTCCTGTGCCTGTTTTCATGCACAAGCCCACTACTGAAATGCCTGAATAGCAAACGAGATGCTTGTTCCAAAATCACTCTTCTAATGTATTTAATTTTTTCTTTGATTAAAACCTTGCTAATAGTCCATAATCTTACATTAACCATGAGTAATTTAGAGCCAGATAACAGCCTTCCTGGCAAAACAATTGCTGTGAAGTACAGTTGGATTAGTAAAAGCAGATACCACTGAAGCTGTTAGAGAGCACAACCTCTAATTCTGTGAAGTACAGGTCTCCCCTGGATCCTGCCAGACCATTTAGTGACCCCCATTTAATTTCCTTCTCCAGTGGCTGCTTCAACTTGAGCTTGCACACTGGGATCCAATGGAGAGAGTGGGAATCAGAGCTAAGTTTCCTCCCCTGGGATTTCAGTGGTGTAACTAGGTGGGTTTTTGGCCAATATATTGCAGAAAACGTTGAGTAACCATTGCATTTTAAAACAACAATTATGGTGAGAAACTCATTTCTACAGATTTGTTTCCAGACGGACCCTCTGTGCCTCTCAGCTAATTTGAATCTACATGCAAGTGCAGAATATCTTATCAATGAGGTGAACTAACACTGAGGCAGCTGCTTCTAACAGACTGTGCAGACCCACAGATCCACACAAAAATACCTGTCATCAGAAATAACTGGATACTCTTTTCTCCTGGACTTTTTAGTATCCATGATTCTCTCTAAAGTGACATGAGAAAAGTGACAGCAAAGCAAGCAGGAGAGCCTGTATGTAAATTACCTGCCTGCTTTAATGACAGTAAAAACCAACTGACGCCCCTCTCCCATTTATTAAGACATTTGCACAGGTACTCTACAACACTTATGCAAGAAGCACCTCTGAAATCAACAACTTAATGTTAAGGACATCATTAAGTGCTGTGCTATGCTGAGGTTTAATAGTCCAGCTGGAATTTTTATGGCTATTTCCAAAGTGCGGTTTGAGCACATCATTAAGGCGAATTTTCCCTCAGCAAAGTACACTTTGATCTCAGAGGGAATGAATGTTACCTGGGGAAAGACAAGAGCTCATCTCTGTTTGCATGAATGGTGTTCTTGCATGTAGAAACAGGTGGTGCTGCCCAAGTAAAGAGATAATAGACAACTGGAAATGTATATAAGAACTATGGTAGTCATCAGATACATGTGTGGGTGTCTTTGAATATATGTGGGGGAGAAGGAAGAGGAAAGGAAGGAAATTAGAGTCAGAAAGCAGATGAGGAGATTGTGGTGGGATCACCTGATGAATCAAGGCATGGAGTTGCTGTCTGCAGATGTGTATCAGGGCCATGAAACAACACCTGAGTGATGCAACATTTGGAGCATGTTTTCTGTGATGCAACTGAGCAAACCTGATCAGATTGTTTTAGTCCACTGAGGCTTTCTTTTCAGCCATCAGAAATAATGATGAGGTTAAAAAAACCAAACCAAAACAAGTATAGGTAGAGCTTCCTATTCACACATTTTGATAAACTACCATCAAGAGGGATTATATTGACTAACTAATGTCCTAAATTATATGATTTCTTTTGGGTGCCTTGTCATAGAGAGAAAGTATGATCATTTAGGGACTTGTGGTTGTTCAATAACAGCAAGACTATCAACTTGCTTCAATCAGACTGTCTAAATTTCACTCTGCCATCTTGGCTGGAAAAGCTTGAGCACATGGATTCCTATGCCACAGACCCCCCATGGCACAGTTGTTGCCCAGAGAAAGCACAAGAGACAAAACTATTTCCAAATTCTCTGTGTGAACCCATCCATCTGACTGAAAAATGCCAGGCTCTGGGTGTTTGGTTTGGCAATAGGGAATGAAGATCTCCCATTAGATCCAGAAGCAGCTGCAGCTCCTCAGCAGCTGTGCAGCCTCTGTGTGTAGCCAGAAGATGCATTTGTGGTGCCACTGGTGACAGCCCACCACAGTGTGACAAATGAAACCTGCAGTGCTGCCCTCCCACTCTGCACATCAATTGTCTACTAAGCCCCTCTACTGGCAGCTTCAGATTGGGCAAATGCCACATGACCCTGAATGACTCATGTGATTTATACAGTAAAATGTCTCTTTAATTCAGAATCCATGTTCATTTGGTAGGGTTTCAAGATCATGTTATAAACTTAGAAGGACAGAGGTCAAACCCAAAAACCTCAGATTCATAAATAGCAGATAAAAGCTGCTCTGCTTCTAGAACTGCAAGTTAAGTGCCCTTTGTTCAACTTCTGTGCATTTTAATTATGCCTGGGCCTCTCCCTTCCAATGCTGGCACTTCTAGAGGTATGAACTCCTAATGCACAGTGCCCATCCAGGTTACAACTGCCAATGATATGTTTCTACTTAGAATCCTGTTATATATAGCAGCAGGGCTCTTGGCACTACAAATCCTCCTCTTCAGGGCTTGGTTACATTTTTCCTTTTGGAATACACTGCCATTTCACTGAATGGGTAAGAGTCCTTTGCCTAGAGAAATCCTGCACCTCTAAGATTTCCTTGAAGATCATCCAGTCTCCCTGGACTCTTCTGCTCCTCAGGACCTGCCTCCCAAGGGACTCTGTCAATCAGGTTCTCAAACAGGCCAAACTCTGCTCTCTGGAAATCCAGGGCAGCTGTTCTGCTGACCCCCCTCCTTACTTCCCCAAGGATAGAAAACTGCTATTTGTGACCACTATGCCCAAGACAGCCTCTAACCATCACATCACCCACAAGTCCTTCTCTGTTCACAAACAGCAGGTCCAGCATCCTTATCCCAAAAACAAAGGCAGCCCTAGATGTGGGGAAAATCTGAATATGTTCTTGACATCTCTGGTGTGCTGTAACTTTTCTGGTAACCATCAGTCATTCCACGGATTTATCCTAAAGGATTTCTTGTTATGGAGTGCAACTCTGGCTAATCACAGCTCTGTGAGTACCTCATGTTATGACTGGCATTGCAAACCCAAACCTTTATTACAGGAATACGTAAAGCTTCTGATTATCCCCTTTAAATAGCAAACTCTGTGTCTACAGAAAGATCCAACCACTCATTAGAGATGGGCTGCTGTGCAGACACTGCAGCACCCAGACAAATTCTCTGTCCATTCCGAGTCACACACAGCCCCCAGTGCCACGCTGACAGGTTGAGATACTCCCTGTATATCCAGGGTGGGAAAAGCCAGGCACTGGTTATAACAAGAAAACACTTCTGCCATAATTAAGCTGTATTCATGCAATGGGGAAGGGGTTTTTTGCTGCTGTCTTTATCTTTAAGGAATTTCTTACCAGTAAACCATTGGATCCATGGACTGTGACGCAGCGGGAGAAGGTGTTGTGGATGGAGGTGTCCTTCACATACGTCGGAGGGTTGTAGCCTCCTTTCTCATCCACATCTCCAGCCATATGGAAATGAATCGGGTAATGCCCCATTGTCTGCTGGCCCATGTATTTCAGTTCTAGACCTTCAATGTGGGTAGCCTTAAAACCAAGACCAATCTGGAGAACAAAAGAACGGTAGTCAAGAAACACAAAAGACTTTTGAGGGCAAAGAGAGCGAACAGAGGCATAGGAAGGGTTGCACTGTGTCTGTATCTGTGTTTGGTGGCTAAGGAGACCGGAGCTGCTCTTTGATTTCCCCACTGCTACCATAGACACATTTAACTTAATTGTAGAAGGAAAGCAGTTTATCATTTTCCATGGGTTTCAGACAGCTGGGTTCAAATTGAACTTCCTGGGAGCACCATCAGAATCTAGGGAAAACTGGGATGTGGAGACTTTATCTCAGATGTGTTGATTACCAGCCTCAACGGCTGAGCAATGTCTGCAGGCGAATGACAAGCACTTCAAAGCCAAAAAACAGGCAGCAGCCAGAGGGTGGATCTGCTGTACTGTGGGGAGAGGTTGTTTGCCCAATGGCTGGTGAGGAATTTTTCCCTTCCTGCATCTTGGCTTCCTTAGTATGTGAAAGAGGAAGGAGGGAAGGACAAGCAAAGGGCCCCAGCCTCACCTTGATGTGTCCCCCAAAGGTGTCGAAATCAAAGAAGGAGCACAGCTTGCTGCTGTACTCGTAGCACTGCTGCTCCATCTCGCCCATCACCACCACGTTGCGGCTCAGCAGCCCCACCTCCGCCCGCATGTCCACGCCGTCCACCACCTCGCCCATGTGCAGGTATGTGGCTTTCCCTAAAGGAACCAGATCCAGTGTCAGGATTGCTCTGCCAATGCCGCTGGCTTCCCCAGGGCTTCCTGTGGTGGGGCTGGTGTGCTAATGAAAGGAGCAACCGAGTCAGCACAAACTGTTGGCTGACTCCTCAAAGGAGGGAAGGCTGGAGCACAGGTGACACACAAGGTCTTGGTGAGATATTTGCAATGGAGGAAGTGGGATTTTTGGTCTTAGGTTGCTTCATTTTTCCAGGGAATTAAACCAACAGTCTGTCTGGACAAAACACATTTCCTACCTTGAAAATGAACTGTGTAGTTTGGATTACAACAGACTGTGCATAAACATCCAATGCAAAAAAAACCCTGATGATGCAGCTTCTGAAAAGTCTAAATCACCAGGGTTAGCACAGCATTTCCCACAGTAAGACATAAGCTGCTCAGACCCCACAGCACTACTCTCAGGCAAGCATCAGTCAGATCCTGCTAGCACCATGGCTGGTGATGCAAGCAAGGAGCAGAGTGGGCAGAAAACCTTGTAGGAATTGTGTCTTGGGACAATCACAGCCCCTCACCAAGTTTGTGAACTGTAAAATCTCTGACTCCCTGTCCTTCCAAACCTCTCCATTTTAGATCTACCCTCATTTCTGCAACTTGCTCTCAAGGCTTCCTCCTGCCCTGGTGTAGTTGGAGGCAATGGGATCTTCCATCTACCCCATGCCACACCTCCCTTTGCCAAGCCAAGCTGCTCGCAACATCTCCTACACACAGCCTCCTCCATGGAGGGGTTAAAAGCACAGAACACTTTCCCTGGCCTGACCGGAAAGGGGGGAAGTCCAAGCAGTGGGGATGTCTAGAAAGCAAAGCATCTCTGTTGTAATTTCATTCAAACATATTCCTACTACCTCCTTCCTCCCACAGGTTTTTGCACAGAAAAGTCAGTTGGGAAAAGGTTCATCTTACTGACTCCATTCTGTATTATTCCAGTAAAAATAAGTAATAAGCTCTTTAAGTAAACACTGAACTTTAAGGAATGCTACACTTGCATGTATTTAATTTCCATGGGATCATTCAAATTCTTAATTAGAAACAAATGGCAAGCCTGAAGACTGGCTATCGCTGCAAAGCACTTTATGCTTAAACAGAAGTGCCAAGTCAAGGGGAGGACTTTGAACACTGAAACAATATTATTTTAAACCAAAACACGATGTTTTAAATATATAAAAAGGACAAGCAAACACCATTCACTCCCTCTTCTCCTGAAGCTGGAAGCAGTGTAGTTTGATGGCAACACTGGGATTTGGGGAGGGTGAGTGCTCCGCCCTGCTCTGAGACGGCTGAGTTGTGGGAACAGGGCTCACGCCACAGCATGTGCCTTCTGCCTTGGCACCTCTGCCTTCAAAACCATCTGATCTTGTGAAAAACTCTCTGTTAACCAGAGGAGTGGTGATGGTCAAAGAGCTGCATGCTTACCTCAGAGAAGAAGGGCTGCAAGGGAACCTGGATTTGCACCTCACCCACTTTTGTAATTGTCTCCCTAGAGAGTCCTGGGCTTACCCATGCCCGTGTTGTTGCCCTGCAGCCAGTGAACCTCATCAGGTGTGTGGCCAAAACCAGACCCAACCCATCCCAAAACCAGCAGCTTTGCTTCCTTTATTCATATACATGGAAAAAGCCACTGCAGTGAGTACCCTCCACATGAGGATTTGAGTGAGTCTGTAAAGGAGCACAGTTACTCCTTATGGAACCATTTTTAAGCTGTTATTTTTCAGTTTTCCCCAGAGCTGACCTCTCCTTGATTTACTGAAATGCAGGAAGAATTTTAGATAATCATAAGAACATACTATTTGAAGCCACATCTCCAGGATTTGTGGCAGTGAAATTAGATAGGCAGTTTTGTTATTCCTGCGCTGAGCTCTAGAATAATAAATGTCATGCTTGCATGTATTTAATTTAATTTAACACCAGTCCAGACATGCAAAACAGGGTAAGCACTGACAGGAATGTAAAATACGGACTAACCAGTTTCTAAATATAACTTCTTGGGTGCATGTTTTTCACCCTATGCTTTTGCTGATTTGACATGTTTGCAGATAAAAGGAGAGACGGAAAGCAATCCCCTTCCAAAGTAAAAGCGGATTTAAATAATAGCTCCTTTAATAGGGTTTTGAAAAACAAACCACTTCTCAAGGCAGACAGAAATTCAAGCTCCCTGCAGCAAAGGGTCTGAAAGAAGCTTGTGGGAGCCAGAGCCTGGCATGGGAGCCCATGTGTGCTGGAAATGACTTCTGGGAACCAGCACTACAACATCGGGCACTTCCCGTGGGACCAGGAGCACGGTGAGGGGCATTTACAGACACGTGGCAGCACCAGGGAGCTGCCTGGGGCATGTTTGGTGGTGGGCAGGGAAAAAACCCACAAAAGAATCTGCTCTGTGGTGTGTTCAGGGAGTGCACACGAGGTTGGCAGCGTCTCACCCTGCAGAGCTACAGGTTTGAAGTTTGGCTGCTGCTCACGGCTGGCACATGGAGCCTTCCCAGAGCAGCCAGGATATCTGAGACCCTGGGCACTGACCACAGGCAAGGGGTTTGCAAGGGGCACAGAAGGGGTTTGATACTAAAAAGGCAACCCTGTGCTTTGAAAGTGGGAGGAATGTGCTGCTGCTTCGGCAGCAAAGCCAGTGCTGTGATTTCCCAACCACTAACAAGCCCTGAGGCCTCTGATTCACCTTCTCCTCCTTTGGGTTAGGGTTTGCTGCATCCCTCATGGATAGAGACTGCCCTGCCAGGCTTGTGCCATATTGTAATCTAAACCAAACACAGCCTTGCAGTGACATGGATCATGTCTCCCCACAACAGACCCGGGTGACAGACTAGGAAAAACTCCCTGGCTTTGCTGCTGCATGTGTCATAGCTGTGCCTCCAGTTAGCACAATGCAAGTCTACAGGGAAATCTTCCTCAATATGTGGGCTTGCCTGGTGCAAGTCTTGATTCAGCAAAATATGAGCACATTTCCGTGCTTATTGCTCAAGACAGTTGAAGTCAGTTGAAGTCAGTTGTTGGTAAGGACAAGGCAATTATTAAAAGGAAATATACATTAAAATAAACATAGATGCACTCATCAAGGGCATGCTTATGTCAATAAAGCTATTCAAAGCAGAGTTTCTCCAAACTGTAAAAAGGAAAACCTGCCTCATGTGAACCCAGCCATAAAACCTGGGTCTTGGGCCTTATCAAATCTGGAAAGGGTGGGATTTTAAAACTATTTCAGCTGCTGCAAATGTGGAAGAGTGCTCAGATCTGGTGAGTTAGATCTCTCAGAAAACCCTCCCAGGTACACTCATGCATTCCTAAATCCCTTGGCTCTAAATGGCCCAAACTGCTAAATCTCCCTTTGAGAAGTGAGACCAGCACTCGAAGGTCTGGATTTGGTGATGATAAAGTAAAGCTGAGATTCTCCTGGAGTTGTTTTTTTTTTCTCTAAAGAGTCTTTTCTTCTTCTTTGAGATCTCTAGGGATGAGACCTAGCGTTTCATGGTCTTTTGATGTTTCCTAATCTAGTTTTTAAGGGAAATTCTAAACACAGTTTGTCTGTTAAACCCACATGATCCAGTGACAGCAGATCCTTCATGGCATCTTTAAAGTCAGTTCAACTCACTGCAGATGCCAGCCCAGACCTGACAGATTTATCATTTTTGCCAAGCACTTGTCATCACTGGTGGTAATGCCCCTATTTCTTATATTTAATAACAAATGTTCACACTGGCATCTTTCAAATCCTCATTATTCTGAATTATCTTGATGGGGTTTGCTGTTGCATCCCTAAGCCACAGGCTGTACCACAGCATGGTTGGGGTGAGCTGGGTGGCTCCTTGAGTCACACGGCACAACCTGCTGTCCTAATCAACAAATATTCCTCCAATTCATAACTTTTACATGGAAAATTAAGTTCATATCTGCAAATAGAAATACAGCAATCAGGCACAAATTCTACCCTTATGGACTTCTATGTAAACCTGAATGACATTCTGTCAGCTCGCAGGCAATGCCCAAACGTAGAAGGAGCTCTGAAAGACTGTTAGAAAGGACTGCTTCACAAGATTTCCTGCCCTGCCCTCAAGCACCAGGGTTACCTTCAAAAAAGAGCTTTTGGCAAGTTCCAGCCAAAATTATGCCAACTTCTAAACAGAACACCCCAAATCTCTAAAAATATCTGAATTTTGATAATGGAGTAAATTCTCCCGTCCTTACAGCACCAGATGAATGCTGACACAGGCTGTGGATTTGTGAGACAACTATGCATTTATACTTTAATTCAAAGTTCTCTTCCTGAACAAGATCACAGTAAACTTCTTATCTCTCTAATATTTGCAACCCAATAAGCAGGATTTAAGGGATGTGTGCTTGAATTCATAGATTCATCATTATGTGGGATAATTGGAGTAATTATGCCAGGCACGAATAGCTTTTTCATCCTTTATCAAGAGCATATAGGAGCACAAAAGAGCATTTCATCATTTCTGTTCCATGGTGAAACTTATCAGCATTACTAGAAACTTCACACAGAGCAACCAAGATGAAGATAAGACTTGTTTCCCAGGGAAACTAGACAAAATACTTGATCCTTCCTACTATCCAGTTCTATCATAACAACACAACCCTTCCTTCCTTCCTCCCTTCCTCCTCCCTCCCTTTTCCCTGCACTGTTGTCCCTCCCCAAGCCTTGTGAAGTTGGAAGATCAAACAGTTTTAATCTGTTCCCACAGTGAAAATAATCTAGGCACAAAAATGACAAGCAAAAAAAAAAAAAAAAAAGTTAAACAAAGAAAATAAGTGGAGGGAAAAGTTCCATTTAAGTGAGTGACCATTTCACTGGGAGCAGGACCTGCAGATCTGGGTCTTCACGCAAATCACACTTACCCATGGGAGCCACAGTTTTTACATTAGGGCAGTTATTCCAGTAAAAGAGTGCAAAAGATCAGAGCCTGTGTGCCCTCCCTCACTTTCTACACTGACATTTGCAGATGTCCAGAGTTAAATAACTAAATCCTCCTAGAACCCGATGGCAATTGAGTATTAACTCCCTTAAGTTCTTTTGAAAAGCTCTAATCAATCCGTTTCTAGCCAGTGAAGAAAGTATGAGTTTCAGCAGGAAGTATCAAATATAAATAGGACATGAGCTAACTAATGAGTTTGACTTATTTGGCACAATATGCTAAACCATGTCTATTAAAATACTATTAAACTATGAGAGCATAAATTATATTAGACCTTGGTATGCCAAGTGGCTGCCACACCAAACTGGCTGTCCTCAAAGCAGAGGTTTTCTGCCTTTTTTATAACAAAGAGACTCTTAAGTAGTTCAGATCTGACATTTAGGTTTCATTTTAAAAATAAATAGAAAGGAAAAAAATAAAGATTAAAAGGGAAATAAATCATCATGGCTAGGAATGGTTTTATCATTTGTCTTTCAAAGGGCAAACTTTTAGAGTTCTCAGCTGCTAAACTAAACCTCTTAGGAAAATTAAGCCTTTTCACTTACTATAAATGACATCCCTCTGAGACCCTGTATATAAATGTCTGTGTGGAAGGCTTTTCTCAGAAGGAGCAAAGCAATCTTGCAAAAGGCAGGTAGACATTTATGATTAATGTTCTACACCCAATTACAGGCCTGGCCCAGGCACACAAGGCCAGGCTGTGCCAGGGCTGCTCACCTGTGCTAAGACCAGGGGCCATTAGTGATCATTATTCTGGTTAATTACATGTCATGGCACAGGGAAGTGGATGAAGTTACACCATAGCCAGACACCGAGCAGCTCAGGGACCTCCTGGCTCCTCAAGACAGGGGACATCTCAGCCTTGCCAGGTTTTATTTCATCTAGACTGAACTTAGATTCAGGCAGATTTTATTTTGTTTTCTAGTGTGAATGTGTTTTTGTTACAAGAAAGTTGGAAGTGATTTTTATAACTGGACTAAATTCTGCCTTGATTTATATAATCAGTGAAATCCCATTGACGTCAGTAGAGTTGCCTGGATATAAGAAAGGAGAGACTTTGGCCCTGGTGTTCATGTCATTTGTGGTAATAAAAGGAATGTCCTAATTCTCCTAAAGAGCAATAGGAGACCAGGAGCACAATTGCTTTAACAAGTGTTTCCACTGCTTCTTTACTTGAAATTCAAATGAACTTTTTTGTTGTCTTTAACCCATTATTTGTTTCCTTAAACTAACCTAGCTGTCACTGCTGCAGAAGATGAATGTAACTACATGAATTCCACAGATCCATTAGATTAGGGGAAGGCCAAGACTCCTACACCATCTTTATTTTTACTGGCAATCTTCCAAGACCATCTTCATGATGTGACTTGTATCATACCAGTATGAGTCCAACAGCTCGAAAGTTGCCCAAGAGAAAATATTCAGCTTGGAAATGTGTCTTCTTTGAAAGCACTAGACATTTGAAGTCATAAGACTATGATACATTCGAACTGTGAATAACATTTTTCTTGGCCTAATGCACATCTCCAACAATGAATGGCCAAAGCTCTGTGGGGAGGCAGCTGCCAAAGGAAGGACATTGGTACCTTCCAGAAGAAGTTGCATCAGAGATAATGCTGAAGTGGGTCATTTCAGAGAACTGAGTGAACTCCCTGGTGCATTGGGTGTTCCAAGTGCCCTCATCATTTCTCAGAAAGGTCTTACTGTAAATGCAGACGAGACCTCTGCCTAGAGTAACAGCCAGTGTGCAAGCAAAGATAAAGTCACAGGCATGATTTACCAGCAGGGAGATGCTGCCTCTGACAGACAGCCTCATCTACTACAGACTTTTATACCGTAAAATAATGTTGGCTTTTGTAAATTGTAGAAACAAAAAAATCCTCATCTATTCACATCAGAGGAGTTCATGTGCTACTTCCATGCCCTGCTTATCAGTGTGCCAAAACAAGGTTCTAGAAGGGAAAGACAACTTCACAGACTCAAGTGAAGATTAAATCTTCCACTCTGGATCTCAGTTTTATGCTCTTGCTGGTAATAGTCTGTGTCTCATCATGGTTATGCTTCTTAATTGGATTCGGTGTCCAGAGGCCATTCTACAATCATTGGACTACAAAATCTATTAACCAAAAGCAATTTGTTTTGCTTTTGAGCTGGTCACCGACAAGAGAAAAATGCTGGGGCTCTGCAACGGCTCCCACTCCTCCTCAGGCTCACTCTGGCAGCACCCTGCCACTCCATCTCCCCAGTGCAGAGGTTCAGGACAACTCACTGGCCACCAGAAATGTTTGGTTAATGCATCACCTCTAAGCAATACTCTCTGGAGACACAGTAAACAGGAAACAGTAGCTTCAGTAGTACAAAACAGCATTTCTAAAATGTAAGATCACAGTTCTTGTTAAATGAAACTTAGGAAAGCAGCCAGCTGGAAATTACTTCATAGCTTTAGAGTCTCTCAGAGCCTGCTCCTGCCCTAGCTCACTCCTCACATCACCATACGCATCTGCTTTCTAGGAGGTGGTATTTTAAACACAGTTATTGGAATTCTCAAATACATAACGTGTATCTGTTCCTCTTAAGTAAATTTACCCACTCCATAGTGTGCTTGGGGGCAAAAATGGAGTCAGCTATGGAAAGAGAAGGCAGAAAGGAACCAAAATCAAGCTAAATGGTTTTCAAGAATGAAAGTTATGTATCCCAAAAGCATTTAACAACTAGCCATCAAATTCAGGTGTCTTTCAACATTTGTCAACTCTTCTTGGAGTCACCCCAATGCAAACGACAGAATTTGTGAACTGCAATGCCAGAGGGATAAGATGAAGCACCTCACCTGCTACCTTGACTTGGGTGGGTCTGCAGGTCCTGCAGGGCAGCACTTGGAACTCTTCTGCCTGGTACATGGAGTAGTCAGTGCTGGCCACCACCAGCCTGTCCCCAGATTTCCATGAGCTCACATCATCCACCAGGTTCAGGATTGTGCTGTTCACGTTGGTGTCGATGGTTACTGTGAGCTTTGGTTTCACTGAAAATCCGTAATGCAAGGGTGGAGAATTCAGTCAATCTTATCAGAAAAAGCTTGCTCCTTCTTCTTTCTTCCCCCCATATCCCTCCTTGGAGTGCCACCAAAAATTATGATTTTCTCATGTTAAAAAGAAAAAAAAAAGTTAACTCCCCCAAACATGTTTTTTTACTGGCTTTGGCTTGGCAAGCAAGAAAACAGGAAAAGTATTTTTCTTCAGTTGCAGGCAGGTGGATTTTCCACTAACCCCAGGATAAATTTAAATGTAGCTCTTAGTGGCTCATTCTCACCACACCCACTTAAGAGCAGCTCTTGTGGGCACTGGGTGCTGTTGTTTACAGCAGCCAAGTGGTCTTTAACCTCATGATGTTTTTTTCCAGCAAAACAACAGTCTGCCATCCTTCTCTTTCTGCCAGCACCAAAAATCCTAATGACCTGTCTAATGACCAGGTTAAAGACAGCGGTGTTGGAATGATTAACTACAAAATGAAGTTTAAGTTTCAAACCCTGTTGTCTTCACACATTCTGATTGACTAATCCTATGTCATCCCAAAATGTTTTTGTAAAAGAATTTACAGGAAAGAACTTGCCAAATATTTCTCACAGCCTTGCTGAGTATTTGAAAAACCACCCTGCTGCTTCTGTTAGTGCTCAGGAATTATTCCTGAGATAAAGCTCCTGCCATTCTGTCTGAGTTTGTGTCTATAGCCCAGCCAAAGATTTAGCTTGGAAAAATTACAGAAGTTGTTCAGACACCCTGAAGGAGCCAGTCATGGGAGGACAGGATTTCTGCTGTTCTCTGTTCTGGCTTTTAATGGTGGGGCACATACCAGATTTGCCACACAGGAACCTCACTCTGTAGTTGTGGCAGCCCTGGCCTGTCTGGCCCTTGCCGTGGCACAGGAATTGGTAATCGTGGCCGCTCTTGTAGAACACCTCCGTGGTTAAATCCTCTCCATCAAGGGTCCTTGCCTGCAACGAGGATGGAAATACAGCTCAGCTGTTGCTGTGAGGTGAAGGGATTTCACCAAAACCTCTGAGCCATCAGAAGAGGCCTTTGCTTTGTTTTGGGGGATGGCACAAGCGTTGCCCAACAAACCCCTGTGACTCCAGCCAGCATTCCCAGCTGCTGCTCACACACAGCTACTGCTTAGATGCACGCCTTTCTCCTGTGTCTACACAGACCACGGGCTGTTTTGGGAGGAGTTTGTGAGCCTCACAGACAGCTGCCTCGGTGCCCTAGATTTTCTCTTGTCATTGGTTTTGAGGGCAGATGGAAACATTGAACATGGATGCTTGCACCCAGATGAACTCATGGCTTCAAGCCTCTGCCCTTCACTCATTCCTTTGCTTGTGGCTAGGCTCCGTCTGAACCTTGCAGAAGAAAGGGGGAAGGGGTTTTATTTCTCCATTACATGCATCAGTCTCTCAAAAAAACCCTGAGAGTGCTGCAATACTGCTGCCTGTTCCAAAAGAAACAAGAGAAGTGGCCTTTTCTCACAGGCAAGTACCAGCCTGTAGAGCTGCCTTGAGATAAAAGGCTGTATTATGGCAAGAAGCAGTGACATACACAGCCTCTCTGGTGCTCCTGCTGGGGCAGCCTCTCAGGGTCATGTCAGATTTCACAGTCTGTCTCTAGAGCTTGCATTTCTCTCGACCCTTTCACAAAAATGTGGTGCATTGCATCGGGCAATCCAGATACCACGTGCAATTTGGCAAGGCACCAGGAGAAAAGCCATTTTTCAATGAAGGGTCTGATCCTGATTCTCTCACTCCTGCTGGCTTTCCTTATTAATGCTGCTGTGTGTGGGATTAGCACCGTCAGCTGGAGGAATGTGCCTCTGGCTGTGCTGTGCTTCTGTTATTATCATCATATCTTCAATTTTCTCCCATGTTCCAAAGCTGGGGCAGGCCAGCTGCTATAAATCAGTGTAGCTTTATAAAAGCAATGAGCAGCACCAGATTACACTACTTGAGGATTTGCCCTAAGATCTGCAGGATAAACTGAAAAACGTCTCCCTTTTAATATACATGGGGAGAAAAAAAAGAAACGTAACTTATTTCACAGAAGAGGAAAAAAAAGTTTTGTTTCTGGAGCAGAAGAATATCTTTCTTCTTTCTAACATGCATTCTAGAAGAGAATGCACTGTAAGAAACATCAGACTGTTTTGAACTAAGTTGTCACTTCTCGCACATGTACATGGAAGCAGAAATGAATGTAGATTTGGTAAGACCTGGCAGAAAATTATAGGGCAGTTTTTTCCTTTCTGTTTGAGAGAGATTCTTTATAACATCTAGCCCTGGAAACTTTCACTCATTCAGTCAGCATTCCCATTTACTTCAATAGCCACATTCTTGTGGATAAGAACAACCCCACTGGCTCAGAGCATGCAGGAACCTTAGGCTCAGCCTCACACAGATGTGAAGGATTTTATTGGTTTTTCCTAGGCAATGCTTCTGCCATAGTATTTTTACCAGGTAGACATTAAAATCATATGGTGAACATATTAAAAAAATACCCTCGTTTCTTGCTGGGTTGGTTATTTTTTTTGTCCTTAAAGAGGTTTTCTGCAGTGTCAGAAAAGGTATCTGACTGCTCCTCAGCTTGCTGGCCTGATGGCATAATTATAATGCCTAGCTCCAAACAGAATTCAAATTTCTTTCCACAGAGATAAAACAATTGATTCCAAGAAATGGCTGAAAGCTCACCAATATTTTTGACAACCTGCTAGAGCTGGTAGTTGCACTATCTTGTTACATTTTGTGATTTAATTTTTTAGGTAGTGTCCATTCCAAGACCATTTAAAACCTCTGAAATTTCTATGTGCTTGCTCCTTTTAATCTTCCAGCAGGGAACCACATATTTCATGATAGCATCTGTGCTGGCCATGTCCCCATCTGTACACCTTTTCATGCCAGGAGCCAGAATTTACTGAAAGGAGCTCAATTGTATCAAATTTGCCTCAGAATAATATGAGACTGTACACAAGATCTTGTTGGTTATGTATTAGAGTGGTAAAATAATTGGTGCATTTTATTTAGAAACAAAAATTACTGACAAGCACAATTATTTTGGGGGTTCAGTGTCAGTCCAAATACTTTCCCCTCTGAAGTGGGTGGTAAGCCTGCCTACCTGGATGTCAATGGGCTGCCTGCACATTTTGTCAGGATGAGCAGCTTTGAAGTCAGACAGCTTCTCCATGTCCTTAGATCTCGCTTTGTCAGGCCTCTCAAACCACTCTGTCCATTCTACATCTGGAGACAAGTGCAAACAAGTGTAGTCATTTGAAAGTCAAGCTTAATGAGTGCAGCAAAAATGCACGAAGCATAATATGATCTCTGATATCATTCACAAGTTTCTCCACTGATGATCTGATTCCTGTTCCTCCCAGTCTGTCAGCCACTCTTAATGTTGCTGTGAAGTGCAACCAGCCAAGGGAGAGCAGAGTTATTAAAAGCTTCATAATTGCCGTGTGCACTGTAAGCATTATTAATAGATGCAGATTTTGGATCTGTGTCTGCCTTAGCTGCCTTCTCTGATCTTCAGATCAAGTTGCAGCAGTTACTGTGTGTTGTCTGAAACATGGGCATGATGACTGTCCACTGAAAAGATGTCAGAGGTTGTGTGTGATCTCTCAGACCACCAGAGATGGAATTTCATACCCCATGCAGAAAAGGAAAAAGGATCTCAGTTATTCAGAGGGTGGTATAGACAAGTGGAGAAAGAACCTGTGAGTGTTCATTAATTGGGTTAGTGACGACATAAATAGCAGCTAGCAAGTCCAGTCTTCCCAAATGGAAAAGGATTGCAGTAAAAAGGATGATGCACCCTATTTGTCAGCTGTCTACCACCAAGTGAAACAGCCCACAGACCCCTTACCTTGAACCCACTCGCTCGTTGAAGAGACGTTAAAATGTTCTCCATTCTCAGCTTTGAATAGTTTGGATACTTTGGCCACAGCTGACCCTTTGTGACCTGTTAAAAAACCCAAATATTGGTAAAGTTATTGAAATCAACTGGTAAAATCATTGAATGCAATTGATAAGAGTAAGAAGTGAAAATGTAATGATCTGTGTGTGTATTTGCATATTTTGACTGCATGATTCAAAATTAGCCCTGCACAACTTCCAGAAAAATTTACTAATCTTGCAATGAGGCTTCAGATATTTTTGTAACTGCATGAATAGTGAAGAAGAAAAATCTTCAAAAATCAAGAGAGGATAAAGCCCACAATCATTTGTCATATATGGTTATTTTTATTAAGTGTTGTCACAAACCATGTTCATGTCACGAGAAGACAGAGACTCAGCAGTCTTCAGCTTGAAATAAAAATGTTTCACAGGGGAAATTGAGGCTACTGATTCAGGATACACTGATTAAATTTTCAGCTGGTGTGAACTGGGTCTGTTCCACAGATTTGTATCTTAAGAGAGGCAATGTCTGAGCTCAGTGAAGTTACATGGATTTACACTGGTGAAGGATCTCACCTTTTATCTAAAGGTTTGGATAACCTAAGCTATTCCTCATTCAGATGCTTCAGAGAAATTAGTGGGAAGAAGAAATATATAGAGAGAGTCCTCACTTAAATCTATCAAACAAACCATCAGTTGCTCATAGTTTCAATGTAATGCAGTGGGAAGTAAAAACACCACTGACTAAATTAATTTCAGCTATAACCCCAGTAACTTCCAGAGATCACATCAAGACAGCATTGTGTGCATTAAATACCTTGATATTCAATGTGGTCTTCAACAGAGGAGGAGGGATTTCCTTTAATGGTAATAAAACTCCATGGGTGCCTGGAAAACGAAAATGAGAAATGATCAAATTCTGTCAAGCATGAGATATTTCTTATAGCCCAATGTTCTTAGATTTCTCAGAGGCACCACATTCAAAACAGTCTGATTAGTGTCACAGGCAGCTTAGTAAAAATTAAAATTATCTTAACACCCTATATTTCTCCACTAAATATATCAGAAAAAAAGGAATTTTGAAGACAAATCCCCACTTAAAACATGCCTGTAACAAGTGTGTTCGCTATTTAAATGAGTGTTTTAAGAAACTTGTGTATGACAGACCCAAGGGACACTGGCAACTCCTTGGGGAGCCTGCAAATAAATCTTGTGTGTGTGTGTGTGTGCACATGTGTATACACTGAAGAATCTGAAAAGAAACCACTTCTGCTTAAAGGAATTTAGCTCATGCTGAAACCTTGTATATGACAATTGTCTTTGGAATGACCCATGAGAATTGCTAATAGACAGACTGGCTGGCAAAGGACAATAAAAAATGCTTAGATAGTCTCTGCATATCTGGTTTCCTTCTTTGAACATTGAACATTGAACAAGGATAAAGGTTTATGACTCTGAATTGTCTATTCAGATCTGATGCCATGTCAGAATTCGGTTCATTACCATCTGATGGTTATTGATCACATAGGTTCAATAGCTGTCAGCCACCCTGGAGAACGACCACATGGATGAGAAAGCAATGGAGACAGGGACTAAAGTGCCTCCCAACCTTGAGGGTGAACCCAGTTAATAGGGGTCGGGGGGAATGTTATCTTCAAAGTAGAAGTAGCTCAGGCATATCTGTTCTTAATGACTAAGAGAATAAAAAATACGCTTTCAGGGTGGTAAGGAGACTGTCCTGATTTTAGCATAAACTCCCATAGATCAGGTCATGTCTCCATAGTTATAAATATCTGGTCACTCCAATTGCATCAAGAGTCTTGCAGGTCACCTTATACTGGTGCAAGGGAAGTTCCAAAGCTCTCTGGGCCTCCAGAATAAAACACATACAGCCATTGGCAGAGAGCCACTAAAACCCACCCAAATCACAGGTGCCATGGGCTGGGATTTGCTGGGATTTCTGCCCTGGCGGCAGCAGGGGCAGGCTCAGGGTGAGCACTGCTGCGGCCCATGCTGTGCCACAGCCCCAGTGGACATGGCTGCTCAAGGGGACGCTGTCCCAGCAGCGTGTCCTCAGCCCCAGCACTGGCCAGGCTCAGTGGAAGCTGCCAACACCACTGCCTGGGGAGCCTGCCAGCCAGCCAGATGCTCCTGCTGGAAAATTTGCCTGCGTGCCAACTGCCGAAGGCACTGACAGGCTGTGATCTCCATCCAGGGAGAGAAGGGGGATGGGAACAGGAAGGACACTTTATCACTCAGCAGTCAAGACAGGGGTTTTTTTGGTTCTGTTATTATAGTTATTATTTTGGTAAGCCGAATTTGAAACAAATGACAAAAAAATTATGATGCCTCAAAAATAATCTTGGGAATAATTTAAAGAATAAGGAGCTATTCACTTCTGCAACTCAAGGTCTGGCCCCATTTCATGTGTTAAAATACTTGTTTCTCCCAGTTATTTTACCACTAAAAATAGTTTTAAAGCCGTTCAACCCTGACACATAAGGACACATGCAATTGGTTTGGGCTGTATGAAGTGAAGAGGCCAGTAAGTCCAGAGCCAAACAGGAGATATTTGTGAAGAATTCCAAAGAGAACAACTATGTCATCAAGTGCAAAAAGGCTTTCTCTTCATTTATTAGTAAAAGGGAAAAAAAATGGCTCACACTGAAAGAGTAAACACACTTTCCAGAAAGAAAACAATAGGAGAGGAATGCAAGATTTTCCTTTCATTCCTTATGTTCTGGACTCAGCAAAGAGGCAATTAAAAGAGATTCCAGGAGCACAGAAACATTTCTGAATAAATCAGCATTCCACATCGGCTCTGCTACAGCAAGGGGGAGTTGCACAACCTCACAATCTGGCTGAATATGGAGCAGCTGGAGATGGACAGGAATCTGCCCATATAACCCCTGCCAACAACCCAGAAACCAACACAATCTATGACTGAATAGCCTGCCTCAGGTGTCACCTCACAAAATACAAAGCAGAAATTTCCTCAGCCTGGAGCTTACACTCATGTTCTCTCAGGGATGCCCATGGCCATCCCCAGCCGTCATCAGGAGATGAGAAGATTTGACAGCCAGGATTCAGCAGGAGCAGCCAGCAAACCCCAGAGCTGGGCAGTGAGTGGTGACAGACGTGTTAGAAAGAAAAATCCATCTGCTCTCCTCAGTCAGAGCCTGCCTTGGCCACGGAGGGTAAAATGTGTACACATGTGTGCAATTTTCTCATTCCGAACTTTTTTTTCTAAGATACTAAAAAATAAATTTCAAAAAGCGCCTGTCAAGTGCATACATCCTTATTCATAGTTATAGATGTATCTGAAACGTAAACCACTATGTCTAAGTCTTGTTACACTAAAGTGGAAGTTCAATTTGCCTTAGAGGAAAAGCTTGGGTACACCTAAAGCTGCCTGTGTTCCACTGTGCCATCAAACTGCCTTTTCTAAGTCTGACCCCAGCTGCCATCCAGACAATGAGGTTTTCGAGAATTGATGAACTTAAATTCTGAGAACACTCCTAAAAATATGTTTTTAAAATAATGCACCAGATATTTTTCCAAACACCAGCATGCCGTTGGAAGACCAATTTCTTGATCAGTGTTGACTAATTACTACCTCATAATTTATCCACATGTCTCTGTAATTCATGGAATGCAATTTTGTGGTATTTCACATAACAGCATGGCAAGGATTAACCTTTTGGCTGCAAACAATAGCAATGATGAAAGTCACACTTCCATGGATGAATTTTTGCAGTATCTCTGTTATAAATATTGATGGCAAAATGATTAGAAACTTGCATTAAAACACTGCAGCAGCCTAAAAAATCGAGTGCAATTCACTTTTATAAACACATGCAAAAGCCGTCAATTCCTTCCTGCAGCACAACTGGGGGAAAAAAAGTATAATGTGCAAAAATCATGTTCTGTTTACATCATTCTTGCATTTAAAAAAAAAGAAAAAAAGAAAACCAGCATGCTAGTGGGCTCTAATATGGGGTCTAGGTTTGAGAGCAAGAATCGCAGTGATGGAGATGGTTTTGGAGACTATTTCTGCCCTCCTTGTAGATTCTTTGAAATGTGTTGTCTGGTGCCCAGGAGCCCCTGTAACATTTGACACAACCTCTTCATCAACCACCCCAGATCTTGTTCCATCTGTGTGTGCCCAGCTGACAGATGTCTCTTTCCACAAACTGCTGTTTTGAAGCTCTTCTCCCTACGAGGCAGATTTTGTGTGTGTGTGTGTGTGTGTGAGTGAGTGTGTGTGTG
>VZDJ01000155.1:8377534-8495423 GCA_008694505.1 Cyanoderma ruficeps | reverse complement strand
TGAGTGAGTGTGTGTGAGTGTGTGTGTTCTGCAGACACCCTCTTAGTGCCTCATAAAAAAAAGCCTACATAAATTCAGATCAACACACAAAAAAATATAATGGCTACAGTTGGGTAAATAGCAAGTATTCTCAACAGTGTGTGTGCCAACACAGACACTGTTTTGGCCACAGAAGTATTTACAGTCCACACCATAAATCCATGTTTGCTAAATTTCTGTGCTGCACAAGTCCCCAGACCTGCACTGGACAAGCTGAGGAATGTGATGTATGTGTGCCTGTATGTATGGAGCCAGGGCTACACAGCAATTATTGTACCCTCCTTAATTCTCAGCCCATCTAATCCTCCGTGTGTGTATAAATATGCTTCTTAAATCTTTGGGGGATGGCTTGAAAGCAAATTGGAATAAGCAACCTGTGGGAACAATATCTTGGAAAACCATCTTTTTTAATGTGAATCATATGCTATTCCTCAATCTACTAATAAAAACACCCAATATAGACTCTGAGAGCATCTGAAACTATCTAATTAACTGCTAAAACTCCACATTGAGAAGTTTCCCTCTTTTTTTATTTTTTTTTCCCATGTGAAAGAACTTTGTGACTTTGAAAGAGTGGAACTATTTGGACATCTCAGGAACATAATAAAGCCTCTGTGCTGGGAGAACTGGCAGGACTGGCACATACCTAAACCCAAGGTGGAGGAAATGCTTGCTGCCCAGTTTGGTCATTGCTTTCCTGGCCAAGTCATCCAAGTTTCTGGATCCTTCATCATTCACTGCAACCGACAGGATCATGCCATTTGCAACTCTCCCCAAATACTGAGCCAGGCGGACACTTTCCTCTTTTGCTCTGTAGGTATCAAACCTGAAACGATAAAAAACACCTGTAAACATTTACTGCAGTCATCACCATATCTTTACGTACTGAAAAGCAAGTACTGTAAAGAAAGTACTCTTTTGTATTGTTCACTGTAACATTATCCTGTTGCAAAAGCACTTGTCTAGCAGGGTGTGTTAGGGGGTTCTGTAAAGCCAGATTGATTAAATTCTGGTTGACAAACTGCAAGGCATAACACTGCTCACTCTGTGGTTTTGGAGATTGCTGGTCTGGGAGGAATTGTACAGACATGCAATAACACTCATTTGAACAAGATGCTAAAATGTGTGTGTTTGAGCTTGCTGAGATGCTGTCTCCAACCTGTTCCCAAAGATCCTCACATCTAGGCAGCCAAAAGGTCACTCACCGATCCGAATGGACAACTGCCCCCGTCTTTGGGTCAATAATGTGGACAATGACACCCCGGTGGCCCCAGCTCCTTTCAAAGTAATATCCACCTTCCTCCATGCCACCAGGGTGAAGAGTCTTGTTCAAGAAAGTCCAGGACAGCTTTTTCTTTCCATGGATCTCAAGAGTGCCACCTTTGCTGACTCCGAGGTACTTCTGTCCAAAGTAAGGATTTGGCTGGATGCCTTCATCCGCTCTACAGCAGGAAGGGAGGAAAGGGACCAGGTTTGGGTTTGAAAGGACCAGGTTTGGGTTTGGGTCTGAGTCAAGGAACCTCCCTCCTTGTGCTGCCGTGACCCGAAGAGAGAAGTCTCATGATTTGCAGTGCATTTCTTGCAGGTACTCCGCGTTGTACAGAAAATAAATTATTTTAAAAATAGTAGCAGCTATCAAAGATCAAAAGCAATCTGGAACACAGCTTATACATGCTATATTCATTATATCCAGGCCAGAGGAGGCCTGGAGCCCAGACTGAATGCCACATCTGCGTTTTTGAATTCTGGAGGCAGGCAAGACCCTAATCAGGAGCTAAGAGGTCCAATGGTTGTTAAATATGAATTTAGCATCCTTGAAATTTTAACAGATCCTGTAACAATCTACAAGACATAAATGTATTATCCTTCAGCTCACAACTCCCATACAGAAATAAACGATGTTTAGAGAAGAGAACTTTCAGACAAAAATAACTCATCAGGTTTTAAGCCTGCTCTGGAAAATCAGTTTGAGTTGTGGAAAGGTGCATGCTGATTATCTGGCATGCCTGAACACCCCAGCATTCATATCTTAGTAGAAGAGAAAAAAAAGCCCAAACCTGAATCAATTTTTGTGGGCCAATTAAATTGTTTAAAAAATTACTGGACTTTCTACAGAACACTGATGATAAGTACACCTGAGAACATGTAATTTTAAGGAACATTTTCATTCCCTGACGTGGAAGAGAGATTACAGAAGGTTCTGAGGTAGTATTTTATCATGCATACGTACCGCCCATATAAGATGATAACCACATTGCCTTGGTAAGGGCACAGCTCACTGCCAATGTGTAACTCTCCATCGTTTTCAATGAGAATATGTCTCGTACGCAGAATGATGGGCTGCACATCGTCTTTGATGACCAGTTTCCCTAAATAGAGAAGGTTATGACATTTGCTTTGTCACACAGCTGCTCGTGTGAGGTTCCACTATCATTGTGCTAAACCCAATGATGGGCTGTCATCTCAGTTTTTGAAAAATTCTGCACATACACCCCAAAAAAGGTCTCAATACAAATTCTGAAAACACTGGGGTTTATTCAGTCCAGTTCTTGGAAGGGCGCAATTAAGGTTTGCATGGAAGAGGACTCATTCAAAACTGAGACAGAAATGTAGAGTTAAAATGAATAAAAGTTATTCATGCCAGAAACACTATGGCTCTGTCCTTGGAGACAAACAAAGACATAAGCATCTGCCCTGCCCTGAGGCCCTGATAACACAACTACTCCAGTATGATGCTATCAGGCCAGCGGTTTGGTAAAAAAAATATTTTTGAAGCAAATCGCAGAAGTAGAACTGATCATTACACTGAGCTACTTGTGTAAATTCTCTAGGCAGGACAGAAAACAGGCTGGTTACAATGGCTAAAGAATCTCACCACCTCAGCTACCACCCAGCCTTGTACTGAGGTAAAGCTGTTTGCCCAGCAGCCACCCACTCCTCAGCAAGAAGCAAGAAGCTCTCCCAGCATGATCCACAGTGGCTGCACCCAGCCTTGCCAGCAGCACGTTTTACCTCCATCAGTGATGTGGATGGAGTGCACAGTCGCAGAAGAAGAGAGAAGCAGCTTCCTGCCATTGCGGATTTCAACGCGGTTTTCTTTGTTGTGACCTGGGTTCCAGATTTCTAACTCAGGATCCCTGTCAGGACACGTGGCAGCTGCTTCTGCTGGACAAAATGGAGAGTGAGGACAATCAGTGCTTGTTTGGTGTGAGACAGAAAGCTCTGCACCTGGGCATCTTTACAGTATCCTTCAGCATCAGCCTCTTGGCTGACGCCCTGGAACACAGCAGTACCTCAGTGCAGCAGGGCACATGTGGGTCACGACCAAAAGAAAACAAACAACAGCTCAAGCTGTATGGTTTTCTGTTTTCTGGAAGAATGGAAAAACCCAATGCAAAGGAGCCTTGCAGGGGATGCAGTCTCTAGAAAACTACTGAAATGGGATTTTAACTGAGCCCTTTCTGCAGTGACATTTAGCTCTGTTCATACCATCTAGACACAAAGCCCAGGGAAGGTGTTAACAAAAGGATAAAGCAATAACTACTTTTAAAATTCCCAAGAAAGAAAGAAAGAAAGAAAGAGAAAGAAAAAGAAAGAAAAGAAAGAAAGAAAGGACATCAAACTAACATGGAAATGCCAAGCACCAAGTACCAGTACATCCAGTAACAGAGAGCAACAGGAACCTCACAAGTGTGTCTGGGTTTGTGAGCTTTTCCAGGCAGAAGCAATGAGGATTCATTCACTTTGGGATCACACATCTCCAGTCTCCACACAAAAATTTGATGATGGGCTGCCATGATGTGTTAGTCTGAACAGCTCTCATACCACATCCAAGAGTCTCTTGTTGCAACTATTTATTTAAGATAAAATATTTCCCTGATACAATTTCAGTTGAAATGTGAGCCTCATGTCTTACTCTAATCAACAGAACTGCAAGTGAGTCTCACGTGTGATGCATATTTTCTGAGGGTAGAACCCTTGCTAATCCTAGGAAGCTGAGGTCAGTGGAAGCTTGAACAATGAGCCCTTTGCCTTCAGAAAGAGCTGGGAGCTCTCACCAGCTTTCCAATTTTTATCCCTTAAAACAAAAACACAATGGGGAAAACGACAGGACCAACAAATCAATGACGATGGGCGTGGGATAAACCCCTTGACCACAGCAGGGTTATGCCTCTGGAACTTGGTACAGTAAAGTTGGGTGGGTTTTTTCCCCACAGATACTAAAGCCTCCAGGTAATGGAAAGGAGAGTGATGTGAATCCAAGCAAGGAAACATTTCCTGGTACTGGTGCAGTCGACAGGCAGTTGTTTTGTGCTGCCACTGTGGAACTTGAAGGACATCTGTAATTCCACTGCAGCAGAAACAAAATCTGTACATCTGCATTCAGTTTCCCCTCACATTCCTCCACCAACTTCATGTCTTGAGAAAACAATAGAACTGAGCCAGCCATGGCTTTAAAGTCTCCAGAGCCCCAGTGAATACCAATTTTCAAGGTGAACGAGGGAAGTTTCATGTGGCCTTGTGGCCTGCATAGACCTTGTCCCTCTGCAAACTTTTCCCATATACATGAAGTAAATCAGAGAGGGTCAATAATCTACCAGGCAGCAAGTCAGATACAGATAAACATCCAGGACCTGATTTTGATACCACTGTTTTTCAGCTGGAAGCTGGAATTGTATTAGTAATGTCAGAGACACTCTCTCTGATTTACAGTAATTGAGAAAAACAAGCAGATGTTTCTGGGTTCCTACCAGAAGCCACACAGAATTAATAAAAGCTAGAAAAGATAAATATTTCAGACAGGGAATGGGGCTTGCATTATAAAAAGACGTTCAAATGTAACTGCAATACACACTGACAACAATATTTTTTTTTTAAGAGAGCTGTTACTTCCCTGAGAATAAGGGTAATATAAAAATGTGCTCACGATGAGAAGTGATATAAAACCAAAAGAATAAATTAAAATATAAAGATATAATTTATCAATTATACCTTAATTAATTAATTTAAATGTAAATGATAAAAATCTTGTTCATTTTTCCATTTACTTGAATATGCTACTATGCAAGGAGCTTCCTGCAGTCTCAAAAGATGACTTGTGCCCCCAAATTCATTATTTTGAAACAGAGAGGCACACAGGGAGTCCTATGGGGAAATCAAGAGGAATTTAGGCTGCTATTTGGGATGACAAAGAGCAAAAGCCAACAAACCAGAAGCAGAGCACCCAAATTCCCAGTTTCATTAACCAATTTGTACCAGGAGCTTTGCACATCACCAGCATCTGCTGTGCCAATGACACCATCAGGCTGAGCATCTTCTGCCAGCTGGTCCAGTTACCCCGACAGCTTGATTATTACTTCCATTGTCATTTTTTAAATAAAAGTGCAAATTCTACCCAGCACAAGGAATTAACTGAATGTTTGCTTCTTGACCAAAAGGGCCTGAGCATGACAATGAGAGGTTGCTTCATGCAGCTGCAGTGTTTGGGGCAGGACATATGGTCTCTTTGTTTCAAACAAATACAAACCTCCAAATTAGCTGTATATAGAATGTGTAAATCAAGCTCCCCTTTCCCCCTTCCTTAAACTGCTTAGTAAAAAAACTGCTTGGAAGGGACAAAGCCCAAGGGACAGGGATGTCCCAGGCCAGAGCTTTTTGCTCTCCACATCTGGGTTTGAGGAATGCAGGAAAATTCTCGCCTTCACCTCCCTCAGCCACCGCTATTAGGACCTGAGGTTTCTTTTGCTGTTTCTTTGTGGCAGTTTGTTGGGTTTGTGTTTGGTTTAAGAATGTGTGGCAGAGTCTGAGGGATTGCTGAGGGCACTTTCACCTGCTCAGAAATTTCAGTCTTTGCCACTGCAGCTGCCCTTGACTGGGGATATTGGCACAACAGAAAACTGCTTTTCTCCTGAGTTTTTTCACTCTTTCCTTGACTTTTTTTATACAAAGAGCGAAAAGCTGGTCAATCTAAAGCTATTAAAAATAGCATTACAGACCATACCCTTTTTCCCCATGGCAAGAAGAAACTTACCTGTGCTTAATGAAGAGGCTACAAACAGAAAAAAACCCAAACTTCCAGCCAGATACTTGGACGTAGGTAGAGCCATTCTTCAGGATTTTCAATTCTCTGTATGGATAGCTGTGAAAAAAAGAATACCAAGAAAATTACACTTTTTTTTTCCCCAGCTCATTCACTGCACAAAAAAATAATAATTAAAAAAAAAATTTAAAAAATGGAAGTTAAATCAGCTTTATGCCAGACCACATCCACTCCTGCTCAGCTTGATGGCTGAAAACACCTTTGCGCTGATTCAGGACCAGCCTGAACAGAGCAAGGAGCCACGGGCAGCTCCTCACCCTTTGTTTGGTTTAGGATAAACCCACTCGGGAATCCAAATAGACACTCAGAAAGCAGCCACCAGCTGTAACCAAAAACGCCTTTGGAATGTGGCATAAACACATCCAGTGTCAGGACTCTCTAGGGCTGCATATTCACATGTGCTAAAAAGTAATGAAACACAACAGAGAAGGCGTTTGCAGAGCGACAAATTTTCAAGGAGTAACCTTTCTGTGACAACTCTCTCCCCCTGAAATACCCGCACATTTTTAGCAATGGTGTTTTATGTAACCCCCAGATAAACCACACTCACACTTCCAACCTGAAGCATGCACTTTCTTAGATTTCAGATCTAAGAAAATATTGTCTGTTTAGTGTGCCAGCTCAGAATTTTCTTGCAAAACCAAAAGCTGCTTTTGAAACCAGTCTACCTAATGTTGTTTTTGTTTCCTCCGTAGCCAACCCCCAGCAAAAACAAACCAGCAGTGTCATGAAAGTCAAAGTTAGAATTAATGTGATTCTCTCTGGTCTCCAGTGATTGATTCTGCAGCTCTGCCCCGAGCTCATGACAATTTATTGACATGTGTATTCACAGGGAGGCAAGGACACCCACTTCTGTATTCATAAGGCACTGTTTGAAATTCACGTGTTGTCCTTGGAGTCTTTAGGTTTTATCATATAAGCCAGTGTCTGGGCAATATCAAAGACATTTATTTGTAGCTGTCACGTCGCATCCCACTGATGAAACAGGATAAATGTATGCAACACACAGTTTAGTTCAACACAAAAAAAAACATTGAAAAACAATTCCAAGGTACCCCAAATTCTTGAGGGCAAAAGCACATGTTATTTTCATGTCACTTGTTAATATAAGCTAAAAAAGAACAACAAAAACACAAGAAAAAGAATGGAAGAAGCTAGGATTTATTCTGGAGCAAATTTTGTAGTGTATATGTAAAATACATTCTGTACTGTTTGTAAGGGTGACACAGATCAAAGTACAATGATAGGTTCAAAACATCAACATCAACATCTAATCCAACGATAGCATTAAAAATATCATTATGACCAGATTTTACAGGAGACATTTTGCCAAGGAAATGTTTGTTTGCTTTGGTATAGTGTATTTGACAGCCCTGAGCTCTGGAAACAGCATAGACTCAGGGCTTGGTAGAGTCTATCAGGTGCTGAAATGCTGTTACAGAGCAGTGGAAGAGAGGAATGCACTTAGCAACGCTATAACTTTGAATGATATACATTATCAGAGAGCAGCGCTGTCGCCATGGAATTTGTGCCAGAACCAAGCTGCACGTGTCTGACATTTTAACAGCATGAACCATCAACATTGGATAAGCCAGAGCTCTTTCAAAGAAACATTATTAGAGGTGCACCCAAAGCACAGCAGTCACCATTAAAATGCCAAGATTTATTAGTGATTATTACACAGCCTGATCTGCAGACCCAGTCATTAGGCTCTGCTGTAACCATCGAGGAAGAACTGAACAAGAGGTAATGCCACAGGATGGTCATTGCAGATAAACAGCATTTCTCAGAGCAGGGACACATCTGTGTGTTAGTGCTCCATAACTAGTTAGTGCTCCTCAGTGAGGTTTTGATCATAAAATACATTCAGATGATATAAGAGTTCACAGGAATAAAAAGAAAGGACTGGTTTCTTGACAGTGGCATGCATTTGCTCTCCTATTGCATTGTAGGTAGCAAAGAAATGTCTTTGTTCTGACCCATTAAAAGCTCAGAGGAGCATCTCTGTTCTGTCCAGCTCATGACCTTACCTCTGACACAAAACTGTAGCAAACTGGTAGGAAACTACATCAAGAAATTTCTCAGCCTTTGCTTTCTGCAGAGCCAAGAACTGCACAGTACTTACCATCAGGCTGTGCAAAATGGTTCCTGGTTTTATATCCCCTGTTGCTCACCAGGGACTGCTTCCCTGATGGCATCCATCTTCACCAGCAGAGATCAAAACAAGCAATCAGACACTGGGAAGACATGTCATTTCCAGAGGCATCAGCTGTGTGCCAGGGCTCCGGTGTTTTCGCAGTGTCTGATCTGCCACAGCCCAAAGAATACTCTGCTTATTTTGTGGCTGAGCTAGGGTGTTTGATTCAGCTCACACCGAGTTCATTGCAGTGTTAGTATTAACTGGCACTTGGGTTGGAAAGGCTGGGAGCCAAGAGGGCCAAGAGGATCCGACTCCTCTGATTCAGCTCTGACTAACACCGGGCTGGAAAAATGCTGCTCGGAGGATAATCTCAGGAATTTTCCTTCAAAGCCTCTCCATTAAGCACCTTTCCCAAACACTGGGCGCAAGCAGTGGCGTGTCTGGTTTGATTGTTTGGTACAAGAGGAGGGAGAGACAGTGACTCTGCTGATCCCTGTGTGGTGCTGGAGCAGGCTCAGGAGCAGTTATCTCCTGCCAGGCAGCTCTTCCTCGGCTCAGCACTGGGAGCCACGTGGGGATACAGCCACACATCCTTGAACAGGCGCCACACTCCTGACTCCAGCTCTGATGTAACCACCAGTGTCAACAAATCTCCCTGCAGATTTGGGCACTCAGAGCACAAGGGCCATGAAAGTGGCTGCCTAAGCCTATCATCTCCAGCCTTCCTCAAATACCATCTGGGACTTCTCTCTTGGGTGAGAAAAGCTTTTATATCTAGCCATTAAAAGCTGCCTGGCAATGGCAAGTGAGACTCATATCCTTGGATCTGGCAAGGCAGGCTCTCTGAAATGATTCCCAGCTGCGGAACTTTTCCAAAAAGTGAACAATAGCAGCAGACAATGCTAAAAGTAGATGCAGGAAACCATTAGTTCTCAGCTGGCTGCTACTGCAGGTGTCAGCAGCGATGCTGTACTAGAAAGCACACTGCAGAGAGGAATCCCCATCCACCGCCCTTCCCACGGTTTTAATGCTGGAGGCAACGCACTGCAGACAATTCTGAGAACAAAACAGTGAAGAAATGCTCTGAGGAAGCTGCATTGTCACAGGTGTCGTGGTGGGGTCACACAGACACGCTGAATCTGAAGGGTCAGAGCAGAGCTTTCCAGGGAGGCACCAGAAGCACACACGGTGACTCGCCCCCTCGCTCAGCTCTGGACCAGCCACCCAAACCTAGCAACAAAATTTTTAAAAATTACTCCCAATACTGGGTGTTTAGAAGTGCTTTTTAAGGCTGTTTTGACACTCTTTGGAGGAGGTACCTTCAGCATCAGCTGGAGACAGCTTCTTTCAGTGTGTGGAGCACGGCATAATGGGATCATTCACAACCCATTAAAAATGAGGCAAGGACAGGAAAAAGGAGCAGCTACCTGATATCTCCTGAAAAAGATGTCAGCCAGGGGTAGCAAACCATGTGGCTTCTGTCGCTGCTACTGGCCGGGGAAAGAGACCACCAACCTGCATGGGGGAAAAGCGGGGATCCAGCACCATCCCCAGAGAACAGGGAAAGCTCACAAGGAAAAGGCACCTTTCAGCCTGATGGGCAGTGAACTCTCAGCAGACACTAAACTGCCCGGGTGCCTGGGATGACCTCTGAGTAAAATCTCTGCTCCCCAGGGGTGCCCTCTGCAAGGGAGACGCTGCCAGAGACCCTGATGGGTCAGTGCCAGGGCTGTGGTGCCCCAAGGCCAGAGCCTCCCACAGCTGACGCCGAGGCTGCAGCAGTTTGACAGCCAGGTCTGATTCCAGCTGCATCTCTCTCATGTGTATGCAGGGAGGCCAACATCGATTTGGAAGCTGATCCTGAGAGAGGGAGGAGCTGTTTAATTAACGCCTCTGCTCCCTTCTTGCTGACACTGCATGGCAGCAGGTCCCCTCGCCCTGCTCATGGAATTTTGCATTTTAGCCCCAGCTGGGAGGATGGATTTGAGGCGCACTTTTGCTTTTCTGACCTGAGAACATGCCAGCCCTTGCTACAGTGACATACAGAGGGGATTTTCACACACCCAGCCACAGGCACAGCTAAAGCCTTCAGAAAATAAACACAGGAGTTTCTGGGGATTGCTAATGGAAATGCTGTTCGGTCCCAGTGCATGGCAGCAGCATAGCTGCCTTAGCTCCACATCTTTTTCTTGTGCTTGCCACCCACACATCAGCTGCTCGTTTTTACTAGCAAGAGGAGGAAGATTAAACTCAGGAACAGACTTTAATTCTCAATGAATCAATACTGGAGTCAAAAGTAACATTCTCACTGTTTTCCCAGTGAACCTTGGTTTCGTATAAATTTATCTAATAACTCTCCCAACAAGAAGGTTCTGCTCACATATTCTGTATAAACATCACTGCAAGTCCCTTGGTTCCTGATGTCCATAAAAATAGATTCTGAATGAGGAGCAGGAGTTAGAGGAAATTTTTACAATGAATAAATTAGAGAAAAACTAAGATGTTTGCTAATTTGTTGTAATATTGGCAAACTATTTTGAGACAGAAATAAAAGGGGGAAAGTCAGTGGTTTAAAGCTATGCTTTTTTATAGAATTTACCTTTTTTTTTAAGAGGCTTATGGACTTTGAGGCAGAAAGGAAACAATTTTTGGCTCTGTTTAAACAAAATCATTTGCAATTCCCATCACTCCACCCATCAGAAGCTGACTGACTCCCAGTTTCACATGCTTTTGAAGTGCTCAGCATTTCCCTGAGTTAAACCTTCCTCCGCCACATGAAGTTTTCAAAGCACCAAAGGAGTGGGAAGCTGAGCCCCGTTTGCTGAGGCTCAGGGTGCACTGACCCTGCTGTGCCTGCTGCCAGCCAAGCTCACGCTTCCAGGGGATGCCAGAGCCACTGCCGAAACGCTCTGGGGATGACCAGAATGGCCGCACACCCCGAATGCACGGAATGTGCTGGAGATCCCTGGATTAGCAGCCAGTCCATGAGGACTCCAGCATGGGGGTGGATATCCTCGGGAAATCCCCAGGAGGAGCAGGGCAGCTTCCTATAAACACAGGGTTCACACAGCACTTACCCCGCAGCTTCATACACACGGGCTCCTGGTGCATGCCAAGTGAGCAGCAGCCTTCCAAAACATCCCCTTGAATGTCCCAGCAGTCCCTGGAGGAGCTGTACCCTCTGCAGAGCGTCCCTGGTTAGAGGGCTCTTTTCCCTCCCAAGGTAAGGAAAGTGAGTGCTGCGGCTGAAGAGGATCACAGCATCCTGAATCCTCTTCAAGCTGCTGCTTTTAACTACCCAAATAACTGCATCAGGATGTAAATATTTTTCTTTTTGCTTTTGTGGTACTTCACTGTTTGCATCTGGCTCGCCACGACTCCACGCCTTCCTCTCCAGGACATTTGCCATTTGCTCTCCTTCTAGGGCGGGAGGAGGAATAGAGATTTTTCAGAGGTTTAGGCACATTCCTCTCCTTCCTTCACCAGGCTCTTCCTTTGCTAATTGTTTAGTCTCAGCCTGGGGTTGGAGCTCTGCAAAGTTTTATTGGGATCCAAGGTCTGGACATGTCACAGATTATCAAATAAATCTCCAAGAAGTTAAAAGCTTGCTCTGTAAGTAGTTGCTCCAGTGTTGGGCTTACACTTACAAGCCAAAAACAACTTGCTCTTTTTCCCCTGTACAGCATCAGAAATCATAACAATTAGATATTAATAGGAGTTCAGAAGGACTTCAGGGATCTCCCTAGAGGGTCAGTTCCAGCTGCTCAGGCTATTGTACCAATTTCTCATCACAATTTATCTTACCTTTACTGAGCAGCATCACTGATTTCTCCGCTTTCTGGCAAGCCAGGACATCCTCCCTGGCCAAATCGAACTTTCACCTCTCCTACCTGGTATGGGGATGGAGCCACAGCTTCCTTTTCTGCCTGTAAAGCTTCTGGGTATCCTCTCACCCCACACCCCAAGGACCAGAGGCCAGTGTCCCATCCAAGGCACTCAGATCCCACTCAGAGGCACAATGTCAGCTGGCCAGCGAGTGGATGCCAAAGCAACTCACTCACCAGGGAGCAGAAGTCTGGCCAACAAAGCACTAACCTTTCCCTGTAGCAACTTGTTTGGCCATTTCTGAGAATTCCAAAGAAACAACAGGACATCAGTCACAAAACCTTCACCGACCTGTTTGAACAGCCCATGTTATTCAGTGACAGGGATGATCTGAAATCACCTGTCCCTTCACTGTTGTCATCAAGTTGCATCATGTTCAAACCCAATGACTCCTTCACCATTTCAGGGTCACTTTGTGCTAAACTGCAGTCAGTGAGCTCATCAGTTTTTTCTCACTTTGCACAGAAATGTCTGGTTTTGTCTTTACCTCAAACAGCTGCAGCATAAACATAAAAGAGAATTAGCCACTAATACTGACAATATTTCAGTCCTCAACTGGAGCAGAAAGTCAATATGAGCATTGCCTGAGAGGAACACAAGACTTTACCCTGAGCAGCACATTCTTTATCCTGGGTTTTATTCCTGTAGGTCTTTAATTAAATGCTCACATCAGTTAGACAAACATCATTTGACTAGTCATTAGCTTCAGACAGAAACACATTTATAACTCCTTGTTGTGCTCTGTGCTCAGTTCGATTAGAAGACACTGGCACAAGATCACTGCACACTGACCAAGCAGCTGTTGCTGAGTTCACCTAAGATGCCACAGCAGATAGACACTTTTTGTGAAAAAGGAGACATTAATGGATAAAAGCAGGAATAGAGGGAGAACTCCCTACTTTTGCTTAAGTTCACATTTCCCTGGAATTGCTACATTTCCATGCCAAATTTCATTTGTAGTCCCACGGTTACCACAGAGCAGCTCTTGCCTTTAAAACTTACCTTTTGATACCAGATCACAGATATGTTGAAACACTTCCCCTGAGGAAGGGCAGCCCACAGACTGCTCCTGGTCTGCTCCGTAAGGCACTGGTTGAAAAACAAAGCTCTGCCACAGAGGGTAAGGTGAGAATATATTTATTGGGTATGAAATACACAAGTGAACACCGTGGGTTTGGTACAATCTTGTAGGAACAGCAGGTTTTGGTGGTGGTGGTGCTGGGCTCTGCCTGGCTGGTGCTCCCCAGTAGTGTTAACCCCGGGGTACCCCAGCCTGTGCAGGGCTCCAAGCAGCTCTGAGAAAAAAGCAAGTTTTAGTGGCTCAACAGTATTATCAGGACACTGATATTATTTTCAGCTTCAAGTGAACATAATGGTGTAGAGAAGCAGCTTTCTGATAACTAGCATGATTAAAGACTTTAACCCAGGATGGTTTGACTTGTCCTTTATAGCCAAGCTTGTCAAAACTCCCTGAAAAACAGACAAAAGGAGAGAAGTGACTCTCTGGGTGTAGCAGTTCACTTACCAGCAGCACATCTTGGGAATTTTTTAGCCCTTCTTTTATTTCTTGAATTAAAATAGCAGAACATATAGGAGAGAGAAAGGGGGATGGAAGTGGGAATGAGCCTCACTGAAACTGTAAATTTGCTGTATCATGGATCTGCTGGTATTTCAACAGGCTAAGCCAGGTGCCCAGATGTCAGCTAGCAGGAACATTGTTTTTCTCTTTACTGTTAAATAATACTGGTACTTTTTCTTATTTAACTACCTGAAAATGGTTAGACACTTTGAATCCTTCTTTTATTAGTTTACATCTGTTTCATCCTGTTATGCCTTAACTATCCCTCATGTCAACTCTGCTCTGGTCCTCTGCTGTCCCAAAGTACAAAGGCATTATGTATTCTTCCATTTTAATAATAATGTCTTGTGTTTATATTATGCTTTTCATTGCAAAGGCTCCCAAGGCTATTTGCAGCTGGCTGGATCGAGACTATTCCTGTAAACACTTCTAATTTAAATAAGGTTTTGCAAAACCAGGAAACAAGACCCTAAATCCTGATCCCACTGGGGTCAAAAGGATTGGAGTTTTTTTGCATTATCCCTGGCAGGAGCAATGTGTGCTGGGGAGAAATGCTCCAGCCTGCCCTGAAACACAGCCCCCCCAGCGAGGAGCAGTCCTGGAGCTGTGAAGTCAAATAGTCCAAATACCTGAACCAGCAGGAGGAGGCTCATGGAGCAGAACATAATTACCCAGACTGGAAATCAGGGCAGGCACACGGGTGAACACCCTTGCCCTTAGGAAAGGCAAAACAGGGGCAGCTTGTGATCAGCCAGCAGCAGCTCAGTCCCTCTGCCAGTCACCAGCATCCCACCAAGGTGGCAGGGCCAGGACAAGACCCCCAGCCAGAGTCCCCAGGACGGTGCTGGCCCTGCCTGCTGCTTTTTGTGCCCCTGGAGGGGGCTGAAGCAAGCTCCCAAAACAGCCAACGGGATGGCACAGGTGGTTCAGGGAACAAAGTTTGGCAAAACAAACAAATGAACAAAAAAATATTCTTTTCTAATAAAAAAATTCCTTTCAAAAGTATTCGGGGCTTTGATGAAAGAATGAAACAATAAAGTTTCAGGACAAAACCAGAAAAGAAAACCTCGAACTTTTTCTTTTCAAAGGATGAAAGAAGAAGCAGCTTCTCAGGAATCAAACATGCACTAGAACGGAATCACTGCCTCTGCTGTAAAGATTGTGTTGTCCTCCCCCGGAATGGTCATAGCAACAGGCTTTGAAACTTCAACCAGAAATTGATATGAATTTCAGTAAAACAGTGGGGAAAAAGTCCCCAACCCCTGAAACCCATTCCCCCTTCTCCATCCCAAAGGATAAGAAGCTGGAAATACAGTCGATTTTCCATCTGATCTCTGCATGAATGCCTGAAGTCTGCATCAAGTTAGGTGGCTGCTCTCTTGATTTCCTCATCACTCGTATTATTCATCCAAATCTGGACGCAGCAGCCTCTAGTTTTCCAGCCTGAAACCCAGCATGGATTTTCTGGATCAATGATACCAATGGATTTCTTGCAGCAATACAAGGTAAAATTGTAATAAGGACTCTCCCAAACTGTTGATTTCACCATCCTCTATCCAAAACAATAAATAGCTCTTATTTCACTCCAGACTGCTTTCTTTTTCATCAGCTTATCAGGTTATAATTGTTTTTTTACACAAAGCAGTGGAACTTTAGAGATGGAATCTTTATCAAATGATTTTCCTTTTTTTCCCCCCCTTTTTTTTTTGTTAGAAAAACAAGTTCCCTTTAGGATAAAAAATTTGCAGCGTGCAACTTCTCACTGGCAAAGTGGAATCAATATCCTGAAATAACTCCTTTATTTCTCACCATCCCTAAGCCAAGAGGTTACACGGGCATATTGTGGTGGGAAATATATTGCACTCTATATGGGAAATAAGCACTTCATAACTACGTGTACATTTTTGGATGGGATACACACCAGTAATTCTGCTGTGTTCTCCAACCTAATTAAAAGCCAGTGAAACATGAAAAACAATAAAAAGCCAAAGAAACGTGATAGAATAAATATACTTGCCTCCCTTGTGGAAGACAACAGGCTTTGCTGAACCTAACCTGACAAAAACAGGCATTTCAGAGCTGCCCAGCATGTCTGGGATGTTCCTAGAGCACACAAGGACAAGTGATCTGAAAAGAAGAACAGTAATTACTTCATGATTGCAAAATATTGCTTCATTAAGGATCTTCAAGACCTTTAAGATCCAATTCAGAAAAGTATGTAGGAGCATTCTTGGCTTTAAGAACATCTAAATCCCCTTATCCCAATCCCATGTAAGACTTCCCAAGTTTAAACCTCCATTTAAATGGTCCTAGATTAAACCTGTGCTTCACATAGAATGAAAACCAGCCCAAATGACTGTGAGTGCATCCCTTCCTTATGGGAGAGGGAAACTCTGTTGCTGTGCAATGCTGAGAGTCTGAAACCTCATCCTGCATCTGATTTTCAGTCAATCTTCATCCTGCCTTTAGCCCTCACAGATGTCCTTTCAGCCCCCAGTGAGTTGTACCTGCAGTGAATTGCAGGCACAAGCGGTCACATTTAGCTGAATGTCTCGTTGCAAAATCTTACCAGGAGAACAAACTGAATGTGCAGACATTGCATGGATATATGTCACTTCATGCACATGTGATACATGTACACACTCCAGTGCAGAAATGCAGATGGAATAACTCAGGAGTGTTCAAACCTTTGGTCATGAACTGCTCAGAAATTCCTTGGACTGAAAGTCTGTTTTCTGGTCGCTTGACCTGCTTCTACCAGCAGCCAAGATTATATCTATCCATCTCTGTTGTTCCATGTTTATGTGGAAACACATGAAACCACGAGGGACGTGGGACAGACACAAACAGAGATGGTCCAGACCATTGCCAGGACCCACACAAGGCAGGAGAGCCAGCAGGCAGGCAGGACTAGTCACTGGCTCACCCAAGAAAAGTCCCACTGGAAAATCTGGCACACCTAGGGTTTTCATCTGTCACAAGAGGCAAAAACAATCAGTAAGAATAAACAGAAATGGACTTGTTTCCAAAATGGAAAACTGAATCACTGGCTGCCAGGAAGTGGCTGGACATGGGGATGGGTGCATAGGACTGCAAGGGCCATTGCAAGGCTCTTATCTCCTCCATGCTGGAAAACGACTGGGTTATTTAGAGGAAATTGCCAGTTTTCTAGAAAGCCTGTTCCTGTCTTCTCTAATCTCTACCATCCTGGGAGAGAAACGCTGCTCCTCTTATCTGGCTGATGCTGGGGATTTGTACGTGTTTCATTTGTGTCAGATTTCTTCAGAGCACAGGTTTGGTTATGAAATTACATAATTTTCCTTTCTTTGTCTATCAGCCACAGGTTGCTACACGAAGTGGAGTCTCAGCAGTTTTCTTACCTCTCTTTTATGGATGTTTGAACATATTCAGCTGCTGCAGGGGCAGTGTTTCCACTGGTAACTGTGTGAGAGGGCTGCCTACCCACAACTGCTCCTGAGCACCACAAAGAATATTCCAGTGCTGGTGAACAGGAACACTGTGCCATTTATCTGCAATGAAAAAAGCAGAGGTAGGTTATATGGAGGCAGGCTGAGGAGCCTTAGACTGTGATTCTGCTCCTCCATAAGGGACTTAAAAGCAAGGAAAATATCTACATTTGAAAAATACCTATAATTTTAAATATATCATTGGTACAGATGAAGTGACATCGTTGATTGTTGGTCAGTGGAGGGAGGAATCAAAACCCCTTCTCAAAGGGATACAAAACCATGAGCAATGAGGTCATCAGCATCTTCTGTGGATTACTAAGACATGTATAGGAAGCCAAGAATCCTGAGAGTAAAATGCTTAGTTCAGCCTTAATACAGTTTCCTTTCATGTGGGGGAAATTACTGTCACTGGACAAAGCAGATTTGCCCATGGAGCAAGGGAGAGGTGCTGAGACAGCAGACAGGGAAATAGAAATGACACATGCCTTTTTTTGGTTTGTTTTCCCTGAAAATGTAAATATCCAAACCAAACTCTTCCTTCTTGGAAGGCCTGTCCCAGTGCCTCAAAGAAGTTGTAGCAGATGTAGTTCTTGCTCTTCTTCTTTCCTACAGCAAGAACTCCTTCCCCAGGTTACACATCTCAGGATGTGCCATGGTATTTGCTTTTAGAAAGCCAAAAGCTCTCTGAGCAGCCAGGCACTGGTGTATCCTCCCAACATCCTGGGCACAGCCCATCCTGAGGGAGCAGAACCTCCACTGAGGAAAGGAACAGCAGAGCAAGGTCAGGCTGTCAGAACTCTGAACCCAGGATACACAAGACTGCAATGTACAAAGTTTTCCAAAGCCTGCAGGCACCAGGAAGTTCACATCCCATCAATCTGAAACATGTATGTCTCCAGGGAATATAAGGCCAGACTAAATGTGGGAGCCAAGTGTTGGAAAGTGACTTCTGCAAGGAGTCAGAGGATGCTGAATGCAATATGGGGTCAAGGGTAAGGGAAACATGAATGTCCAGACCATGGGTGGGCGGGTGGGCAAAGGGGAATGAGAAAGAGCAAACACAGACAAAATCTTTTGCCTGTCCTGGCTGTTTAACCATCCTAACTGTGGGAAGTGTGTGAAAGTCAGGATGTAAGCACAGCAGAGAGCAACCATCCCAGCAAACATCCCACATGTGAGCCACGGCCAAGGGGCAGCTGTGATGTGTGTCCTGTCCTGTCCTGTCCTGTCCTGTCCCATCTGCACACTGCAGACCCCTGGAGGAGCCAGCACACAGTCCTGTGGGACCTGGAGCAGGGGACACCACAGCCAGCTCATTCAGCCATTGGAGAAGCTTGGATAAGAAATTTGAAACATCTCCAACTTTCGCATTTCATTCAGCAAAACAAGAACAAAACATGTCCTTTTTATTTTCCAAATTCTCTGTGCCTTTCAAGATTTAGGGTAAGAATCCCCCTTTAGGCATTAACCTTTACCATTTGCCTACACCAGCCTTTACTGCAGCTGGGACTACATGTGTTGAAATTAAAACTTCCTTAGAAAAACAACACTTTGCATTAAAGCCTTAGGAAAGACAAAGAAGCTTTGAGGACACCACACCTGTCCCACGAGTGCTGCACACACACAGGTGTCTGTGCCTCACCACGGGGAGGATGCTGCCTCCACTAACACCTGCTTGCTAATGGCTTTGAATCAATTTTTGACGATGCAGCCAGTGCACTAGCAAGAAATCTTGGCTGCTCATATTCCTTAAGGATGCTGCACCAGCTTTCCTTGGCATTTGTTAGTGTTAATTGTAATTCAGTAGCATGCAGGCATGTAAGCCTGGGCAGTGTCCTTGCAAGAATTATTTCAATCACTCTTCTCTGTCTAAACAGATATATAAGGCATGTGCAGGGACAATCTGACAGTTCCAAACCTCTTTAGTATTGAAATATAGTTATTTTTGTCTTTAACTGCAATGCCAGCAGAGAAAATCAGAAAAACAAACTTGTTTTTCCCCACATCCTTTGTAAACAATGGCTTCTAGTTTGCTTTTTCCTCCCTTTCCTCTACATTAGAGCAATGGTGTTAATGCTTCTTCTAAGGTGATAAAAGGCCATTTTTTTCCCCTAAGAGCTCAAATCCTCATCTGAATAGAATAGAACTCCCAGTGACTTTAATTGAGTTAATTGTAAGGGAGAACAATGTACTTGCCTCTTCCAAGGGAACTTCCCATTTCCTTCTGCCAAGGCTCACCAAGATTCTGCAGTAACTCTCCTTGGAGATAATGTTTCCTCTATTTAACCACTACTTCAAATGCAGTAAAACACAAAATACCTCAATGAATGCAGATGTAAACTGGTTTTGTATGTCTGCCCTGCCAAGAGACTGGATCTGGATCCTTATATACTTGACTGAGGGTGTGCTGGTGATAGCAACCTGCAATTACATCAAAGACAACCTGAAAAATTGGCTTGCTAACTATTTTTTATCACCCAAATGACACTGGGTATCAATGCCCAGATGTACATGATCCCAAAAGTAAGAATCCTTTACTCAAATTGTGATCCCGATTCACATTTAAGTGTTCATTATTAACATTTATAAAAGGGTTGTTGCAATGCGGTTTGAAGGATCCTCTAATCAACACTCTGGCTTGAAGTAAGTTGAGTATGGATTTCATATATTTTGCCTGGATATAAAATCAAGTGCAGAGCTATATGAGCCTGAAACAGTTCTGCAGGTTTTAGAGTGGGGCGAATTTACAGTAAACGAGTGGAAAATCTGGCTCTAGTTTTTCAGTCATTCCTGCTAGCCAGAATTACTTCCTGGTTTGAAACAGAGCAGCAATGTCGTCCTTTGGAATTCAAAGCTAATCCAAAATAAGCCCTCCCAAGAGTCCTTTTGTTCTGGTTTAAAAGAAAGAAATGGAGGGGAGAGGTGGCATGAATGTGCACCCACATGCTCCTAGCTGAGCATTATCTTTGAGGCAATATTTGAAGCATGGCACAAAAGGCTGCAGGAAATCAGAGCAAAACCCTTCTCTCTGTACAGGTTATGTGATGCTGGGCAGATTCGCGTGTGGGAATTCCCTACAGCTCCTCCTTAGGTGTCTGCATGGACACTGTGTAACACAAGAGGCTGTTTCACCCTTCAGGGTCGGTACCTGTGGAGTTCCACACACCTGGCAGTGGGACATGGGGTGCTGGACATGGGCACAGGGTGTTGGACATGGAAATGGGGTGCTGGACATGGAGATGGGGTGCTGGGCATGGACACAGAGTTCTGGACATGGACATGGGGAGCTGGACATGGACATGGGGAGCTGGGCAGCCACTGGCCTCTCTGGGAAGAGCTTAGGGCCACAGGTCCAGGGGTACCCTGGTTGCATGTGTGCCATGATTTTAATCTGTTCACAGCCTTGCTGGGAGCAGTAACCGTGTCGTCTCCAAGCTCCCCATGTCCTCTCTAGGCTCAGAGGTGAACAAAAATGTACCCAAAAATGGGAGCAAAAAGAGGGATCAGGGTCCCCATGTGCCTCGAGGATAAACTGGGTACAGTTTAAATTGCACTACCCCTCACATTTCCCAGCATCACAAACCAGCCCTAACAGTTAAACATGACACATCCATTGCCAAATCCTGCAGGATGACAGGCTGAGCTCCCCTGTCCTCCTGCTGTGATGAGACTGCAGCACTTGCAGCCCATACCCCCATGCAAGCAGCATGTGGGGCACACCCCGGTCGAGCCCCAAGCAGCCCTGCTGCCCCCAGGCAAGGAGACATCCCACCAGAGAAGGAGCAGCAGCTGTGCTCAGGCTGTTGTGCAGAGGGACACAGGTTGGCTTGGAGTGACCAGCAGCACCTCACTTCTTTGCAAAGCTCAGTCCAAAGCATGCGTGACAGAAGCTCCAAGGCAGCCAGGTCTTCCGGCCCTTGGAGTTCATTTTTATTTCTAGCTCTTTCAAGTGTGTTTTCAATCCTGTCCATTCTGCAATTCAGGCTGAGGAAATTATATAAACAGCTCAATTCAGCTCCAGGATCAAAAAGATACATGAGCTTTACAGGGATTCTTCATCCCATTTCTTTTAAAACTAAATATTTGTTTCTATTTGTCTGGAAGAAAGAATGAGTAAGCTTGGTTCCTTTTCAAGGATCCAGCATGTGGGGTTAAAAAAAGAAGGGGAAACATCCCACTCATTATGAAATAGTCTAAAAAACAACAACAGGAAAAGAAAAAAAGCCAATCCCATAACTTCTGGACCCTGAAAAGCTAAAAAAATAACTGCTGAACTAAACAGAGAACCAGAATGCTGATACTGCCAGAATTCAGTTAGGTTAGACCCATCAGTCTGCATGTGCCAGGTCCAGATGGCTGCTGGCAGCTCATGGCTCTTCCCCCACAGACCCACACGTGTGACCATTTTTCCTGCTATTTAGTAGTAAACAACCTGTTTACAGAATTTGAGCAACCTCTTTCTTTTTTTTCTTTTTTTTAAAGGAAGATTAATTACCAAATTAGTGTTTCACAATTCCTGTGATGAGAGAGACCTGGCCATCCTCAAGGAGCCTGGTTAGCAGGGAAGGCATTCCCGGATCCAATTGCTCATGTGTTATGGTTGAATGAATAAATATATCCCATCTTATTTTCAAATCTGGCGTTTGTGGATTGATTCCTGAAGTAGCTACTTAGTCAGGTGAAGCATCATGGGACTCATGGTTAAACCACAAAACACTTTTTTCCTGCCTAACTATTTTAGCTGACTGAGAAACAGTTTCGTAATATGTTTTTTTAACCAAAGGTGTCCTCAAGTCTCACAAAGACAGTGCAAGGGTTTTAAAAGTCTTCATGACTCCAAAATAAGAAATGTGCTTTGGTACTCACCTTTTTTCACAAAATCTGATTTTCAGAATGGGATTATTTTAGAAATCTCTTTTCATGGGCATAAGAAGAGGTTGAAGCTTCACAAACTGTCTCAGTGTTGGTCACGAGAGGAGCCTTTCTCATGGCCCTTTGGGGTACAATGGGTTTAAACAAATATTTACACCATGCCCACACCTGCAGCAAGCTAAGCAGCAGGGATGCACAGGGAGCCCAGTCCAGCCTAGAAGTTTTTCTGAGCAGCACTGTAAATCTCTGCTTGGGTACAGACACAGACCTATCCCAGGAACTCCAGCCTGGAAACCCGTTTTGGCCTGAAATCAGTGAAGAGAGCATGCAAGGTAGACAGACTTGGATTTTAACTACGAGAAAGGAGTGCTGGGGTGAGAAAAAGACCCCGAGGGTTTGCCGCCCACCCAGAGCACAGCAGGGCTCACCCGGAGCTCTGTCGGAGTGGAGGAGCTGCTCACCGATTCCATGGATAGCACTGGCCTGGAGGGGAATGTGTGCTGGACACCGTGCACTGTCCCTGTCCCTACTGGGATATGTGCCACCACCTGGAAAACAGCTTCCCTGGGATAGCAGAGGGCGACACGCAGCCAGTCTCCTCTGTCGGCAGAAAGGGCAGGCGGGGGCAAAGGGAAAAAATGCACTGGAGGGCTTGAGTACAGGAGAGATGGTCTGCAGCCAATTGTACAGTCTTCAGGGGAAAACAAAGAAATATCCTTTGAGGTTCTCTCTCTGCTCTAAAAAAACACAGCAAATCCTCAAAGCCAAAGAAAATCAGATTTTTTTTTGCTTTGTCTGGAAACAACGGCTGCTTATTACCAAGGTCTGATCCAGGGACCCCGGCTGACCTCCGAGGACTTTGAGTCAGGTGCCAGGATGGTTTAAAAGCTGGGATTTTCTCTTCCTTGCCCCATGAGGCTGAGGTACAACCAGTCACAGGCCCACTCGTGTCTCCTGAGGCAGCCAATTCATCCAGAGCTGCTGCAGGGGAGCGAACCAGCATCCAGCAGACATTTCACCGGGGGCACAGATTCAGGAATTAGAAAGTAATCTCCTACTTGAACCAGAGCCACAGTCTAAAGAGACCTGCTTCCTCCACTTTACAGCAAAGTTTATTATTATGGTTTCCATTAAAATCTCCTTCTCCCTGGCTGTTTCTTCCATGTCAGTTTAGAATAACTAAGGATAAAGTTAAATCATCTTTTAACTCCTGTTTCCCCAAATTTTGGCATGCAAATTTACAAAAAAAATCACCACTATGTCTTTCCTTCATCCTGTGATTCCCATTGCCAAAAAAGGCTCCAAACTAGAAACCTTTGGTACAAGCCTTAGAGCCAAAGATGCAGATATAGCACAATCCTTGTACTGATAGAAAGGATCTCCCACAGAAGACCCCAACATCCGCTCCTGTCTGTGAGAGGCACTTGTGCTGTGAAAGCAGAAAGCCACATGAAGTTAATGCTTGAAAAGAAAAACTAAACACCAAGATAATTAGCTTTTTGGGTTTTTTCTCCTTCCTCCCCTCTTTAGTGGCTCAGCATGTAACACCAAGATGTCTGAGCCACGGTTTGCTTTCCTTGTGTCACCAAAACCTTCCAGGATTTAAATGTATTCTTGGAACTACCTGCATTCCTGGTAAAAATAGAAAATATAAATTTGGCTTAGAGAAAGAAAGCACCACCTTCATCATCTGCCTCTCTGCATTCTACAAAGCTCAGGAAGTCAAAATTTTTCCAATGGATTCCCTGAAGTGACCCATGACCCATCCCTACCTGCAGTGTGATAAACTGGGGGAAACCATTTTGGTGAAATCAGGGGATGTGCATGCCTGGACCTTTACTTTGCTTTACACATGGACAGCAATAAAGGAAAGCTATTTCAGCCTTGTTCTGTTTTTTTCATTAAAACAAAACAAAGCTATCTAGAGGATGGAAGAGGGGACAGGCTGTTCTAAAATAATAAATCAAAGCCACACAAAGAGCCATCAGCTTAAGCCAGATACTGCCCTCTAGACTTTAACCAACTCCAGCTGTGTCATAACACAGGACAGCTCAAAAACGGATATATTTTCAGATGATCTGGCCCCCGACTAGAGGAAATGAAAGAAATGCACCAGAGCCATATTCGTGGAATATTTTTAGGATGGAGTCCCAGGACATTTGGCTGTTTCATAACGGTGATTTGCATTGTGTTAGCACATTTCATCCCCTGAAGTCACCATCACAAAAAGAGCTTGTCACTCCCCCAGATGCTGGGAACCTGCTTTGGTGCTGTACTACACTGACTGCCACCTCCCTGAGGAATGAGAAAGGCATTAGAAAAGGAAACTAGAGGGTGAAAGAATTTTAAAAAATGAAAAAACCACAGCTGCGACCATCTTGAGTTGTCAGGTCATTTGGGAATAGGAGTGCTACAGTCCAAGGTGCATGTGAGCAGGCTGAATGAAGCAATGAAATAAATTACACCAGGATTGAAAAGACCAAATGAAAAACACCTACTTTGGAGTTTGTGGAGGAAGAGGTGGAAATAAATTCTTTCCCACAACAAAGTGCTTGGGAAGAATTGTGAGAAGCAAAGGTATTAGAACTTATCCTCTATGTAAATACTGGAAAGATTAAGGGGGTTATTTTCTCTTTAAATTAGTGGTATTTAACAGTTTCCTATTTAGTTCTGCACTTCAGTTCTGTTTCCTCAGCTTGTACAAAACCCACTGTAAGTCCTCCAAAATACCCGTCTGTGTGGCTGAGCTGGGCTGCAGCATCTCCAGGAAAAGCAAAGGAAGAGGTGTCAGCACAGGATGCTTCCTGTGACTCTGCCTCAAAGCTGGGCAGAGGGCGTGGGTGCCTCTGCTCCAGCCATTGCCAAAACTGAGGGAGAGATGCAGCCTCAGGAAACAATCATGGATGGTCAGTAATCAGTAATCAGTAATCAGGCATGGGTTGTCTGGGCCATGGAGTTCAAAGTCAAACTTTGTGTATCTTCCTCAGCCACTGCACCAGCCACCAAGGACCTCCTCATGGTCCCAAGTGGAGGAAGCCTTCTTCTCTTTCAGGGTGGTCAAAAAAATGTGGATCCTGCTTCATTTCTCTGCTTAAACCTCTCAGTTCTGTATTATGTAGCAGCTGCTGCTTTGAGGTGAATATTTGCAGGCAGAATAAGAAAAATTTGAGCCAGCCTAAACCTCTTGTAGAGGAGCCGTAGTTTTGGCACTCCCAGTACTGGTACCTCAGGAACGCCACAGGTGTGTGTGGGCACACACAGCACTGTCAAGGAATGAAAACACAGAATTCATGGTGGATCCCAAACTACAAATTCAAAGTAATTTTAAAGCCCTGAAGGCTGGGGAACATATGTACCTTTAGATGCTTTCATGCTTAAAAACCAGCACAAAAGAGACAAATGTACTCAAAACTCAAGGGATAGAAGTCAGACTTGATAAATAAAATGCCAGTGGAGGAATACACAGGACCACTTTTTTGTCTTCTACTTTCATTCTGAGGAGTCTCTTGCAAGAGAAACAAATGAAAATATTTTTAGGTAGAAAGTCTAACTTTCCAGTTTAAATAAAAACCATACTAATATGTTGCTCCAGCACCACGTCACTAATATGTATAGAAAACTAACTTGAGCTATTTAAGGTATTTGCACCCCAAAACTAAGTATTGTGCTCACAACCTTTTCTCGTGAAAAGGTTCATTCAATTTTTAAAATAAGGAACATTTCTCTTTCTTTTTTACATTCATGTTGCTAATCAGGCCAACATTTTTTTCATGCTTTTACCAAAAGATTTGGTCTTTGAAGGAGGAAAGCTTAATATACACTAGCAAAAAGTCAGTGTTTAGTGAGTCTCAACTGTTTCAAACATTACTTTGAAAATTTTTGAGGATCTGCTGACACCAGACTGTATAAAACTTGACATTTCTGCCCTCTGTTACTGTCATTCAACAATCCCCACTCCATGCATTTTTACCATTGTGTTTACCCTGCTTTTTTTCTTTTGGAAATGGCTGGATGAAACAAATACAAGAAGTCTTTGGGGGTTTTTTCCACCAAGATATTGGCATTTCCAGTTCTGGCTCCTTCAGGTAAAGCAAAAACATCAGACAAAGTGTTTAAAAATTGATCTGTTTTGGAAATAAGCAGGCTTCGTGGGATAAGCAAGAGGATAAAAAGGACAAGGGAAAGGCAAAAAAGCAGGCAAGAGGTTTCCTGTTCTTGTGCATGTGGCAGATAGAGATCTGCACGTACACACGTCCATACCTCATTTACAACCCTCAGAACACACCTCCAGTTCAACCCTGAACTCTCAGAAGCAAAGACACACAGAGAAATGTGATCAAGCAGGCAAAGGAGGGGAGACCTCTGCGAGTAGCGGGATGTAAAGGGAGTCACGTAACTTGGAGATGAGATTTGGCTGGAATAAACATAAAAAAGGGCATGTCTGGGGCTCTGACTGCCTGAGAGAGGATGAATAACACTTGTTCAATATTGTGAGCAACACACAATATTGGCTACATCAGGTGGAGTATGAGTCCTGGGCAAATGGTTATCATCTACTGCTGGGTTTTCTGGTTATCCTGGATGTCAGTCCTGGCTGTATTTCAGTAAAGGGAACCTCTAAGCTGATTAATATTTTTCTAGAAAACAGCCCTACCATGTTTATTGACATGGTGTGTCACACAGCTGATGAACATGGAAGGGCACAGTCCAAATCCTGACCTCACTGATGAAAATCTGGGGTAAACTAACGAGGGAATGCCATAGAGTACAACTGAAAATTACATATTTTTTTCCTTGGGCTTGAAAAAACAAGAGAGTTCCATCCAGTGAGTCAGTCTCCCCCAACTGTTATTACTCCTATTTAAAAACAACCCCTCTGACATTTTGGTCAACATCTACGTCCCTTTCAAAGGGAGGGAGAGGACTGGGAATTTAAAACTTTTCTGTTCATAACATGGGAACCAAGCAGAAATCCCCACATGCTGCTTTGGTAAGTTTGTCTCTTACAGACTGGAGTTTAAACTTCAAAGGACCATAAAAAAGGCAGAGCCCCTATTTAGGCTCCAACCCATCCCAAGGATAAATCACGGGAGGTCAGTGTTTCTTGCTCTCAGTCAGGATACAGATGTTTTTTCTCTCAAAAATTTCTCCCAACCTCCCAACAACTTGCCCAGCACTTGGCTGGATCTCCCCTGGCACAAAACCTGTTTTCAGGACAGGCCACCTCATCTTCCATCAGCAACACTGGCTGGGAAAGAGGAATGAGCAATGCCCACACATCTCACTGATGCTGAGAAGAGCAGAGAAAGGGCTGCAGAGGATCTGGCCGTGTCTCTGCCAATTTCTCCAATTTCAGTTCAAGCTGTTTTCCTTGAACCCTCATTCCCCACCAGCTCCCTGCAGCAGTCGCTCACTCCTCTTTTCTTAAATTCTGGCTTTTTTAAAAGCTTTCTGCCTTCAGCTCAAGTCCAGAAAACACACCCAACCCCCCCAATGACAGACATGGCTATCGGGTGAACATCCAGCCAATTTTCTCAGAGCCTTGTTAACGAGGATAGACTCTTCTGGAGGAATGCTTTTTGCAGGGATTGTAACAAGCCAGGTGTGTGTTTAGCTAACTAGAGTCAGGTGTATTGGGGTTTAAATGCCTTTCCAAAATACTGCTATTTAGGAAATGCCATTAAAAATTCAAAACCATGGGCCATATCTTAATATAAATAATTTTTTTATCCACATCTCCTTAGGCAAAAAGAATGATCTTCTGTTTTGTGAAGCTCAACAAATTATAGGCGGGATCCTGCCCTGAGGTACAGATGTGCTGATCCTCATGAAACCAAGGTCTGACCCAGACAGCATTTGGCTTGCAGACAAATGTATTCAAGCAAAAATAAGAACTTCCTGCATTTAAACATCATTTTATCATCTCTTTTCCCACCCTGCATGTTTCGTGGAGGAATCACATGCCTGTTCAATTCCTGTTTTTTTCATGTCTTTCCAAGTTAACAACCACTGCTGTGTATTTTGTATTTCCCTGCTGCTGTGCCTTGGATGCACATCAGATCAAGCCCCACTCCCTGAGCCAGGAGAGGGGTAAAAGCAAGGAAAACCCCTCAGGTTTCACAGGCCAGGCTGCAAAGTGACAAGCAGCCTGGTTTGCCACAGCCATCTGGAACTGTCTGATGCTCAGATTGCTCTAATTCCTGCTGTAATGTGATTGTATCAGGAAGGACGTGTCTCCTCAGAGTCACCTTTTTAATCCCAGCTGCAGAGGACAGGGACCAGCAAGGGAGCAGGTGAGGAGGGAAAACTTCAGGGCTTTGGGATGGCTCAGACGTGGCAGCACCAGAACTGGCTTCACCCAACTCTACTGGGTGGTGCAATCTGCAACCTGGTGTTCTGGCAAGTGTTTCAGCTTCTTTCCAATTATAAAAACAAACGTATATAAATCTTGTGGCTTTCATCCACGGGGTGATCTGTGGGTAGTTTAAGGGATTTAAATAGACAGGAGGGAATTCAAATATATCTGCTGACTTCTGTGTTGTGTGGATGATTAACTCTGAATCACAGATGTTATCAGGAGGGGCAGGCTGTGAAACCCAAGTAGCTCTTTACTTTATTATTATTGGAAGCAGTGGTGGTGTTCCTTGTATTGCATCCAGATCTAGGGGATGGAGGGGTCAGAATTCATGCACGTACAAGAACAAGAAAGCATTCACAGCCTTAAACTGTGAGCTTCACTTTGAAATACTAATTATGCCTTCCTGAGCATTTATCAATCTGGGAAGCAAGAGGAAAAGCTCATTTTGGATCTAATCTGAAAAAGAAACAATTTAGGAAATATCTCTAAACTGGGCAAGACTGCAACAAGCACATTCTAGCCTTGTCTTGTTATCTTTGTTTTTCTCCAGACCTTATCACCGCTAAGGAATTTAATCACAAAAATGACAAGTAGCTGAAAGTATGAATCAGACTGGCATTGAATAATAAGCCATAGGAAAAAATCTACCTACACAAGCTTGGCAAATACAAATATAATGAGTCCCCCAGAGTCTTAGAGCAGACTTGGACTGTGTAAGTTTCCCTGCACTGAGATCTCCACCTTCGGATGGGTTGCAGCCTCCTGGAGGCTTTGTGTCACCCAAAGTCAAAAGATTCCAGATTTTTTTTAAAAAGTTTAGACACAGGCTCATTTTAGGCTCTTGAATTTTCAGATAATTGAGGTTGTTCACGGGTGAACATGAAAACAAGCCCCTGCACAGGTTTTCAGCCCATGAAATGGAGGAGTTGAGCAATGAACCTGTGCCCATCCCTGCACAAACACCCCAGCAGGAGAAAGGCTGCACACATGGCTGAGCACTCACATGGCCATCTACCCTTCTGTTTGCTGTTGACAAGAAATTTGGCCCTCCCCTCCCTAATTTTCTTTATAAGACTCTTGTAAGTATCCAACTCCTTCATCAAGGCACCAAAGAACACCAATATGATGAGCCTCACTGCACACCTCCAGGCACATTTTCCCGAATTCTCCCTGTCAAACCACAGCAGAGAGCCCTAACAAGGGAAAACCCTTCCCTCTGAGCCTCAGCAGACCAGGTCTAAAGGTATTTCCCTGTTCTCATTAAAAGCAGGGAATGCTTCATCTAACTGCCACTGCTTTCAGGCTGCCTCAACAGCATGACTTATTACACTACACTTCAGATATGTGCTTTCAGGAGATATAATTCTTATCTTTAGATGTGCTGATAGCACAAAGAAGGCTGGCTGACTTACTGAACAGCCCTGTGCCTTTGATAATAGTATTTGCCTTTGCTGCTTCTGTGATTAGAAAATTTGCACAGGCACAAAGCCTGGGTCATTAAATTGAAGGATTAAATTTCTGACTTTGATTACTGTATGAAGTGCCAATCTTTGTACTGTTCTCCAGGACCCAAAAGAAGGCACTTACTCACAACCAAATAATGTTTTCCAACCTCTTCTCCTGGATTACCAGCCTCTCCTTCACTTTGTAACAAGTCTGATTTTCTCTATGGACCTTTGTGCTTCAGGACAATAATTTTGAGGAAAGCTCTTAACTAAATCTTACAGATAATTCTCAAACTTCTGTGAAGCAGGAAAAAAAAAACAACACACACCCCCCAAAAAAACCCCAACCAATCAAAAAAAAAAAACAAAAGAAAACCCCCAAAAACCCCACAGCCAACACCGCCCCCCCAACAAACAAAAAACCCCAAACCAAATCGACCAACCAAACAAAAGGAGAGGAAAAATACAAACAGCTTGGAGAGGGTGAACATCATGGAAACCACTCCAACAACGAGACAAAACCCGTGGAGAATGGATCTGAGGGTACATAGAGGTTTTGCACACACTTTTTATACCCTGAAAGAAACCCTCAGCAGACTGATTTTGGAACACGCTTCATTCCTAGGCATTAAAATTCCAGCCTGTGCTCTCCTGTTCACCTGCTAAAACATTCAGAGTTACTTGCCCTGCACTGCCCCTTTCCAGAAGCATCAATGCCCATCCTCCTGCTCCTCCTCACTGGGAAACTTCCAGGCATTAGACAGACAAATCTGATCTAGAGCTTAATCAGGCGTTTCTGCTGAGCCTGCAATGTTCCCCAGCAGCCTGAAAACACAACCTGGGGGTCTCCACCACGGCTTTATGTTTGCCCATCAGTCAGTGACAGACACTGACCCCCTGGCAGATGCAAACCAGTCCATCTCTCCCCGGGAGCAAGGCTGCCAGGCTGGAGCAGCCTCTTTGCTGCACATGGCAGCATGTGGAGACACAGGAATTCTGTTTGCTTCAGCCACGTAGATTGAGGGAAGGAAGGAAACTGAAGGATTACCCTAAACTTGGTTTGGAACAGTGGGAAGGAGGGAGGGAGGGAGGAAGGGAGGGGAGGAAGGGAGGGAAGGAAGGAAGGAAGGAAGGAAGGAAGGAAGGAAGGAAGGAAGGAAGAGAAAGATGAGGCTCTGCTGGGTGGCTGTGCTGTAACTGGTGTCCTCCCTCCTCCACTGAGCAAATCCACCCCAGCGGTGCCTCTGAGCTCACTGGACAGGATTCCCAGCTCACAGCGCTGCCAATTTCAGCTGAGTCATGTGAATTCATCCCCACCAGCTCCTGCCCACCCCAGGAATCTGGGCGTTCCAGCCTTCTAACAGATGTCTGGACTGGCACAAGATCCACTGGGTCTTTCCACAGTGCCTCAGAGGCAGGGAAAGTGTTAATCATGCAAGTATTCAACATTAATGCTATCCAAATCCTGGTACACATCTCCCTGTCAAATTCTTTATTTCCCCTCTGACCTTCCTTTAGCCAGCCGAGTGCAGATCACTCTGGAAGCCTGCAAAGGCAGCATCCCAGATACAGCCATCCATCAGCTTACAGTGCCAGGGCTGAAAACACTTTAACTGTTCACTCAGGTTATTTCTGAAATTATTAACCCTAGAAGATTGTTACTACAGTTCATCCAAAGGTGAATTGTTTTGCATCTCATGTTTGGCACAGATATTACTATATCAAGAGATCATTTTTTGGAGATTATGAAGTATTTTGAATTTCAAAGGAACAGATAGAACATAAAGGAACTTGACACAGGTAAAAGTCTGTTTTTCTATCTCTGATTACTCTGGACTCCACAATCTGGAATGTCTTTCATTCCAGAAATCATTGGAATACAATGCTTAGTAAAGGTCACACATGAAATTGCTTAGGTAGGCACTTATTTTCCTTAAACCTCTTTTTCTCCTTAATTCCTTCACCTTCCATGGGAATCTTATTTCTCCATGTTTTTCCATGCAGTCTGGAGATTTCACTATTGCATCAGCCTTAATTCTCACACTAGTGAGCATCCAACATCCTTGAGGTGTAGACAGAGCAGCCACACAATTAATTTCCAATTATTTCTAAATGAAATGAAGTAAAATTGTGTTTTTCCTTTGTTACAGTATATTTCTTGCTTATGATTCTTCAAAACAAATACCTTGCCAACTGTTTCTGGATCAGAAAACTCTGCAAACCTTCGCCCAGTTCAAATAACTGGTTTCATACAAAACAAAAGGAACCACAACCACATTGTGGTTTTCAATAGTAAAATGTAGTTAAATTGATGCTTGAACAAGAGCTAAAGTTAAAGCTGAACTTTACCAAAGCCCTGGTCGTGCCTTCAAATTTAAATTCATGCTTGAAATTCATGGGTCAAAGCTTTGGCAAGCATCAGTGACTTGGCAGAAGATTTAGATGTGCAATTGCAAGGAGAGAGCTCACCATTTAAGAGAGATAAGAATTGCAAAACTCAAGTTGTCCATGAGCAACTAGCAGGTTTTCCTCTTCCATAAAGTGTACAAAGATACATTAATACAGATATATAAAACAGTGATTTAATTCTGGTAATTCCTCTGTGACAGGAGTGTCCAAACACTCATCATGCAGCAACTCAGTCATGGCCCTACAGCTAATCCATCTTTAAATCAAGAGGCCCAGGTGTGTGTCACCCCTGGAATGGGCATGTATAAAGAGGAAAAACTGCCTTTCTCAGGTGCATTCCCATGGACCTTCATCATGGGATCAAAGGACAAGATCTTTAGATTTTTTTTTTCAGCTCCAAAATTCAGGGAAATTAAATAGAGCTCAAGCTCAAAACTATCCTACCCAAACCCACAGCAGGGACACTGCCAGAGGAGCAGAGGATGGGTGTGGGGTTTGGTTGGTAATACTGAAGCGACTTGGGAGCCCTCCAGGTTTACCAGCAGAACGTGCTGCTTCATGTCCCCAGTGCCTTTGCCTTCTGGCATGCCAACTATCTCAAACCTGCTTTGGAAACCTGAGCCTCTGTGGTGTGTAATCAGGTCAGGTTTCACTGGCAAACCTCTGGGGTTTTACCACAGTGCGTTTTTAACAATAGATGAGGACTCAAGACAAACTGCAGAAGCCAAGGTGATGGCCGGGCTTTCTTGGGGTGCTCATCCCTTGCAGCACGTCCTCTGTGCAAACCGTGGCAAAGCCCTGCTGAGCTGACTGGGCTGCAGGACTCTCTCCTGACAGTGGAACCAGTGCAAAGCACAGATAATTTCACTAAACTAAGAACAGCACTAAAAACCATAAATGAAATCAAGCAAAATTGAAGAAGATTGCAAGGGGAAAAGCAACATCTAAAATGGATATACCCTGTCTAAGGCTAAGAAAACATGGGAAATAAATATAACACAGCCTGCAATCTTTGCTGTGCTGAGACCTGACATTTTAAAGCTTTAGTTAGAAAGATGTAATAATGCCAGTGCTGTTTGGATTACAGAAGATGCAAAGTTCTGTGCACATTCTGATGTATGTCTGCACTTTATATATATGGGAGATAAATTATGTGTGCAGCGACTAGTACAAACAAATGAACCAGAGCCAGAGCTCTTCTGGAGAGATTTCAGGGACAGCAGGCCAGGACTTACTTGGATTCTATTTCAAAACTCTCTGGAAAGACAAACCCCTCTGCACATCAAAAAAGCTGGAATAGAGTGAAAGCAGAAGCATCCCACTGCATCACTGAGTGTCAACCTTTAAAACTTTGCTTCCACACTCTCAGAAATTGCTGAGACCTTCAAAAGGTCACTCATTAATATTTTGGGAAAATGATAAAGCTCCAGACCTTTGAAAAACAAAAGGTTTTCTATCAACATAGAGCAGTACCTGTTGAAGTTGCTGGGGTCCAGGATGACATCTTGAGGTGCTCTGCCATTCCACTGGAGGATATAATCCTGCTCGAGCATGACAAGGGGCTGGCACTGCGGGAACGTGGCTCCCCCTGCCACACCTTGTATGGGATGGGAAGGGAATTGCCCTGGCAATGGACAAGGTCAGGTTCCCAGGGCATCTGGCCTGGATATAAAGCTGAGGGTGAAAGGAAAACGACAAACCTATCCATTAAACCAGCCAGGCGCAGCCATAACATGTGCATTTGATCATCGTTGCCTGTAAATGGTTTTTGCCAATGAAGAGTTCAGAGCATTTGGAAAGTCACTGAAACGTTTCCAGTTCAAATAAAAAAGGTAAACCAGAAATAGCATCTGCAGCCATCCGTGGGGACACCACGAAGTGAGATATGAGATGTACAGTGCCATAAAAATGTTCACTATTCAAAATCTTTAGGGAGAAGGGTAATCAAGGAAGCATCACAAAGTAACTCTATTTTTATGAATTCAAATAACTGCACTTTAAAAACAGGCTTATTCCATTGAAAATACAGAAAACTGAAGTTATTTCAATGGGCTTTGGACTAGATCCAGTTATCTAATAGAATCCACATCTTTGCTCTCAAGTAGCAGGCTAGGCTAAAATTCTGGGGGCTAAAACTTGATGTCCTGACTATATGACATTGACTAAATACCAAGGTCCAGGGCTTCAGCAAAGCTCTTCTTGCAGGGACCAAGAATTGCCTCTGACCTGTAGCTCAGCTCCACAGACCAATTACAGAACCACACTCCAGCTGTGCTTTTTCTGCCCTGCCATCATTCAAACAAAGGTTTTCCACTATGAAATCCCAGTGCAAAAGGAGGATGCACAGCTAGACATACAAATCTGTCTCTGCACACAGGGCTGTTTCAGGCAGCTTGTCATGTTCCCTGAAGGGTTTCAGATGCATAAAGGACAGATGAGGACACCTATAATCCTGCTGCCTCCATTCTCCTGCAGTGTAGAATAACACTCTTTGAACAAGAACTTAAAACATCCAACATAGAAATCCATGGTACCTCAGAAATGTCTAAGCTTCTACATAAGCATCCATCCATCAAAATTATTTTTAAACTCAATTTGTGTCTTTGAGGTAAATCTAAATGGAAGAGACTCTTTTGCCTATGTGGAACATCACTAAGTCAACAGGAATGAAAAATTCATCCACTTTCTAGATGAAAAATCCATCTTCCTTAGAACCACCTCCATAATTTTTGGTTACTTCTATCAAAATCTTTAAAAGAAAATGGGTCACAAAGAGACTTTAAAGTAAAAGAAGTGGTGACAGATAAATGTGGTAGGAGAATAAAAGCTGGTTAAAACATTATAAAATGTGAGCCTTCTAATTGCTTGGGTGGTTTAATGGACATAGTTGTCATTTTAGCTGCTTGACACTTCATGCTGAAGAGATGTGTCAGATTCCCCCGTGCTTACATGGCAATTTTCCCAAGTAGATTGTGAAACTGAGAAGATAAGTTCTTTACAATTCAGGGAGACCTGCTATTCAACTGGAGAGTGAGTATGAAGATAAGCAACATGCCAAGTACTGGAAATGACAATCTTGATTTCTGAGAAAAGGTTTTCTTGCTTTCTTGTTTCATTACTCTTGCTTTTGTCCTGTCATGCTGTCAGCTGTCATGTTGGGGCAAAGAACCTTTAAAATGAGAAGATCAAAACAGACCTTCTCCATTTCTGGTTGACTGACTGTTCAAAAAATATTAATATCTTAGGGGAAAACATTTTCTTGATGAAATTTCCAAGTGAAGGCTTTAAAATCCTTGCAGAAAGAAAAAAATGTAACTTTCTTTCTGTAAGACATGCTAGGATGTCACAGGCATCAGGAAAACTACTTTGATTTTCAACTGGTGTACATCAGAGATCCAAACTGAACCTCTTTATCCAAATACAGACACCCTGAACTGAAAAACATCTCGCAGGCTTTTCCTTCTTCCCAGTCTGTGAGGTGCTGATGATCCTCAAGCACCACAGATATCCTGGGCCTGTACAGTTTTCCTGTGGCTAGAAAACCACTGCTCACAGCCTCCTGCATCTCTTGCTTGCTTTACATTTAAGAGCATCAGTACCAAAGGCAGCCACAGAGGCACTGAGCCCACAGAGCCAGCAAAGATGAAGGATCAGCACAACTGCAAACATTCACTGCAAGAACAAAGTTAACAGAAATGGAATAATTTCTATTTCAGCCAACTGCAGTGAAGGAGTGACTAAGTGAACTGGTGTAAAATCAACAAAATTTCCTAGAGTATTTTAGAATTGCAAGGCATCAAATTTTTTTTTTTTTTAATTCAAAGGTGACACTAATTTGGCTGTGTGGCAGTCTCTTATGACTGTCTAACACATTTTTAAGCTTATAAAAGAAAACAGCACATACTGCCAAAAACCCTGCTTATTTTAATAAAGACAAATACCAAAAAAGAGAAGTTTCACAGCCTCCCCTGATGAGTTGCTGTGAAGTCTGTAGGCAAACAGTAAATTCAAATGCCCAGTGGGAACCAAGGCACTTGTCATATAATTTAAATAAAAATCAGAAAAGTTTTAGGAATCTCATTTACATTATAACAAGTACTGCAGGTGTCAAGGAGTCTCCAGTTCGGTGCCACTGGAAATCTCACACACCTACAAGGAGAGAACTATGAAGCCTCTCTCTGCATTTCCCTTTCTTTATTTGCCTTTGCAACAGCTGAAAGTCAGGCTGATGGGACACCAAGGACCTTGGTGCCCTGATGATGAGGTATGAGTGACTCAGAGACTGCCAGAAGATGTGGGGCTGACAGCTTTTCTGATTTCCCTGTGAGTTTCCCTCTATTTAGTGATGCTCCTCGAAGTCTCGCTTTGTTTATATTACAACATGGGAGTTTCAGCTGTCATTAAAGAGCAAAGGGGTTGGTCCTGTTTGGACAACAACAAACCCGCAGCTCCAGAATCAAAAAGGCAGGGCTAAAACACCTGATAGTTCCTGCTTGGTGAGTTTCATGATTTTAAGGTGGTCCCAGAACCACGAGGCATTACTTAGTGCTCCCTGCTGAAGGAAGCCCTTGGACACCACAGGGGAAATGAGGTTTGATGCTCCTTGGTGACACTGAAGAGGAAGGACCAAGAACCAACCACAGAGTGTGGGAACATCAGCCTGAGCTGCCAGATTAAAACATCCTCAGGAAAGCCCATCCCCAGGATTTTTGGATCTAGAAACACTGCCAGAGGAATTGTTTTTCCCCAGGCGTTTCCTTTCTCGGGCAAACTACATCCAGGAGAAGAGGAGCATGAAATGGGAATGAAAGAAACCAAGCAGAAAGGAATTAACTGTACTCCAGGCACTTAGCTCAGAAAGGATTTGCCTGCAATGTTAGCTGAAGGACTTGGATGTCAGATTTCCATGCCAAGTAGCCCATCCCTAGACTGACTGTCTTGGGCTCCATTCAGCAGTGACATAGGAGTCACAATTTCCTTCAGCTGAAAGGATATTTTCACCTGCTTGGACTGTGGGAGAATACAAGTTCTTGTCTACCAGGGCTACAAGAAAAAGAACAGAAAAACAGATTTTGTAATAAAGTTGTTAAGATCAAAGCAAACCAGCTTTCTCCATAATTGGATTCACTCTTTTGGGCTTTTGATCTGAAGTATGACACTCAGAATTCAGTAGAAAAACAAGTCATCCGTCAGTCAGGGTGCTGAGAATCAGAGTGAGGCTGAAATATTCTAACAGTTATCCTCTTCAAATTAATCAAACCCTGCGGCACGAGACCAATTCCTTCTACCCTGCACATACATATATTTCCCTCCCCAAAAGCCATAAAGTGAAGCATTTCATATGACCTTTACTCATCCTGCTGGATACTTATTAGTTGAAAAATGCTGGTAAGTAATGGATCCCAGAGAAGTAAATGTTTATGCTTGCCTAAACCTAGCCAAGGAAATTTTCTATGGTGGAAAAACTGTCTCACCATGTAGAGTGCCATAACCAGGAGGATATTAATAGAAATAAAAATATAAATGTCTACTTGTTTGCAACTCTGAATTTAACTTTTAGGTTGCCAGAGCAGGGATGATTATTTCGCTAGGGACACGGAGCCAAACTAAGTGCCAAGGACAAAACCCTGTTTCAAAGAGACTGTTTCATAGGAGCCCAATCCTGTTTCTGCCCAGCCAAAACACACCAGGGTTTTTAATTCCAGTGTTTAGATACTTAAATAGCAACTCCTGCTCTCTGCTGTGCAACTAGAGCAAATGCATCCAATTTTTTTAGCTTCAGGAGACATGCATGCTGCGTGTTTGACTGCGACATTCACTGCTGGCAAGGTTTAAGGTTTAATCTCTGAGCCTGTGATTTCTGCATGGGAAATAGGAAATAGGTGTGAGTTTGCATCTCAACCACCAATTTCACCATCCTGAACACAAGCAGGATGTATCAGAGAAGTAATGGCTTCCATTACTGAAACCTGCCTCACCAGAGCAATCCACTAGAGCCCCATGACAGAGTGGACAAATGCCTGGGACAAGAAAACAACAAGCTTCCCCCCAGCTGGATTTCAACTTGTAGCAAAATAATACCAAAAGTATTGTCCACCCTTTGTGTGAGTGGTGCTGAGCAGCTTCCCTGCCTCCCCCCTGAGCAGAACATCACTGCCAAGTGGGCTGCCCCGTTACCTGGGGGGGTTTCCCAGGACAGACCACCCCATTCCTGCAGGGCACCGTGAGGGAGCTGGGATGAGGCAGCAGGGAGTTGTCTGCTCTGCCTTCTGGACACCCCGTCACCCCTCCCTCCACCTCATGGAAGATGGACATTGTCATTGTCATTGTTCCCAAACCACTGACCCACTCTGACAAAAAACACTTTCAGTCCAACCTGGAGGAGAAACTAAGGTGAAAAATCACTGCTCAGCTCGAAGTAAGGACTCAGCTTTGCAGTGTTTTGACAGTGATAGAGTTGGAACTGGGAAGCTCTATTGTCCAAGCAGAGTTTTGTTTTGACTCTGCTATTTAGAAAAAATCCCAGCCTGTTCATTCTGCATCTCATTGCTTAATCTCAGGAGATATTTCCACAAAAATTAGACTTTTGGTTCTTGGAAGTGCACCCACACCACCATGTGTTGCTTGAAATCACGCAGCAATAAATTGAATGGTGGCAAAAGAAGAGGGTGACTGAAAGTGTAAGAAAATACTGGATGATTATGAAATTTACTGAGGAATATCACAGCTGGTAATAAAGAAAAAAAATCCTAGCTATTTGGGGAATTTTCTCATATCTTTTCAATTTCCATTTTAAGTAGTTCTTTCAGTGCCATTTTTTTCTAATCATTCTTCCTAAGCCCTCATAAAACTTATAAAAGTTTTAAATTCTCAGAATTGGCTCTCATGCACATTCTAATATATCCCATGGTTCTTTTGGTTTTTTTTTTAGGAAAAAGAAATAACAGGAAGAAGCATTATCCTCATTGTGCATAGCTCTGCTCTCAAGATTTTCAGTAGCTAAGTAAAAATATCTGTCCTGATATGAAAGTACATCAAAACAAGGAAACCGCAGATGTTCAGCAAAAAAAGCATGGAATATTTTAATGTCTGCAGATGAAATTATTGCAGGGTGTGAAGATCAACTTCCAAAGTAATCAAGAAAATAATTACTCCAGGTCAAGAACTCTGAATGAATCCGGCAGCAACGTGCATAACAGCAGACAGCATAAATAACAACGGGACCATGCCGACCCAAAGGATTGTAATTTGTTCCATTTCGCCCAACCAATTTTAATTGGACTGTGCACATGAATTAGGGTCAGCAGGATTAGGCTGAAAGTTTATTAAGGGCTTTAAAGGCTTTATTTTAACAATAATAAACAGAACAGCTTAGGAGAATAGGAGGGTTATTGTGACTGAGCTGGATGGGAAGTCCATCACCTCAAAAAAACCCAAACCCTGCAGCAACAACTGCTTACAGAATAAAAGTCTTTATTCCTTTACAATGAAATTAAAGTCTAGAATCATTTTCTCCCACCTTCTTGTCTAAGTATGAATCTCATAAACATATACTTGAAGCAGTCTCCTTTAAAGGAGGCTCAAACACTTGGAAATATAAGGTGCATTTCTGAGGTTTTTTAAATCCTTTCTTGCTGCACCACAGGAAGTTTCGCCTCAAAAGGGAAAACCTTTGCTTGGCCTAGGAGGATCCCAAAAATTGGGTTTTTTGTTTTCACGAGTTTTAACTTATAAAAGATGAGATATTAAAAAAATGTAAACACTGTGCAGCAGCTCAAAACTCCATTACAAATACTTTGTGATGGCACTTCTGGAGTTGCATATGAAAACAGGCACTTCACTGGGGAGGAGAACAAAGTCAGCTGCACTTCAAACCAAATGAAGGCACAGCCAGTACCTCTTACATTTGATCAACACTCTCAGTGCTTCCATCCAGCAGCAGACAGTTTTGGTGCTAATTTTATTCTGATCTCTAACATTCTCCTCTGAAAGTCTCAAAGTCAGAATTAAAGTGGAAATGTTAATGAGCAATGTCACTTCTTGTATAAGCCTCAAGGTGAGTGCAACTGAGTTTGCAATTACAGCTATGGCAGTGGATATTTTTTTCTAAGTGAACACACAGGAACAAAGATTCTGCTCCTCAGATTTGTTCACATGGAGCTAGGAATGAGCTAGAAGAAGGTGCAGAGACAGATCATGTCTGGATACCCCACTTCTATTCAAACACGTAATTTTCAGTAGGTGTGGACTGCCTCTGAGTGATATGGCATAAAGGTTACTTGAGTTACCTGTCTGAAGCCTGACAGTGCTCTGTTTGTAATTCCTTAAGAATGTGCTAACTCAACCTGTCCAAAGCAGCACACCTCACACACCTGCAGGGAACCCTGACACCCGCACTTTCTCTATTAAAAAATAATAAGGTGCTGGAAATCATTGTAACAATTAGTAACACTTTGTAACATTCAAGTGTTGGCACAAGCTGCCAACAAAAGACATCTCACTGTATCACTGTTATAATTTTAATAAAACCATTTTCATCCAGTAGGAATCTTCCTCTCTTTTACCACACAAGGTCTCTGTCCCCATGGCTTTTCCTCTGCTGGAGTGATGCAAACCCCCACCCTGCCAAGTTCCCTTTGGTCAAGAGTCTCTTCAGGGTTGAGACTGTTTTATTTCTGCTCTCTATTTCAGGAAATAACAGACTGCAACTCACTGTCTGCTTTTCTTTTTCCCATCATGAGCTGTTTGCAAATGTGTGCTTTGATGCAGAAACCCAGCACTAAAACAACACAGGCTAAACATAGCAAAGTCAACATTAGGAAGCACCCATCTCTTAGCTAGACTGGGCTGCAATCCCATGGGAGCTGCCAGTCCATAGCCAGAGGTCAGCACTGCCTCCTGTGAGCTCTTCTGGGCACCACAAACCCACCCAACACACTGGGATTTCTTTGGCAGAAGCAATTCCTGAGATGAGGTAGAGTTGGCACAGGTAAGAGTGGAATAGGATGGAATCCACCCTAAACTCCTGGCTGCAGGGTCAGAACGACCAGAGGGTGTAGCAGATTTTCTGAGAGAAAAAGTCTCATTCTGCACTTAGAATGAGACATTCAATAAAACTGTGAACTACCCAGACTGAGTCCTGCCTGGCTGAGCCTTGGCCTTGAAGGCTCTGAGGCCTTGAAGCTGTTGCGCAGGTAAAATTACTTGTGGCGCAGAAGAAATTAGGTGTTAAGGTATCATTGTTAGATAGTGGGTTTTCTGAAGGTCACTGAGAGCAATTATTAGTGGACACGTTTAGCCACCTTAAGAAGAAGTTAGATAGTGTGTGTTTACATTCTTTGCATGCTGTGTGCCAATGGAAAAGCCACTGAATTTGTAAACTATCTGGAAATGTATATAAGCAGCCATTTTAGACGAAGTAAAGGAGAACGTAGTGATAGCCATACTGGTTGGACACTGCATTGCCCGGCACCAACCCTTCTTTATTTATGGGGCTCCCCAGCAAGAGGGACTTTTAGCAGTGGATGTGAGCTGGGACAGTTTGGGAGTCTTCTGCACCTGTTGCAGGTGGTCTTGCTCCTGCTCCTCCCCTCACCCTGTGTCTCAGAGGGACAGAGGGATGAAGGGGTGGCTGGTTTATGACTAAAAAGATATGCCAGGTCTTCTTAAGAAGTGATGCACCAGAGTGTGGACATGGCTTGGTTCTGGGCTGGGGCATCTCCTCTGAGCTCTCCAGGTCCCCCTGACTGACAGAGACACAGGAGACCACAGCCATCAGTCATCCCTCAGCTGGGTACAGCCAACTGCTGCCTCCACTGCTTTGAAATAACTTTTTAAAAGCCTCTTCTCAAAACAAACAAACAAGGCCAGCAATAATATTGCAATGAGTAACTGCATAGATAATACGTGGGATTCAGCTTTGTCAATGGATAGAAAACTAGAATCCTTTGTGTGTAGTGTAATGTTCAGGTCCTCTGTTCTGCTTCACTGTTACTTTTATGCTGGAATTAAACAAGACCTGACTGGCTTTATTATTTTGTTGTCTAACCAATCTGCTGATTAGTCTGATTAATTACACAATTATCCTTCAGCATGACTAATAGTTTTGTCATCACTCTACAACTTGCTGTAATGTTTAATTTCTTCTTAAAGAACAACAGTAAAATGGTTGTACGTTAGGGAATTAGTACTTAGCCATCCTTTAAAAACTAATAAAATGAAGCCTGGAGATGGCAAATTAATTAAAATGGTTGACGGGCTCTATCTTAACTAGGCAAAGATATATTATCCCATATAGTAATGAGCAACAACAACAACAACAAAAAAAACACTATCTGTGGTCCTAAAAGTATAAAATCAGTTGTAGCACATCTGGGTTCAGTCCAGATAAAATAGAATGAAAGTGAAAATTGCTGGGATACAGGTGCTTACAAACATACAGGGTTTTTAGCTGGCAAAGTACTAGCTTCAGAAGTTGACATTTTCTTGGAAATATACAAATAATAAATAATTATTGAGATCATGTCATTAGGGTTTGTTTGGGTTTGGGGGTTTTTTTGTAATAGGCTTACACTGCACTGTTTAATTTGCTCTGCAGAATTATTTAGGAAATCTTCTGACCATTTTTATTTTGAAAACCTTAGATCCCAAGTGTGTTGCAGTACTGAACTGCCTCTCAAACAGATAATGCTGCATATTTAGCAGGCTCATTGCCCTCAAATGTTGTGACTGTATTGAAGATTGCATTTTCAGCCATTCAAGGTATAATCAACCCTTTGCCAGTGTGCATAGATATCACCTGTCTGGAACCATTCTGGTGGACAGCCCTACAGCCATTACTGGAGGAAATTTTCCAGTCTTTTCCACTGGACTGATCAAACATTTTTTCTCTAAGCTCCCCTCCCCAGTTCCATGTTGATTTTCTTGTTAATATTCCCCATGACCATCTTATAACCATTTCCCCAAGTGAACACATGAAGAAGATGCAGCAAATTACCCCTTACTCTTGTTCCAAAGGTCCATAAAGCATCTAAGGCAATTAAGATCCCCTCACCAAAATGCACAGAGACCATGTTTTTTACTTAGAGGAGCAGTCAAGTGACTGCAATCAATATCATTCTTTCAGGAAATACCCCCTGGTTGTTGGTCTAAACTGTACCAGAGAGGGGACAGATAAACTCTCTGCTTGCCAAAAGTGTGATATTGTTCAGTCTCAGAGTAATGGAAATTTTCCTCAAGATAAAGCCAAACCTCAAGCCAAAGTTACTACAGTTCATGGACATCTAACAACTATGGACCTTGTTTGAAAAAAGCTTAGGAGAGGTCATGATTCCTGGGAGAGAGCCAGGAGGAATCCATCATTTCCCAAGCCAAGTGTCCAGAGTCATGATCCCTGCAGGAATCCAGGACAAGGACTGGAATTGCTCAGCATTCTACAGCTTCTGCCAGGGCAGAGGTACAGAGCCCCTTTCTGTTGTCACAGCTCAATGGAAGTCCCTGTTGTGCTCAACAGGAATTTCACAGTTGATCGCAGAAACTGGTCATGGCTTTGCTTCTCAGTGCATTTGCTCTTTCAGTAGAATTGTTTTGCAGCTTACTGGCTCCTGATATCTCATGTGTGACCTTCTCAACCTCTGAGGCCAGGTCGTGACCAGGTCCTCAGCTGGCAATGCTGCACCATCTAAGAGTTGTGTTCTGGGTGTTCTGATTGCAAGGTGAAACCTTTCTCCAATGCAGATTTCTTTGTGTATGTCTGCCCAGGCATACTTATCATCACATTTTATTTGCTTATAAACAACCTTCATTACTAAGAAGAAAAGGGTTTCAAAATTATTTCATCAATTCAAAATTGATGGCATCCACCAATGAAACACACACCTCTGCTTGGACATCCTGCCCTAGGACAGATCTCTTACCACTGCTAAAACCTTCAAAACCTTTCACATCTAGCAGCAAACATTTCTGATTCTCTGACTTACGTTTTTCTCCATCAGGATCTGTGACACATTGTTCTGGGGGCTGATCTGCCAGGGGCTTTTCATGAAGAACGTGATGGCACTTGAGCATCTGTCAAGAGTCAGGGTGACTTTTTGAAAGTGCATCTTGCCATCCTGACAGACACATCATAGATCTGGAATCCACAGGTAGGGAATGTCCTAGGAGATTTAAACACAAGCACAGTCCTGTGTAAAAAGCTTGGGCAAACTCTGTCTTCTGACAGCGTAGAAAGATATTAACAAGTAGCCAAACCACCTTTTCTTTCCCAAAACTAGGATCTGAAACCTCATCATATGTGAAAGATGAAATTCTGCTGAACATCCTCTGATGGATGAGGCTCAAAAGCCAAAAAAATTTACTCATAAAACTTGTAAGCTGAGGTAAAGCAGTTCAAAGCCCCTGTCTTCAGCCACCCAGGAAATCATCACCACAAGGACTGAAAGGGCAGTGTGGGGCAGCACTGCCATCAGGTTCCTTGTTCAGGGTAGATGGGTTTCTCTGGAAAACATCAGCATGACTGAAAAAATGGTAGCAGTCAGACTTCCTAGAGGCAAGTGTCTCCTTGGAAGCAAGTACCAAAGGGACAGATATCAGATGCTTTGCAATACTCCTCCCCAAGAGTACATTGCTTAACAACCTGATTAGAGCTTATATGAACTGCAAAGGAGTTTTTTTGCAGTTTCAATTTAAATAACAACAACAATAATAACTGGGGATAGCTCTGATTATTCTTGCTGTCCTACAGAGATCCCATTCCTGTTGTCACTTATGGTCGAGTCATGTATAGCCAGAGCTGTGTGCATGACATGTCTAATTACTACTGCTTATCACTTAATTTTTTATAAGAATTGTTAAGCCTCACCAAAAACATATTAAAGAAGAATTTAGGCTTATGGCGGCACAGTTTACTGTGAGGATGTGGGTAGGGGCTGTGGTTGCTACAGGGGAGGCTGTGCTGCTGATAACAGAAAATAACACGTAGTTATCAAAAAAGAGAAAAGGTGCTATCATGGTAAATGGTTTCTCCCTTTTCAAACTGGCCATGTTTGCCCAGCTGTTCCCACTGGAGGGAGGGTGTGATGGTATGTGGGAGCTGCACCATCACCCTGATGCTGCACCACTGAAGCACCACACAAGAGCCATTTGGCATAAACCAGATTCTCTAATCCATTCTCCACTGACTCATAAGCTAAGGAGAAATGAAATCAAACACATTCAGTCAAGAATGCTCCCAAGCTGTTGGCCTGAAGAGTAAGTTTATTTGGATGCTTATTATTTCTGGCCTGAACAATAATTTAAGCACCTGGTATAAATTACTCATTGGTAGCCACACTAATTCCTGGGGCTTTTCTTCTACCTTAAGCTAATGTCAAGAAGAAATGGCAGAAGAATAACTCACTTGTTTCTGTGCAGTGTTCTGTGTTCTCCATTTGTCCCTTTTCCCCAGTAGCTGCTTTGGCCTCCCTGGGAGCCAAAGTGGCTGCTTTCTCCAACAAAAATGGAGCATGTAACCTCCAGGCTGGAGCTGTTGTCTCTTGGGAAAGTCCCATCACTGCAAGCAAAGAAACACCAGGTAAATACGCAGCACAGCGCACCAATTAATTAAGACTTTTAATTACACCACAGACACAGTAGAATTTGTGTCCTTAATTTGGAGAAAGGTGTATGCACTGATATAACAGCCTGATCTAAAGTATGCTTAGACACCAGCAAGTCAGTGACAAGGTACCTTTGTGCTTGAGCATCAGGACCTCCCGTCCAGCAGGAAATATTCCGCAATTATCATGTATCCCCAGGCAGGCTGAGGCAAAGAGAATGAAAGGCTAGGTTTCCCCTTGTATTTATGGCTGCCCAGGGAACACTCGATGTGGTCCAGAGGGGAAATGTGAGCTTTTCTCCTGTTTTACACTAACTAGCAGGGGAGTGTCACAGTTTCCATTCTTGAGCACGTTACACTGGGGGAAAAAAAAATGGGAAGAAGACTCGTTTTAAGAAATTACCTTGCCAGAGTGAGTCCAATTCCATTGTCTGAAAACCTGGGACAGAGGAAACACGGTGGTGTAAATGATGAGGAATGTCTGCAGTGAATTTGGCCTACAGACCTGTTTATGCCTGTTGTGGGGGGAATGATATAACAGTAACCTACCTTGAGTTTTGGAAAATAATGCCACCAGCCCTGGCCCAGGCCCCATGGTCATTATTATTAAGAGCAATAAGACCGTCAGTCATGGCAGGAACTCATGGCTTTTCAGGATCAGCATCTTGATGTGAGTGAAACCTGAAGAAAGAATCTTAGTTAATGCAGCACAAGAGACTTAGGAATCAACTTCAGACAGAGGCAGTAATGCCCAGCAGATCTTTTTTGGCTTCCAGTTATTAGATGTCTAAAGAGGTGATATGTCCTGAATCAGAGTCAGGCTATTAGCCTGATTTCACTTTTGAGCTTTGGTGTAAAGCAGAAAACAAGACTGTTCATAAGGACAAAATTCTGGCCCAGGTGAAGTGAGCAGGTGATTTCTCACTAGACACCAATGTGCCCACAGCTACTCCCTAATTTGATTCAGTGTGATTCAGAGTTATATAAAACATTTTTCCCAAGTCACTCAGACCCTTTTGTAGATGTCTTTACAGGGCCCACTGAGAATCCCTCTGTTGAGGCTAGAAAATCAATTAGACACTTTCAAGAATCTCATTCAGCAAAGATAACAGAGTAATTGGAGCTGCTGTCCTTGCATGTACAGACCAAACCCCCAAATGTTTCTGTGTCTGCTGAAAGAGAAGCTGCTGAAAGCAAAAAAAATTCTCCCTGGGAACTGGGTGCATCTCAATAACTCGCAGGCTATTTCTTGCCACACTGGCTCTTAATGGTAGATTTGTGCTGTGTTTGGGAAAAAAAATCAGCTTTTTCTGAGTCTATCCTCACCTGCTACTTCTTCCATCTGAGGTACAAAGGCACGAGCCCTCTCGGTGCCCAAGGGGGTGGCCCTGGCAGGGAAGTGTCACAAGGGACACACTGTCATTCTTTCCTTTCAACCTTATGGGAACATCATATCAATAGGGTATGATGGAGGAGAGGAAAAGCCAAAGCTTGACCAGGAGCAGCAGCTGAGTTCTCTCAACTTCCTCACACAGACCCACAGGACTGCAGTGAGGGAGAAAATGGCTTTAATTTACCTGCTTCCACTCTGCCAAAGGAAGCTCTGACATTTCAAAGCAGCTGACAAAAACCTTTGAGGCTGCTTATTTTCCTCATTAATCCCAGACCAGTCTCAGCAGCCTCTTACATCACCTTTCAGATGTAAGTTCTTCTAAGCAATTAGTAATAAATGTTAGAGTTTACAAACCCACTAATGCACTAATGGGATCTGGATCCCCTTCCACATGCTTCACTGCTTAGTCCTCACAACCCCAAGTGCATGGGTGTCCTTTCTGGCCAGCAACAGCGCAAACAATCCAGTGCACAGCTATGGAATAGTTGCCTCTGCACATCAGAGAGAGCGTGTTCTTTTTTCAGACGATCCAGCCATAATGAGGCATTAATGATCTGCTAAACACAATGCACAAGCCAAGATGCAGCACAACTATCCAAAACACGAGCCATGCAGCATGTGCTTACCTGGCATTATCGACACTGGGAGGCTCCCTGGGATCTTCAGCATTGGCTCTCCTTGTCTTTGCTCCTTTTCCAATAAACAAACCGGCCTGGAAATGCACATGCCTCCAATTACTTTAACAGATCGCTCAACAGGGACCAAAGAGCTCAGATTTTATCAATGAATGTGGGCAGGCAGTGCATGCAGGCCCAGGAGCAGCAGCAGCCAGGGCTCTCTCTTCCCTTTTGGTGTGTCTTGGCACTGCCCAGCATGACATCAGCACAGGATGTAGCACGCTCAAGGCAGGACAGAGCCTGCCCTGCCATATGTTATGCATCAGCATCTTGTGCTCTCTTCTGACCCAAAGCAAGGCTCTGAACTCCCACTCTCTCTCCCTCACAGAAAGCAATAAGGGACCCTGCCAAACTCTCGATAACTTTTTGGAAAAAGAGCGTTGTTAAGAATTAAGGCTTTAAATAACCAGTGACGAGTCCCCCGACAGTCAAAAGAGAACATGAGCTGCTGCAGCCAACTTGCAGGCTTTGGGCTAGAGCAGCAGCTGCCATGGACCAAGATGTAAAATATACAAAGCACAGAGAACAAAACCAATTTCAACCTAGAACATTGAGAAATAAGGTTAAAATGCTTTTGCTATCTTACAGGTTATGTTTTCATGTCAACAGTATATTTGGGGGAAAGTGTTTTTCTTGGAACTACCCTTGAATTTTTGGTCTCGTTTTCCAGAGGTGATGTGCAGTCATTGGCACAATTTACTTTTCCTCATCCCCTTACATCCTGGCATCACTGTGGTCAGTGCTGAGGGTCCTGCCTGTCTCTCCTTGAATCTCACTTAGAAGTCAGTGTACTCACAGCCTGGGCACATTCCCTCTAACACAGCCACCCAGCTGAAGCTCCTGGAATGGCACTTCCACTCTCCTCAGCTCCCTCTTTTATATTTAGAACAAACAGGGCCCCAAAAAGTTGATTGTGTCTAGACATAGTGTTGAAAAGAACCTTTATCAAAATGTGAGACACCCACAACCATCACAGAGCAGCACACACAGTCAGTGCATACTGTGATATTGACAGAAACACAAAAACCATCCACATGCCTTGAGATTGGAGTGGGCTCTGCTGTAAAACACTCCCAAGGCGTGTGCTCAGCCTGTCCCTCTGGATATCTTCCCTCAGACTGTCTGATGGGGACCGGGTGGAAGAGGCACAATATCCCGACATCCTAAAAAACAAAGGGAGGTCTGAGCAATGGGGGCTGCCATCAATGGCACAGATCACCTCGGGAGTTCAGCTTTTCACACTGTGCTGCCCAGATTTCTAACCTGAGCCTGGCCAACATGTGGGTCCTGGGGGACACAGAGCAGCCCATAACTCCCACACCTCCCAGCTTATCCTTTGGCATGCACAGTTGGTCCCCGGGGCACACACAAGGGTTTTAAAAATGCATTTATTGTGGGTGAAATTCAGGTGGTTTATTAGAAAACAGCCACATCTGTACAGGTATATAAAACACAAACATGTTTTGAGTAAACATAAGAGATAATAATAAGAAGAGAGCTTGTATTCATATATAGAAATATAAAAATTTATTGAGCATTTAACTATTAACTACTAATAAAAATCAGTATTTTCTAAGAGATATAACACACCATTTCCAGGCACAATTGTGAAAAAAAATCAGTGAAGAAGTGGAGGCAAATATTTGTTCTAAACAGAGACAAAGGTCGCAAAAATACATATCCAAATTTTATGTCTTACTAAAATTCTATTGCTCTTGACCTCAATAAATAAGTGTAGAATATTTGGGAAGTGGAGGCAAAGCATAGCTCTGCCATTAAATGGTTTTACCTGAGCACCAGCCGCTGCATTCCCTATTAAGTTGTTGTTTGGATTTGCAATCCAGAACGTGCTGACAGCCCTGAAAAATCAAAATCAAAATGATCCTAAGCAGTTACCAAACAGGAAGGGATACATTTTCATAGCACTGCCCTGGACTTGAGCCACAACTCTCCTATTGACTTTAAAACTCCACACAACCTTTTAATGACACTCTTTAAGGAAAATAAACTATCTAATAATGTCAGACGTGGTCATTTATGGAGCCACATGCTGAACCTATTGTAAATTATATGTGAACGTTAACACAAAATCCATGTTCAATGCAGCTGAAGGAAATCCAAGGGTTGGGGGTTTTTTAAGTTAAGAAGCTTTGGAAAATGTCTAAAAAGTGAAACTTCTGGTCTTTTTTTGAAACTTTAGGGGTAATGGCAGGAGTTAGGGGATTCTCTATGAATTTATGAAGCTTCTACATGAAAAAACAAAGCAAATGTCCTTGCAAGTTGCAAATGGCCCGTTAAGAAGATTAGGGAAATATAATGTTGATGTTTGTCCCAGTAAGGAGTTCTTCTTCAGAGAGAAGATCAGTAGTGGTACACACAGAAGCCAGATATAACTATAAAAACATTGTCATCTGTTGTCTTGCTTCATTGGATAACATCTTTTGCAAGTAAGGGATAAAGATCATGTATAAAAACACTGCTAACCTTCTCACTGTGAGAGGTGCCTCCCTCAGCCCTGAGCTGACTCAAACTACAGGCAGTGTGCATAACTGTGGACTGACCTTAAAACCACTCTGAGGAAGATTACATGCATAATTAAAGGGGAAATTGCAAAATACTGGTTTTAAAAATACCCTCAGCACTCAGAGAGAATATTTGATTCAGTGTCATCGAGTAAATATCTACATAAAGATGCATAGAGATAAGTGTGTCTTACATGATAAACCAACAAATCAGCATGGTTAATCTAGAAATTTTTATGACTGCAACATTTCCAAAATTAAATAAGATATACTTTAAAATGCACCATGCAAAGTAATTTATAGTAGCAAGATTCCCATTCTCTCTCCTCCATTCTCAGAAGGTGCAGGGCCATTTCTTTCCTGTAATGATCATCTTGGGTAGAGATGGTATTTTACTATTTCAGTCCATTTAATATTAATTGACATGCTCGGGGATATTGCATTAAACCCTAATTTGACCAAAAGGACTTAGCACAAGCCTCCTTTGATGTATAGCCTTATGAAGATAAATTTAGAAATCCTTCTTTTAAATGTAAATACTAAATCAGGCTAGTTAAAATACCAGTTATTTGTTACTAAATCCTGCAGAAACCTTAACTTTGTACTTAAATGATCTCTGTCAGCATTTATATTCCCTCTTCAGGCACACAGAATTCCTGTTGACGTCAGTTATGTCTGTGCAAGATTGCAAGATTAACTAATATTAACCTACTTGGTTATTTTTGTATACAGAGGGATACTTGAAATGAATCCATTTCGTGGAATCATATCCTGTAATTTCCCCTTGATGGGCTGCAACTGTACATAACATCTGGAGTCACAAACAGTATAGTCCCCACAGGTATAGCTCTGCTGGATTTCATTGTTTTCCTGGCAGTCACCCCTCAAACTTGTCATCTGCTGCTCTTGTTTCTGCCTCAATGAGGTGTCCAAAAGAGAGTTAAAAATGAGGCACAACACAAGCAGGTACCCAGTTCCCACTGACTGAGTGTTGGAAATCCACTGGAACCCCACACATGGGTACACCACCCTGGAGTGAGCCACAGGGAGGGGAACAGAGAACTGACACTGAGCATGTCCCTCCCTGCCAGCTGAGCCTTGGAAACATAAATAGGAAGTGGATTTAGACAAAAATGCAAGTGTCCCTGCCAGCCTGCTAAGATCAGTGAGCCTGGCTACTTCCACTCTCCCAAATGATGGGCAGAAGCTGTGCTAAGGAGACCATGGAAGGCTAGTTTGGGACAGAAAACTGCAACAACAAACTGCTCATTGTTTTAAACAGCATTTCAATTGTAGAGTTTCCTTCTTCTGCATTTAGCTGCAGTTTGGCTAACTGTGCTTCAGATGGCTGCATGAAAAGCTAGACTTGTATCCAAAACCAGATTTTAGCTTCAATTAATGTGATTAGTGCCAGCTTCAGACTTGCATGGCAGCTCTGAAAAGTTACACACACCAAACTGTAGTGATCACTCTCATGACCAGGACTAATGTGGTTTAAAGATCACTTACATTTGCATTCAGAGGTAAGGCTCCATGCAATCAGAACAAAACTCCAATAACTGATCAATTCCAGCATATCACTGATAGAAAACCCAAGCCTGGAAAGGCACACGCCACCAGTCACCGTGATATTTTACTGTTTGTGCCAGCATGAAACACTGTCCCCAGCACAGGCTGCAGCCTTGCTGCCGTGGCCAACACCAGATGATTAAGATGTCTCTAAATACTGAATTATATATAGTTCAGCAACACAATATATGTGACCTTTATGCACTGCAACGTTAGACATGAAAGACTCCAGCAGTGAGCACACGCCTGACATGTGCCCAGCCCTGAGCACACCCCAGCCTGCTCCCAGCCTCCTGGGGAACCCAAGCTGCTGCTGGCTTGCAAAGCAGCACAAGGCTGGCACAGGGCAGCAGATGGAGAAGGGGAGTGCAGGCAGCTCTGCATGACCCACACATAGTGGGGCACAAACCAAACCAGCAATGTACATATAAAATTACATCCTTTAAAACCTCACGATGGGAGCGGGGAAACCTCCTCTCTGGTCTACTCTGCCTCAAGGGCTGGAATTCCATGATCAGATGCTGAAGCAGGTTCCTCTCTATGTTAACTGCCTTGCTCTGATACACATGCTGTTCTCTGGAACGGCAAATGATTTTAAACTCTTTTAAAGCAAGGCTTTTGATTACATTTTAGCTACTCTTCACTTTAATGACTGTAAATCAAAGTCACATGATTCTTTCAAAGAATCACATATTTAATCTTTACTATAAAATCTTCTCACTGATTCAAGTGCTCAAAGCCCACAGGGTCACATGGCCAGGGCTGGATCTCACTCGGATTCTTGATTGCACCCCATGCATCCAGATAAGCCCTTGAGTACCTCCCTTCTGATAAGAGCAAGACCATACACCATTCTTCTAAGGACCATTATTAGCATAAGGCTTTATTTTTCATCCCAGACACATTACTTCAATTCCAGAGGTTTACCACCCAAGGGGAAGAAAGAAAGCTAAATACATCCACACACACTGGACAAGCCTCCTGTCAACCTAAGGACTCTGTACACAGAATTAGACTCTGCAGACAGAGAAAATCACAAATATGAGAAGGCAATCAAAAATTGTGAACAGTATCTGAACAATATAAGTCAAGTTTAGGATACACAAAGCTCCTATGTTGTACAGGTCCTGTATTGCATTTTCATGAATGCATTCTTTCAGAGGATCCTTTCACACATGGAGGACATCTCATGTCTTACACAGCCTTTTCAGTCCTTACAGGACTGAGAAAAAGTTGTCAGGAAAAACACAGGAGGTTAGGGAGTGTCTGCCTGAGCACCCACCCAGTGGATGAGGAAATGCTCACAAACACCAAAATATCACTCAGGGTCCTGCAGAGCACACAGCAACTGGACAGGCTGGGACTGGAGCAGGAATCTCTCTTTTCCAGCTGGGACACCTATGGCTTTTGTTGTGACCTTTTTTTAAGTTCCTCTTCACAATGCCCTTGTGAGGATCCAGGTCAAAGCCAAGTTCCTGAGGACTTTCCTGGTACTGAAGCAACCATTTGGGTCTGTTCTGCTCATTTTTCAGTTCCTTTGTCACATGAACATTTTGGGATATATTTCATGTTGCTCTGATTTGAACAAGCCCTGTCTTTTTTTATCTCACGGCAGATTAAAGGTCCATTGCTTCAGTCAGCTCCATTTATACTTCACTGCTTTAATTATAAATGAAAGTTCCCATTATCACAAACTGCCCATAATTACCATGGCAAAGATTTCCCTATATCTGATCACACTATATCTGATCTGATGCTATTAATTAGGCTGTGCTGAGAACCTGACATTTATTTCAAACAGCTGCACTACCAGGGGAACAGACCTAACCCAAACAAGGGAGAAGTTGGGACATTTCTTGGGAAAAATGCCTTATTTCAATATTCTGATTTCTCTTTTCATCACAAATGGCTCCCACTATTTAGCTCTGGCTAAGCAAAGAACTGAATTTGTTACTAATAAAATGTGTCTCCTACCAGAAGGCCATGGGTTCCACATGTGGCAACGCACCCAGAGAAGCAGCGGTGATAGCCAGGTTATTGAGGTATATTGGGTGTTCATATCCTTCTCTCATCCACATCCTCAGCCAGGTGAAAATGCACAGGGTAACTGCCCAGGATTTGTTGCTCCATGGTTTTTTGAGTTCCATCTGGACACATGAACAGAGCTAAAATTCCTTAGGATCTGTTGAGACAAATGTAGATCCAGGTAAGGCGTTACAACAGAAACACACACAAAAAGAAAAACAGGTTTGGGGTTTTTTTCTCTCTCTCATTGGGCAATATTTTTGCAGAGTGAAACATGGTCTGGTCCCAGGAGGAAGTGTGAGTTCCCTGTTTCCACCCACAGCAGCTCAGGACCTGCAGAGCCGTGTGCCAGCAGCTGCACACCTACGGGCACGGGGCTGCCAAGGAGCAGCTGCCAAACAGCATGTGCAGGGTTTAGCAATGGCAGTGACAGACATGGCGCGCCTGCCAACTGCAGAAACGGGGAGCATTTGCCACCAGGCTCTGTTTCCTGGCAGCTTCTACTGTCGAGTGATTTTAGCCCAGACCTGCACAGCTCCCATATCCACTGCCTGGTATAGGAGCAACTTAACAGAAACCCCTGCAACAGCCAGACTGCGCCTCCACCCAGGACACATGAGACAACAGAGAGGAGAAAAGCACAACAGGGTGACACCCAGCACTGCTCTGAGACAGGGAGGGAGCAGGTTTGCTCTGCAGGATCCACAGTTCCTTCAGTGGCATCTCATGAACTAATTTCGCATGGGCCCTACTGAGAGCAATGCTCCTAAAGAGTCCCCTCAAAGGGTATCCCCTACAAGGGAATGTTGTTGCAGGTATAGTGAAAAAATTGTCTTGTTACAAGTCTGGTTTTGCAAGACAGGCTGACAAATTTCCCCCTTTTTCATAGACAAATATACTTTTTCCCACACACACAATGGTAACTTGATGCTTTATATCACTTGTTTACAAACCAGGAAAGGAACTATCCGAAACCACCTACAAGCAAATGTAGCAAAAATTACTCACTGTAATGTGGTCTCCAAATATATCAAAGGAGGAAAACTGGCATTCGTATTGTCCATGACAGGAGTCTTCCATTTCCCCTTGAGTAAGTATATTTCTGGTCAGAAAACCAACCTCTGCCCTCATATCAACACCATCTATGACTTCTCCAATGTGAAGACAAAGTGGGCTGCCTGTGGAAACCAGAAAACTTTTTATTCAGGAGCAACACAGCATCTTTATTATTGAATTGTTCTGAACAAGTATACACCTTCCCTTTAAGCAATCACCAACTCGGGACATGCCAGTTGCTGGTATCTGATCCCAGATCCCAGAGGCTGCTACAAAGGATTTCTGCCTCTGGTAAAACTTTCAAGCTCCAAAATACAGTCAGGGCCTTCAGCTCTCATAAGTGCCTTTGTGTTTATGGGACAAAAACTACTTAAAAAGACAAGTATAGAATGTAAATGACAAGACAAGGTAAATATTTACCACAAATGAGTACCCTGATAAAAATAATTCATACCATCAATTTTCACTTGATCTTTTTCCTTGGACAAGGAAGGAGATTAAACTCTTCAGCCTGATGCATAGAATAATCTGTACTGGCAGTAACAATACCAGCTCACCAGGTAACCAACTTGTAACCTTTTCCACCAAATGATGAATTATTCCTCTGGACACTTCCACTTTAAATGCATTATGAGGCACGCCTGAAAAATGAAGCAATCAATTATTTTTACAGTTGCACATGGCAGAATCATGCAATTATATGAAGAGCATACTGATTTAATTTTGATTTAGATAACCCTGTGCATGATAGACGTGCTCTAGCCATTAAATATGTCAGTGCCATCTCTTTATAGAAAGCCGAAACGTTACTTTGAGAGAGTACTTCTGTTAGCTTGGTCAACATCCACGTGAGCCAAAGACTATGGTATGATTGTCATTGCACTGTTCAGATTCACTGTAGCCAAGAAAAGCAGAGCAAAGCAACAGAAGACGAGCAGTTCTCAGGGAAGACCGAACCTTTTATCCATCCACTGAAAGCATAACAGTGAAACGGGTGTCGTCGTATGTGAGGAACTCTCTTTGAGCTACGGCTAACCCTGTTGTTCCATTCCCCTGGTAGTCCTGCTTATCTTCTGCTATGGAAAGCTGATCCCCTCCGAGGATCCCCACCAGCGCCCAGGACTACCTGAAGGAGACAGGGAAGGAGCAAACCGGTGACATTCCTAGCCCTCCACCCCGCGGAGAGCTTGGGCAGGAGGGAGCGCGCAGCACGGCACAACTCCGCTCCCTCCGGCACGGGTGGCCCGGTGCACCTTCCCCCCCGGGTACCCCCAGCATCCCCCCGGGTACCGCCGCCCCCCGCCCGCGGGCCCGGCCGAGCCCCGCTCCGCCCCTCGGTCGGGACGAGCCCCCGGCAGCTCGGAGCTGTCCATGGTGGCTCCGCTCCTGCCCCGCGCCGCTGCCGCCCCCGCCTCACCTGTAGCGCGGGCGGACGACGGATGGAGCAGCTGCCCGGGCGCTCTCGCAGCAGCAGCAGCGTCTCCACCGTGAGGTGCCGAGTCCCCCAGGGCGGCCGGCACCGCTCTGCCGGGGCTGCCGGGACAGGGAGGCGCTGAGCCCCGGCCCTCGCCCGGCCGTAGGTGGGTGAGGAAGCGTCCCCGCCAGCAGCCGCTCGGTGCCGCCGTCCAGGACGCGCAGGTTGAGCCCGCGGCTGCCCCAGGGCCTCTCGGAGGAGTCGGGGCCGTGGCGGAGCCCCCCGGGATGCAGTGTCCTTTCCAGGAGGGTCCAGGAGCGGCGCCGCCGGCCGCGAGGTTCCAGGATGCCGCCGCGACTCACGGCCACGAACTTCTGCCCGAAGCCCTCCACGGCCGCCCCTCTGCGGCTCGCCCGTACAGTGGGACGGTGGCAGCGCTCCGAGCCGATGTGCATCTCCCCTCCGTCGGGGATGAGGATGTGGCGGGCCCGCAGGGTGACGGGCGGCCCGTGGGGGCGGTCGGCGAACACCAGCTGCCCTGGGAGGCGAGGGGAGCGGAGGGGCTGGGGGCGCGCACCGCCGGACAGGGAGGTGCCGGCAGGCGCGGCCGGGACATCCCCGCAGCAGCCAGGCTCCGGGGCGGGCGGCGGCCCCCCTTACCTCCGGGATACCGGGGGGCTGCAAGGCGGCGGAGCCCTCGAGGCGCAGGGCCGGCCCAGGGCCCGGCCCGGCGGGTGTCGGACCCGGGTCGCCGCGGGCCGAGGTGCGGGGCTATATCCGGGCAGATCCTGCAAGAAACGGGAGGCGGCAGCGGCGGCGGCGTCGGCGGGGCGAGGGGGCCGGAGGGAGCGGTACCGACCTGATGCTGCGGCCGATCGCTGCTCCACGACACGTCCCGCGGCGGCACCGAGTCCGGGACCGCCTCTGGGTCCGGGTCGGGCTCGAAGGGCAGGAGGAGCCGCGGTTCCCCGGGGCTCCCCCGCGGTCGGCGCGTCCCAGGCGGTCCCGCAGCCGCTACCTGCAGCCCGGGGCCGCTGCCGCCCGCAACACGTGCGCCGCGACTTTGCACGGAGCCGGCAAAAGACAGATTCTGCTTTGGATGTTTGGATGGCTTCGTTGTGGATTTTTTTGGGTTGTTTTGGTTTTTTCTTTTCTCCCTTCCCTTAACGTCGCAACGGCGAAAGCAGAACCCCCGTCCCCGCTGCACACAGCCCCGGAGGCGGCGAGCACCACGGCAGCAGCACGGACAGAGGGAGCCGGCGCGGAGCAAACCCAGCGGCCGCTCGACGAGCGGCACCGGCGGGTTCTAAACTTCTCTGCAGACACTTACCTGTCCCGACAGCGCCGACCCTGGACTCTGGCCGCAGCCTCTCGGAGCTGCCGGGCACCTGGCGGGGCAGGCAGGGCAGGGGCAGGCAGGCGCAGGCAGCTCCCGCTCCGCCGCTCCGGCTGCCTCCCCTCCGCCTCCCTTTTTATATCCATCTCCCAACCGCTGGCGGTGCCCGCACTGTTTACAGCGGCTGAGCCGCTGGCTCCTCCCAGCCGGGGACGTTCCCTCCAGCCTGGACGTATATCTACGACCGGCGCCCTGATGCCCCGCTGCCCGCACGGAAAGGTCCTTCCCGGCTCCGGGGGCAGCGGGATCCTTGCCGGGCTCCCCGCCGGTCTGGGCAGACCCGCTAAGCCTCCGGCGGGGCAAAAGGATGCGGCTGGGTGCCAGCTGTCTCTCCATGAGCAGGGAACTGAGGGATCCCAGACCCCAGCTCCTGATGTCCTAACCCGGGGCTTGGCACACCTTGGCCCTTCTTGAGGGGCAGCTGACCCCTCTGTCAGCTTCCCATGGGGGTGTTTCACCCTGTGCTGTCCTGTGTCTGGCAGATCTATGAACGGCATTGTAACCCAGCATCTGCAAAAGCTCCCTTGACAGTGGGTGAGGAGAGAGGTATTTTCCACTTCACCTCCTGTCAGCCTGTACTCAGAGTCTGCAGTGAGATGAAGAGGCTTAGAAACTGCTCTGACAGGACACAGACTTCCTGGCTTGGAGGGTTCCAATCTCAGCGGACATGGCACTGCCTGTCACACCATCACAGCTATCACACCTGGCACTGACCATCCATCACGTGCTGGTTTGCTTTCCATAAACCCCAACATCACATTTTTTCACAGACTCCGAAACACAGCACAACTGAGCTTCTGGGTGACACATAAACACAGGTATCTGCTTTACTGCAGCCACTGCCTCCCTGCCCCAGGGTCATAATCCCTCATCTCCACTCCACAGCCCAACATCCCGAGAGGACAAGCCAAAAGTGGGTAGGAAATGGTTCCAGCCACTACTCCTGCTCAGGGGCAAAGGCAAAGAGATGCAGAGCCACAGGTGCTGTCGGTCTCAGAGACATTTGTGTGCCATCATCTGGTCAAACTGCTCCAATCTGTCACCTCTGAAATTTATTCTGGTGCAGGATTTCTTCTGACAGAGGGCACAAAGACGCTATAGTCATGTTAATAAGGAGCAAGTGCTGTCAGACGAAATATGGGAACAGACTGGAAGCAGGGGGGGTGGGTGAGGGGCACAGCCATGCCCCATGCTCCAGGCAGCAGCTCTGCTGAGGGAGCAACGTTCACTTGTGCTAAACAAAATCCATCCACTCTCTTACACTCGTTCCTGGGAAACAGAGACCTGCTGAATCTGAAGATAAGCATCCAGCCCAGGAAAACAAATCCAGATAACACTCCCTTGTTTCAATACTTCATAAATACAGGGAAACGCTAGAGCTGCCACCTTTGCTACCAGCTGTTCATCCGTCATTTAGTGCTGGCACTTCTATTCCTGTCTCAAATAGCTTTTGTCATTTTCCTTCCAAAAAAGCAGCATTAGTCAGCGTTGTGCCTCCTCCTTATCTGAATATGACACATATGAATGCAGGTCATGGGAACAGAGCTGTTACCAGAAGTATAGGAGGCTTCACTCAGTTTTTTTAAGAAAAAAATCTACTGGTGGAAGTTTCAGGTAAGACAAGACAAATAAGAGTATTTCATCTTAAAACTCACCAAATTCTCTGAACTCAGTGTTTGTAAACGTGCAAAATCTGAAGAGGACCTGAGCCTTTTACATCTTTCAGGGCCCTAGAAATCTCACACATTATTATGTATGTATGTATATTACATTGTACATGTTATTTAAAATATTTACTCCATGCAAAAGATTTCACAAACTTGCAATCTAAATGAAAAGCATCAATAATTAATTGAATACAGTAGAGGTAAATGTAAAGCACTTTGGTTAGTGCTAAGCTTTGTACAGGCCTTACAGAACAATCAGCAAAGCCAAAGTCACTCTTGCTTACCTGGAAGCTTTTCCTGAAAAAGCAACCNAATTAAAAATTTTTTTTTTTTAAAAAATCCATCCTCTCCACCTTTTTTTTTTAATTTTCCCTTCTATTATTTTTTTTTATTTTTTTTTTTTTTTTAAAGAACTACTCTCAGGTGAAAGATTTCAGTGCCATCTCACCCCATATTAAGTTTTCACTGGTCTGAAGAAGAAAATTTCAGACTAAAAGGGACTGAACATATCACCCTATTTTCTAAGTATTGTTGTCTATTTTTAAAGTAAACATAGAAACACCCATAACTATCTGTAGAGTGGTGCTTGGCAGCTAAACTCTTTCCCTTTCACTCTTTAGATTTCATTTTTTCCAAGCTGATTTCTGTTTTGCAGCAGCACTGAGATGAAGTTTACACCACAGCCCTCTGTTACAGGATGCATCCACAGCGTGAGAACACTCCCGCACAACCTCACACCTGCAAATGAGAAATCGTGACTAATGCTCACTGCCTGCGACACACGCCTGGTGTAACTCTTCCTCACAAAAATAACCAGCCCAAGCTCTCCTCTGAGTGTTATTGTGGGTTATAAACTGCAGTTTATTTTGTAACAAACAAAAATGGGTCGTTTTCTGTAATGGGCTGTCTGAGACAAGACAACCTCGAGTGTCTCGTGTCTTGGTTGTGTCACAGTGACTGTGATGCTTTGCCTACAAACACAGCTGTAGCGTTCAATACCAAATATCGATGGCTGAGATTTTAATGGTGAGGCAGGGGCAGAGAACCAAGTTAATCTGAGTGAGTGGCCTGCGGGAATTGACTCGCAGGGCACAGACAGCTCTGTCCAGGGACTCAGCTCTCGCACATGAGTGCAGGGAGTTTCCTCCTCCCAAGGTGATTTTTTTCCCGGGCACACTCCCTCGCTGGGCGGTTTCCTGTTTCCTTCGAGAAAGGAAGGAGGAACGGAGGCAGCATCCCCTGAGCAGCGCCCCGTTCCCACGGAGTACGGGAAGGGCTGCGGGATCACTCCGGCAGTGCGGGCCCGGCGGGCTCGCCGGAGGGTCAGCGCCAGCTCAGACCCCAAATGTGCGATCCCGGAGCCCCCAAGGACACGGACACGGGGGGGACACGGGGGAGACCCGGGGGGACACGGGGGGGGACACGGGGGTGACACGGGAGGACACGGGGCGCGACCGTCCCTGCAGAGCCGCAGGCGGCCGGGAGGCGGCGCCCTTGCACAGCCGCTGCCCCGCGGCCCGGCCGGAGCCCGAGCGGCCGGAGCGACCCTGCCCGTCCTCCAGCGGGGCTGGACAACTTTCACTGGTCCTGGCCATCTTCCACTGATCCTGCCCATCCTCCATCGGTCCTGCCCATCCTCCACTGATCCTGCCCATCCTCCATCGGTCCTGGCCATCTTCCACTGAACCTCCCCATCCTCCAGGGGTCCTGCCATCCTACACTGACCCTGCCCATCCTTCGCTGATCCTGCCCATCCTCCAGCGGTCCTGGCCATCTTCCACAGATTCTGCCCATCCTCTATCGATCCTGCCCATCCTCCAGGGGTCCTGGCCATCCTCCACTGATTCTGCTGGGCGATGAGTGTCCCAAGCCTGGCTGTCTCTCAGCCCGAGCACTGAGTGCAGTTCCTGACATGGTACAGGACCCCCCCCCGTACCAGGCTGCACCCAGAGATGCCCACCCCTCATCTGCCCCACCATCCCTGTCAGCCAGCACCAGAAAACCTTTGAGATACCAAACCCACATCTCCTTGTGTCCTTGTCTCCTAGCAGTTTGTTTATCTCTGGGCTTTGACAGCCTTTTTCTTGGTTTAATCATTTGCTTCTGGTGCAGAGAGAAGGCCTTGGACTGCTGGGCTTGAGACAACACTCCCATATGCCCGAGGAGCTGGAGCATCTTGTATAGCAAGAACGGCTTCACCTTTGTGCTGGATCACCTTGAGGGCACTGATGTGAATTTTGAGCAGATTGGCGTTTTGATCACAGCTACAAAACCAAGAGAGATTCCAGACCAAGCTAGATCCAACAGTATCCATTAAAATATATCTGAAGAGTTGAAGGAATACTTCACAGGACAAGTGCTTTTCTTGTGGCTTCTGGCCCAGGTTCTGACTTAACAAACTTCTCCTGTGATAACTCAAGAGAAAGCTGCTTCTGAACAGGCTGGAAGGTTTGTAAGAGCCCACAGTCCTAGGAAGGGTTTTCTTACTGTGCAAAAGTCTTTATAGTCCATGCCTCACAGAGAACTTCTGGGATTCAGGCTATGTTCTGAAATAATTTCAAGTACAGTGAAACGTATTAAACATAAACAGCAAAGAATCCCAGAGAGTTTTCATCAAAATATATATATGTATATAATTACATTTATGGATGTTCTGCTGCAGCCTTGGCTACAGGTCACTGCACCACTTTGACAAACACTGGATGTTTCAACAGGCCAAATCAAGAGATGTATGATAGATAGGTTTTAGGTACCAAAATGTAACAATGGTTATATACAATTTTTCATTAAAGTACTCTTTAATGATCAGGAAAACTATCTTCATTTATTCATACAAACACTCAAACACTGCACAGATTTGTCCCACCAAAAAAAAAAAACAACTGAACCCAATCACCAAAAGAAAATATACTGTTCCATATTAATTTTTATTAATTAAAAACATATTTTAAAGTTGTTAAAGTTGCTATTCTTGTTAAAGACTTTTTTTCTATGTGATTAAGGAAGGAAACTTTTACACTCCTGCTGAGCTATTTGCACTTTGGGTCCAGCACAGACTATTTTTCCAACAGATATAAACTGGGTTTAAAGCCTCCTAGCCTTCTAGCTGCTCTTTGTCTCTGCCTGCTGATTAAAGCCATTAGTCCGGTGTAACCAGGTGAAGCTGTGGCTGCTCAAAGGCCACAGCAACTCCATCCTGTTGATAAAAAGGTGCAGGTAAGGGACAACTGGGACTCTATGGAGCTTAAATTTTCTTCTAAGGCAGTGCCCCTGTCCCACTCTCCTTCCTCCAGGCTGAGCCCAAAGGTTCAATTTACACTCTTGGAATGGATCAATAAAGCAATTACATGCAACATAAGTAGGCTGGGACTTCATGATAAGTAAGACTGCAAACACGAAAGAGAGCTCTGGTAATTAAAAGGGACAAGGAACCCAAAACTCAGTGGCATATTGCCAAGAGTGTTTGAAATGGTGAATGTTTTAATGTAACAGCACACTGCTGAAGGCTGGAGGTCATGTCCTGGGAGCCCTGGAATGTGACTGAAGCCTTCCCTCTCATTTCTAAGTAGAGAAAAATTTTAGGTTGTTATTTTATTTCCTAGAGGGACATCCCAGATCAGCATGTTTGAGAAGCATTAGGCTTGTTATTTATTTGATTCAAGATTAAAGTTATCAATTTCAAATTAATGTGACTTAGGGTGGAGGGGATTCCTTGCCTATTGTAATTGTATTAGTTAAGCCTTCCACAAATATGTTGGAATTTCATGTATCAAAATGAACATTCATGCCTATAACTCATCCCTGGAATATAACATTGTATTACTTAGCTTAATCCTAACAGAGGAGGATGTTAGACACCCCTACCTTCCCACTAGTCCTGGTCTGAGCCAGAGGGAAAGGGTTTTGGGGCAGATCCAAAGCATTCCTAATGGCACCGCTACGGCAGAGTGACTTGAAATGTAAGTGATGTTAAACCTTTAGCAGGTCTGCAAGTTCCAAGAACAAACTGCCATGGAAAACTTTATTTAGGACGAGCAAACCCATGGATTGATGTCTTCTTAGTTTATAGCAGTTTTTAAACTAATAAGGTCTAGAAACAAAAGGAGAAAATAAACGAAAGACCCACTGCATGCAGTCACCTCCAAAGACACAGCAAACCAAGCCACCTATGTTTGCCTTGAAGTTCAAGTGTAATCCAGAGGCGCGTGTTCCTTCCGCTGCTTCTCCTGATAAAACACGGCTCAGCCGCAGCGGCTCCGCGCCTCCTCCTCCTCTGCCGGGGCAGCCCGGGCGGGCAGCGGGGCCCCGGGCCCGGGCCCGCCCCGAAGGGCTCGGACCGTGGGGGCTGCAGCGGCGCCTTCGCCCCTCCGCCCGCCCCGGGCCGGACGCCCACCACCGTCACCATCCTCACAGCAGCGGCAGCGGAGCGGCCCCGCTGAGCCCCCTCCCCGCCCCATCCCTGGGGCAGCCCCGCTGAGCCCCCTCCCCGCCCCATCCCTGGGGCAGCCCCGCCGAGCGCAGCGCGGCCCGAGCGCCGCTGGGCGCCGAGCCAGGGCGGATCCACCACGGGCACAGCCAGGGCTGGGCCGCCCCACGGCCCGGGGCAGCCGGCGGGGATGCTCCGGCCTCTGGAGCGAGGGAAGAGCAGCCCAGTCCCACGCGGGAACAGCCAGCGCACGATTTTACTCCAGAAAGCGACGCGATGCGCTCCCAGCCCCGCGGCGCTGGGCCCGAGGAAACCCAGACCAAAGCACCATTACCCTTACAGGAACCAGAAGGTAATTTATAATTGATATACAAATGGTGTAGGGGTCTTCTTGGAGTTTCTTTTTTAAGACAGCAGGCACGTCACCCTTACACTTTCTGCAAAATTGATTACTGCAGAAACTCATCTGCAAAACTGACCATGGGCAGAGTCAAAGGAGCAGGGTTCACTCTCCTGCTGCAAGGACCAGCTCCTGCTTTCTACTCTTGTACCAAAGTTATGAGACCCAAGTGCAACTCCTGCTTTGAAATTCACCCATCTGACCTCAGTATTACCACCGGATTGGAAAGCAACACAGACCCAGCGGGGAGTTTCTGTGCCTGACCTCATTCCCAACAGTGGAGTGCCCACCATCAAAGAGCCACCCCACCCTTACCCAGCTGGAGTACAAACGGCTGCATTTGAGCTACATTTCAGAGCTAAAATGTTTGGAGAATTCCACATAGAAGGGCATACCGAAATGAGTTAAATGGGCTTAACTGAGATCATTAGTTTGCTTTCACAAGAATAGAGCTGGGGAAGAAAGTGTTTTCCGAGTGAGAACAATCAAGTTTTACGGCTGAAGGAATAACCAGAGAAGCAAGTACATTGGGTCTCTACTTCTATGTTTAGCACCATTTAGAAAAAGCAAATGCGATACAGAGTTTATAGATGTGTACAATGCTAAGCATAAATACAGGTTTGGGTATTTAGAGTTCCAGGGTCAGCACCCTGAGCAGAGCTGGCACAAGTTACAGGAGTGACATGGAAAAACCAGGAACAAAACCGCAGCAGAGGTGACACAGGTAACAGGCCTCCATGTGAGCACAAGTTAAATTTGTAACAGTTACATAAATTTTAAAAGGATACATATCAGACTCCTTGGAAAATGACACCTTTGAAGCTGTAACAAATATTCTCCTCTGGCTTTCCCAAAGTACAAACACCGGACAACTACTGATAGTGAACAGATGTACCACATCTTGCCTTCCTTCAAACAAGATCTACATCACCTGTGGCTGCACTACATGAACAAAAATGGTCAGTCACACAGGAAAAACAGACAGAGAACCCTATCAACAACAAAATGTTAACTCACACCTTTGGGAGACCCGTTGCATAATTTATCCAGGCACACAGAGCCATTTTTACAGTGACACCTTGATAGCTCTAAAATATGCATAACAAGTTCTTGTAAAGGCCCACATTGTACATTTAAATCACAGCATGTTAGCAGTTTGCTGGAACAAATTATTTTTTTTAAGACCAAAATTTGTTTTTCATAACCTCACATCATCACCTTTCCTACAATTTAAAAATTAATTTTTATTTTTTTTTAAAATTTAAAATTTTTTTTCTTTAAAATAATGAGGACCTGAAATTCACTGTCATGGATGAAACTGCATCTTCATGACATGGCCACATTTTTTTCAACTAATAGTTCCAAGGTTGACCAGCAGTGTTTCGAAATGCTTGAAACTGGTACGAGTTTACAATACAAAGCAGATTACTATTAGCATTTATTTTGTGCAAAGCACACATCAGAAAATTACAAAAAAATCATTTAAGAACTACCGGATGAGAATAGGGCCACAAGGAAAATTATTTAAGGGAAAAAACAGGCTAAAAAAATTACTGAATTAAAAGAGAAGGAAGAGGATCCATACCAGTGGATCAATGATAGGTCACTAACGTTTTAATTAAGAGCAAAACATCTGCATTAGTTTAATGCAGATGAACTTCACAAACCAAACCAGTCAATGCAGAAGCCAGAAGACCGTGGCCCCTCTGAGAATTAGGTAAGCAGGAATAGGCAAATAAAAGATAGTACAAGTGGAAATCCATGCTCATTGTGAACATTGTGAACTGTGGCTGTAACTGCAGAGACCATGGGATGTAAATAATAATGCTGAATTCATATTCAGGGTTCTCATTAACAGGGGAGTACTGGCAAAAAAACAAAGCAAATGCAAAGACAAGTCACAAAATTACTTCAGGAGTTGGAAAAGTAGTAATTAAAAATCAATTTATAGGGAAAAGGTTAGAAGTATCACTTTGTTTAAGTAATAGGGTAGGAACAGAGGGTCATGAGGAGAAGAAATGTTGCAGGCTGAGGTTTCAGACCAACATAGAATTCCATGTGGGTACCAAAAAACGAGAGCTAATTTGGTAAAAATCCCCCAAGTCACCACAAGGACAGGCTGACCCTTTTAACAGTATCTTCAATACCTGTACCACACACAGCAGCTTGGTTTCCACAGGGCTACAGTCCCAGGAAGAACACATGTAGGAATGGAAGAAAACCACTGTGGATTTGTGAAGATACAGTAAATATAAAAATCCGTAATATAAAATCAGACAAGTATCTGAATATTTATTTAAAATACAGGAGGGAAGTGCTGAGCTTGAGGTGGTGATTGATTAGGCAAAACCTGACAATTTTGGCTGGCAGAGTCACCAAGAGGGCCCTGCTGCTTGGGACAGTTAAAAGCCACAACTAGACAACACTGATGCCCAGATCAAGAGTCTAAGGACCTAGGTGATGCGGACCAGGATGCACGTTCCCATTTCACTGGAAGTGAAAACACAAGTTTTTCCCCTTTTGCATTAATAGGGCCAAGGCAATAACCAAAGACAACGCACACTTGCAGTGCTGAAAATTAACTGCAGGCCTGTTATAGGAATTCCTAACAATTATGTTCAAATATTTCTTCCAGGCAATGAATCATGATTTTTAATTTCTTAGAACCAGCTGAACACCATTTAAACATAACCTCTTGCCCAGTTGGTTTACATACCCAGCTTACTCTATCAAGTAATGTTATTACACTTTCCTCATGTATGGAAATTGTGCACCAAATAAGATTCCAAACTTGAGCAAGCTCTAATCCATGCATCCTTTATTCCATTACAATCACTGTGTTGCTTTCTAGCAACAGGACACAAACTGCAATCAATCGCGATCAATTTATACAACAATCTGAGGCTTACAGTACATTTAAGGCCTTTAAATTTGGAAAAATTAGACCTATCCTAGTAGTGTAACAATTTTTAAGTGTTTTGCATTTCTGATGCATAATCTGTGCGATTCCAGTGTCAAAGAATCAAATTACTTCTAAACTAAAAAGATCAGCTCAATGAAAATTTAGTTACATAATTCATCAAAACATAAATGTGTAAATTTTTTTTTTTTGTCCTGGAAACTTTATAAAACTTTAATAGCAAAATAATATAGGGATAAAAACATATTTTAACAAAATGTATTCAATCATATACAAACCAGAATTTTGCAGTTTATTGTAACTAGACTTAAATTAAAACTACCAATTAAGAATCTATGCACAATGTAAATTCAAATATGTACAGTACTTTTAAAAAGTCTACAGGAATGCTTTACAGAAGGAAATGTCTGTTATGGCTATTATTCAGACAATCTGAATATTAAAATGAGTTTTCTAGTAGTAAATTTACACATTTATTTTTAAACAAAAGCAGTTTTGTCCCTAGATCCTTTAAGAATATTCCAGTTATGTTTATACAAGTAATGGAGAGGTCGTTACAGAGTTTAGCCCCATATAGTAGTTTGCTTATTTTCAGGTAAAAGTGTTTTTAAATAATTTACTTGGGAAGATCAGTAAGTTAACAAAAGAACACTAGGAGGGAGGAGAGGGAACTTCATCACAATAACTTTCCAGTTACAATACCACAGCTAGAAACTTCACAGAGCAAGTACTCCCTTAGATTGAACCCATGATTGTTCTGAACAAGCTGTAGCTCATAAAAGTTGTGTTCTCCACTCTGAGAACACGGTGGGGAAAAAGTCTTTGTAGGACAGAATTATAAATGATCTGAAGTGAGACACAGAAAACTGATCTTCGATTAATACAGCACTAGGTAAAAAGTCTCCCCATAAGCAGCTAGGATTCCCACTTCCTTCAGGGCAATGAAGCTAAAAATTGTTGGAATTACAGTAGTTGACCATATTTGTGTGCATTAGTAGAATCATTTCCAGATAGAAAAGACAAATTTCATCAGATGTTTGATTAGAACACCCTCAAGACAGGGCATTTCTTCATAGTATAAAGCTATTACAGCTATCCAGTTAAAGCATGTGCAAAAACAGGTAATTTCTTCCGTTCACAGTAACTGAGGTAAGATCAGGTAGGCTTCTTCAGGAGTTGGGAAGTTCATGAGATATGAACTGTTTTAGTCTCTCTAAGTACTGTGCATAAAGCTCTATGTCATTATGCCCAGCCCCTTCCACCCAGAGGGGCTCCACTGCTCGTGGACATCGCTCGTACATGGCCAGGCCATGGGAGAAATCGATCACCTCATCTTCGGTACCGTGGATGACCAGCACAGGAGAGGTCACTTTAGAGATCTTGTCAATGCTGGCGGAAGAAAAAGAAAGACACAGCTCAGTTTGGGGCTTTCAGTTTCACATTATCAGAGAAAGCAAGCTTAACTGTTGACACACAACCCAGTTACCACCGCGTGTTTTTAAATGTCTGCAGAGCACTGGAATTGCGCACAAGTGACATGGGACAAGGCTCATTCCCAAAGCACACGTGTGAAAAAGGAGCCTGCACTGCATCACCACCATCCCACCAGTGCTAACAACAACAACCTCGAGTGGGCAGCATGCAAATAAAGTTTGGCACCCATAAAACCCCACCAAAACAGTGACTGTATCTGTCACACAAAGCACTGTGAGGCGAGTAAGATTCCGTGGGACATTCTGCAAGCATGGACTCTTCTCACATGACACATTATCACCTTCCAATTTAACAGCTTAGGAACCAATTAACTACATTCCAATCATAAGATTTCATTAACAATTTAAAAAAAAAAAGAAAAAGGCCTTGGCTCATGGAGCTTGAACCTGTCTTTGAACCCCCAAATTAGGCAGATTCAGCTAAAGGAAAACAATCTGTTTTAAGTCCTGATTGTTTAAGTTCAAACAATGAAATAGAAAACTGTGGGAGAAGAGCATTACACAGGGATATTTAACTGCAAACCACAGAAATCACACCTTTACTTTATGTAACCAGCCCCTCAGCCAGCTGTGACTGCAAAGCAGCCTTAGAGTAACATTTTTTCCTTTTGTCCAGCTACCTTTAGCAGACCAATATAGCTTGAGACTACCTGTCACAGGAAAATGGGTTCTGAGGGAAGGGAAGAGTGACAAAGGCACCTTCCCACCTAAGAGGTCAGGCCACAAAACCCCAATTATGAAGCATCCTGGTAGCACATGAACTTAGAAGCAATGAGCAGCAGCTTTCTCTGACTCTCCTCACACAGGCCCCAGCTTTTATTTCCAGACAGCCATTTCATGCTGGTAGTTATCAATGATTCCAAATCTGTGTTAAAGACACCACGTGCTAATGAACTCTCAGCTTCCTACCAGCTCCACCAACAAATGGAGGAATGTGGAAAAATGAGTGCTGGTACTACTCAGTTTAATGGGAGGACAAATCTGTTTCTTTATGGTAGCTAATAAAAGGTGTTTGGATCTTTCTGCTCCTGAAGAACAAGAAAGCAGGCAATTTTGGCCTGACCATTGATTTTACACAGTGATCAAGATAGCTTAAAATGATTTTAAAAATACAGTTGCCAGCATACCCTGACTTAAAAACAGGTTCAAAAAAGTTTTATGAAAATATAAAGTTAACTAAAAAGATGTAAACTGAAGCACTATGCCTCACACTTACAAACCTCAGAATTCAGTATTCTAGAGAACTGCCACTGGTATTCCAGTGAACAGCTGAGTGTAAACACATTTCTGTCTCTATACATCTCAAAAAACCCCTCAGGTTTCATGCCATTTAAGGTACTATTTAAAATTAAAATGAAGCCTTATTTCACTTTTCCTCTGTGGAACTTGAGCTGTGTGCAACTATGCTGAATAAAAAGAAAAATCCCAACATAAAAGAGGCATCAGAATAATGCAGATTTTGTTTTTCCCCATAATTTTCATCCCAAAGTTGGTATCATAGCCAAATGTAAATACCTTATAACCAATATGCTGTACAAACTGAAGTTTTAAGCCCATGAAAAGTCTGGTGTAATAGGCCTATCAGCTACAGAGACGTTTATGCATAATTTTTGTGGCTAGACACTAAGTTCTCATTTATTGTAGGAAACCCCTTTCACTTCAGTATTCATGTAATGAAACAAATTTTTTTTACATATATTCACAGACCATTAAGCCAGATAATATTTATATTTTCAGAAAATTGGAAGGCGTCCCATTGCCAACTCAGCGACTCATAAAGCAGTATTTAAACTGCACATTAGCCTTACTTAGTATTCTCAGCCACACAGCTCTGCAGCTAGAAAAATCTACAGAGACCAAATTCTCATGGAGTCCCAACATAAAATGCACATAATAGCAACTCACTGTAGGTGCATACAGAACTATTTTGTTTCCCACTGTGAAGACAGACAGTTGAGCTGCACGCATTCATAAAGTGCACTGCTGTTTATTTTCACTGCTCCCAGTACCAGGGAAGTCAGACTGACAGCAATGAACAGCTCAGTAGGGCAAGAACAAAATACTCAAGTGCTACAGCATATCTGCTGTCACTGTTCCCCTTCCCACTTTTCTTTTTAAAACTGTTATTTGATTTGGCTGGTAACAGCTAATCACTGTTACTTCTGTAATCAGAGCTGTGTTTAAGGCTTTGTTTTTTCCCCTCTTGCAGAAGCATTTGTAAATATTGGATTTCAGGTTTGAGAATGATGAATGAGCTGGAGAATAAGTGCTTCAAATTCAGTCTGCACCTCCAACAAGTTAATTAATTAACTAATAATCTGTTTGACAGGATTCTAAATGTGGGGACTGTGAGAGCCACTATTACTTCATTGCCATTCCTTCTAGGTGTTCTGGCATACAGATTTATACCTACGGCCTCCCACAGCTGCTAGTTTTAACGTGTTGTAACCAAAATAAAACAAAAGTAAGATATGCAATGAACACTCCTTACGATACTTCTCACAAGCATGACTCTCTGAAGTAAAGCCAAGTCTTGACCAAGACTTCAGTGAGTGTCTGTTTTATCTGCTCCCTTCCAGGACCACTAAGCTTTTTACTTGTGCTTCCCCCACTGCCCTGCTATAGAGAGACTGGCTTCCCCTCTCATGTTCTTTCATAACTTAAACTGGATCAAATGAGAAGTTCTAAAAGATTCCTAGAATATCTGCTGCTCCCATGACCTCTACCATTCCCAAATATTTGGGTACTCCAGGCCTGTTGCAATTGTTTTTATGGTGAAAACTAGACTATAAAAGCAAATGTTTTATCTTTAAACAGCTGTATATAGTTTTCTAGAGCTTCTTAAAACAAGCTCAATCTTCTAAAAGATGAGATAGGGACTTCGTTTTGGTCACAAAATCAGGTTCCTCCAAGATCCCCACTAGGGAGGAACAAACAGAAGTCTCAGTATCTACTTTTAAACACCTACAGAGCAAGGTGAGTATAGAAAACCTCCCCTGCAGCACTGATACGTACCTTGGGAAAGCATCAAAGCAATAGGTTTTCCTGGTGTCAGGAAAAGCTACCCGTAGTCCAGACATCAGGGGAGAATGGAGGATCACAGCTGCACACTCGTACCGAGATGCCAGGTCTACTGTAGGGACAGTACCAATGCTCTGACCATACAGGATAATGTTCTCAGGACTCACACCATACCTGCACAGGAAAGAAAGATCCCTTTAAAACAAAAAAGCCAAAACACATTTCACATCAATTTCATATCACAGATGCAGAAACTAAACCAACAAAAGCAGAGGGGGATAAACCCAAAGCATCCCACCTTATCTGTAGTGGGTCTTTAAAAGCTATTCCTAGGAGACATGAGCTTACAAGTTTAAATTTTGAAACAGTCCTGCAAAGTAAACAACCCAAATATTACACAGGCTGAAGAGAGCTGTCCTCAAAGAAGGAATGGCAGTTTGGTCATTAATCTTCACCTTTTCAGGAACAACTCTTATCTTTCACTCCACAGCACAGCAAATTATAAATGAGACTTCCACCTCCATCCAGAGTCACTCTCAGGAATTTCAACTGGATGTCCCAGAAGCTAACAGCCCTTTCACCATTAAAAAAGACAGTTATTCCTCTGCCCACCTTAAATTCCATGCAGTTGGAATAAGAAGACAAAACTGCCTTGTTAGTGACAGCAAAGACAACAGGTCTGTTCATTTTTCCAGTTACTGATCAGTATAAAATAATCCTCAATTTTCTTTGCCAGTTTAAAACATGTCAAGGTTGTTTTGCAACTATAAAAATCCATCATTCCACAAAATGCAGGGTTCATAGCAAGTCCTGGATGGCTCCCCAATATTCCCATCCAGTCTATGAAACTGTCCCAGCCCGTGTGCTGCTTCACACTGCAAGAAAACCTGAGAATGAAACTAATTCAGTTTTCATTTAATGTATGCAAAATAGAAAGGAATTTGGAAGGGGCACAGAAGGAGGTGACAGTGGATAGGAAGAAGTGAAGAGCATTTGACCACCAGAACTTGTTAGGAAAGCTGCAAATCAAAGCTCTTACTCAATTATAAAGTATTTACCCAGAAGATTTCTGTTACCTCCACCTCCCATTGCAATGGAATACGGAACAGAACACATTTCTAGCAGGAAATAATTTGTGCAAAACATGTCTTTTTGACAGTCTACACCATTCACAGTCCTGTGGTGACTGCTGTGACAACGAAAAGCAAATCCTGCAGTTTAGGTTATACCCCACATACACCTGGAAGGTTTGAATTTCTTTGCAAAGCTGCTTGCAAGATTTGTAGCAGGTCTGGAGAGTACTCGACTTTCAAGCAGCTAAATGATTTGGTATGCGTCAAAAGAGATAATTACAATAGAAGAAAGATCAATTAATAATTAAAATTAAGAATAATCCAGTACTAATTGTCCAATTACAGGCTGCCAGGATTGCCTGGTTTCATGATGAAGTATAACTAGACTGGATTGTAGCCTCTGTGAAACTGAAATTTTCTTAATATTTTTATACTGCTGAGCATAAGGGTGCTTTTGGCATCTACTGTTATATGAATAAGCAACTGTATAAAAATATCTCTCAGGAGTAAAATTGTATCCTCTTGGTAACCAAGCAGCAGCTGATGCTGGCGGTCTGTCACCACAGCCTGATGTTTTTGAAGAGATGTTGTGCAGCTCTTTTAGCAGATTTTCTTTCTCCATAAGTGTCAGATAAGGTCCAGCCCACAGCAGGGCCTGGTTGACTCCCTTAACAGGACCTTGGAACAAAGTCCTGTCTTCCCAGACTTTGTTCCAGCTGCTGGGTGGGGAGGGCTGGAGGCATGCACCCCAAAGGCACCACATGCATCCAGCCTATCTGCCAGCTGTTGCATCATATTAAAGACAGGCAAAAATGCATCAGCATCAGGGATATACAAGAAAAGAGGACTGGAACGTGATCGCCTGCATGGCATTTCAGTGGGCATGGAATGATATTAATGCTGGTAGGTTTTGCAATGCCATCCTGAACTGTGGTATCATGATAAATGTGAAGTTGCTTTTCTAAAAGGTTTACAATATAAGCAAAATGTGGAAACAGATGTTTGAATGAGAATCACAGGATAACAGGACAGCACAGGGTGTCAAGAGAATTCAAGACATCCAATTGCCTCAGTATGACAATTTTCTCCAACACTGATCTGCTTTAGACTCAGTGCTTTTGGTGTTACTTTATTTCTGGAAAGATCTCATATTGTAAGGGGAGTACCTGCTGTTGTGGCAATAGGTACTCTAGAGAAAACTCTGTTTCATAATATGCCAGGTAAAGTCAGATACAGTCTATAGCTTCATTAAAAAAGCCCAGAGATACGTCTACACTTAAAGCAGCCCTTCATGACTACAGCCATTCAATATCCAACTCCACAGAAAGGAAATGTGACAATCTGGACAAAATGAATAATTGTAAAAGGGTATTAGGACACTGCATTAGAGCACTCAGCCTATCATTAGGTCAAATGTCTTTTCTGCTTTACACTCCTACTGACTGACAACTAAAACAATCTCTGGGGTTGTTTTATTTCGGGGCAGTTCCCCTTTTCAAGACAGAAGAGTTACTGTAACAGATTTATCTTTTTAAGCCCTTTACCATTAGGTCATCACTCAGCAAGTGAGACATGGAGCTTATCACAAACATCAGCAGAAACAGCTACATGTAATATTTATTTATCGTGAGGCCAAAGGACACAGGACAACTCATGAGCAAAGGCCATGAATAATTGAGCTGTGCAAGGTCCTCAGAGCTGAGGGCCAGGGCTTGGCTCTGTGATCCTCTGCATCCTCACAAATGCTGCCCAGTGGTGACTCAGCCCAGGTACAAACCCACCTGGGGGCTTGATCTTTAAAACACAACATTCTTAAAGCAGAGGCTGGATCCCTCCCTCACTCTCTGCATATTTCCTTGTATTAGATCCTTGCACAACAGGAGCAGTGATACAGAAAGTGAAAGAGAAGAGGGGAAGAGCAAACATGGGTAAGAAGGCAGCAATGAAAGGGAAACTGGGAGACAGAAAAAGGGAAAGAACATGGTAGAAAAAGGCAAAAGACACTCTGGAAAAAGAGGAATCCTGTTACAGTCTGCTCTCCTATTAAGGAAGAAAGTCTTTCCACCAGCTAAACAGCAGCTCCTAAAAATAACTTCCTTGAAACACACAAGCTTTGGTCTCTGTGGAAACAGAGCTCCATCCGACGGAGCAGGAGAGCCAAGTAAAATTTCTGGATATGCTTGGGCACTTCTCCTGTGAAGCCCCATCAGAGAGTTCTAAACAAACAGGGCAACACAGCAATGTGGAAAGCAGCCTTCAGCAAAGCCAAAGCAGGAAACAACTCAGTTGCCGTGGCCATATGCAAAACTCTGCTTCGACAAAGGCGGGAAAAAAGAGAAGAAAAAAGCACAGGTGTGCTTTTTTCCCAAAGGGAACTCCATTACTGAGAATATACATTTATACAGCTCCTGCTGCAGAAATGATGCAAGCATTTCTGCTCTCCCTTACCCACAAACACAGGTGGCAAAGCTCAAAGTTCTCCAGCCTATTCCGGTCTCAATAACCCACATGTACATGGTGTGGCTTACACATTTCATTTGTGTGTGAAGAAAAAAAACCAGCAAACTTCACAAGCAGTACAGCTCTCTGTACCTAGAGCTTCAGGCCAGGTCCAGCTAAAGCCCCAAACACCCCACAGTCCATAATAACAGTAGTTTGGGGTTCATCCCCCCCCCACCCCCGTGTTACTGCATCAGTAAATACAAATGAGGTTTACCAGCAATTCTGGTCTCCCCATGCTAGCATGAACTACGTGCACAGAAGCTGGTTATTAAGAATCCACAGCCCTGACTCTTCTACTTATTCCTTCACAGAGTAATAAGAGACCTCAGTCATGCCAGCAGATCAGTGGGATGCAGGAGACTGGGAATACTGCTGACAGAGAGCACAGCAAAGGAGGATGAGACACCACTTCTAGTTCCTAATGGCTCGGGCCATGTCCCTCCTCAGCTTCCTCATACAACACCAATGATGGCATCAACTGCCATGCAAAGCACCTCAGACTTCCCGGATGACAGCACTATGTGCAAACTATGTATTATCTCAAAGCATCTTCAATTATGAGCCTAAGATACTGAATCCCTCCTCCCCCCAGGGCTCCAGCCTTGAGCCATAGAGCTGGAAAGTTTACCATTGCTATTTTTACCCTCTCCTTGCTCAGTGGAGAGCACCAGTGGAATGCTGCTGTGGGGACTCCAGACATGTCACAGCTGAACCCCTGCAATGTTCATGGCCAAGGCTGCCAGTCCTCAGAAGCGCCAAATACATATTCATTAATGAGGCCAGTTCCTTTTACAGGCTTACTGAATCCATGAAGTTAACCTCACCTTGTATTTTCAGTTTAAATTTTTATGATATTTGCTGTCCCATTATCCCATACCTGAAGAGGAAAACATAGAGAGCAGCCTGTATACAGAAACAGCAATAAATTAGTTTTCAGAAACTGCATGTGCAGAGTACTTGGATGGCACAAACCGCACTCCATAACGCTGCTGAGACTTAGTGTTTAACTGCTACTAAGCTGGGCGAGTTCTTCCTTACAACACATAGAGTACATAAATTTACAAGGCCAGGAAAATGAGGTAAGAAGCTCCTGCATTCTCACAAGGGGACTGAGCCTGAAACTGGGCACTCCCCTCCCCAGCAAACACCAATGAAATAAATCATTTTCAAGACACAAAGAAAATCCAGCATGCATCAGGAATAACACAAATCATGACCCAGTTTGGAGGAAATAGTGACTTCTAGAGTACCTTTACTAGAACATCCATGTGCTCAGCTCTTCGTAACCTATTCAGGTCTGTTTCCCTCTGTTTACACAAACCCATTGGTCGCAAAATACTATTTATCACCTTTTCAACGTGCACTATCTCTAAATTTAATAATACAGAGAAATTTAAATCACTTGTTAAGAACCACAGATAGGTATTCTCTAGCATCATTATACACCCCCATAAGATATCCATAAGATATCCATGTACATTTTCAGAAATAAGTGGCTATTTAATCCTGTATGAATCTAAAAATCTAATTTTGGGGGGTAGAAAGGAAAACAAAAATCCTCATTTAAGTCACACATGCAGATTGCATACATTGAGTATGACTTTATGTTGCGTGACTTTTACATTAAAATAAATCAACACTAGCAACTTAGTCAATAATGATTTTTGCAAGAAATTTACAATATCAGAACAAAACACTGAATTTTGCATTGTGCTTCAGCAAATACCACTCCAGCACGTCAGCCAAAATAACAGAGAAATTACAGCAGATTTTTAGTCTAAATGCCAACATTAAATTGAGAGGAAGGCATTAGATTAAAGATTTTTTTAGTTAACTGTAATAACTGTCAAATGAGAAAAATCAGATTTTGAGATTCACAGGAAACCCTGGCACACAAAAAGTGCCCCTGTGCCAGTTTCTCCAGTTTCCTTGAATTCACACAAACATAGGTCTAAAATTCTTCACTGTTTTACTGACACTGACTCCTTAAATCATGAGATTTCCTCCTTCTCTACCTTCTTTCTCTCCAGACCTACAAGTACTATGCAATTCAAGCTCAGGTAGACCACACTCTATTTCACTTCCCATTTTCATGGAGCCAAGAGCCAAAACTGGGTTATATTCTGGCTTATGATGCCGCAAAAGAGTGAGACCAATTTCTGTGGCCTATGTCCCAGCACACCATCACAAGAGCAGGCAAGTAATTCCACAAATGTGTTCAGTCTCAAAATAATTTAAATGGTTGACAGAGAAATTTAATCAAGGACTCCACCACAGTTTTATATCACTATTACTTTACTACCACACCAGAGTCATTTGATTATGCCATGGAGAAACTCCAGTGCTAACCAGTATAAGCTGAGAGTGGAATTACAGAATGAACCTATGACTCTTGAAAATGCCCTCTTACGGGCAATTTTGGAAGTCATTAGCAAATATCACACTCCTACAGGCTTGCTGGACTCTGGGACTGCAGCACTAATCCAGTCAGTGGTGTATCAGCTCCTCTTTTCATATCAATAATAAATGGATCAAATGAAAGCAACTTCTGGGCACTTCTGAGGATGATGATTTGCCTACAGTAACTTAATTATACCAAAGCATGAAATCACTGCAACTGGTTCTTGATTACTGTCCTGTGACAATCAGTGATCTGTCATCCAACACTGAGAACTGTGCTCACAGTTCAACCAAGCCCTAATAAGGATATTGAGTATCACTGGAGAGCTCATGACAAAAGCAGGAATCTACACGCTGCTGAGTAGTGAAGCCAGTGCAGGTTTGCCCTGAACAGCCAGTGTAGGTAAAGGTAAATGGTATTTCATGGCATTCTCTAGTATAAACTGTAATGAGATTACATTTTAAATTAACTGAATTATGCCAATCTGCACTGAGTGGCTTTGAGGTGACAGCTGGATGACTTTTTTTTATTCCGAATAATATTAATTCGTCTAAAAATTGTTCCTTTTTGAAGTACAGCCTTAAGTCACCTTTTGTTCATCTGTCTCAAACATAGGCTCCTGAAGTTGTCATGTTTCAAAGTGGGAAACACCTTTTCTGACTAAAGTAAAACTGCACAGGATTCAGAGCAAGCCAAGTGCTCTTGAACAGTAAATCCACTCCCCTCCTTTTTTCCCCTCAGCTTCACCATTATAAGGAATTTCCTTTTCCCCCAGGCAAAAAATAGGCAATCTGTGTTTCAAGATCTATTTATGTCTTTAAAAAACTAAAAAGCAAAACCTCCTTTGTTTTATCTTGTACTGAGGACTCAGCTGTATTTATAACTTTTCTCCACCACAATAACCCAGCATACTGATTTTGGTGTTCGGCTTATGATAGATTGCTCATTTGTCTACCACACGAACTAGCAGTTTTATGTATAAACAACAAACAGATTTGGAACAGTTGCTTCTGCCTGACTGAGGCATTGTTGGGGTGGTTTTTTTGTTGTTTGTTTGTTTGGTTTTTTATTTCCCTAGATAGTAGGGAAGCAGGAAATAGAATTTTCATTAAATGTGCACTGAAATTTAAGCAGGAACTTGTGCCACAGGCATGCTGATGTAATAGAATAACTTAGCCCCTACAAGCATTAATTCTTTCATATTGAGTGAAAGCGAGAAGGCCACTGACAAGCAAAAAGGACTCTCGTAAAACATCCAAGAAAAACCAGCAATGATGTGGATCAGCCATCTGTTGAACTCCTACCTCCACCATTCCACTGCTTTATGACAAAAGGACAATAACATTCCAAACTCAGTGCACACTCATGCAATGACAGGGAGTGAGCTCCTTCCTAAATTAATTCCTAAATAGTCACCTCTAAATGTTGGGGGTTGTTTTATTTCTCTAATCATAGGGGCAACTACAAACCAAACCCACTCTAAGTTGAAATACAAGAAGGTAACAGAAGTAGGACCTAAACACATGGATATATTCAAACGTAATTCCCACTGCCCCCCACTTCCTTTGCTTTAGCACCCTTAAAAATCAACTGGAGTTCTGCAGACAGCACTGGCACAAGATCATAGTTTTGAATTTGAACAAACATGGGAGCTCTCTACTCATCATAGTTTCCTGCTTCTTCCAAAGTGCTTTCTTACACCAACCTTCATTCACACCATTTAGTCCCGCGACACAACAGGTAAATGGCACATAAAATGAATTTTTTACTCCAGTTATTTTAAAAATAGAGCACTGGAGTTAACTTTCATGAATTATTTTGCATTTAATTAAGATGGTCTGTAGCAAATAAACCTGGAATACAGAAGACTGCAAACTTCTCCTGGCCGCTGAGCACTATCTTTATGACCACAGCATCAATAATTCACAAATACTCAGTCAGCTACTTCTAGTATATATTCTTACAGCAAGCAGGGTACAAAACCTATACAGTCATTCTCTGAGGTACATTTAAATAAACTGAGACAGCAGGAAAAATTCAGCTACTTTCACAGAGCAGCTGAGTCTATAGTATCTTCTGAAGGAAACCATTATCTTCACCCTCAGTGAAGACGATGGTTTCACCCATTCACCCATTTCACTCCTTCACCCTTCTATCTCACTTCTCTCCTGCTGGGGCATTTTTACTTCAACTGCACACATACCCTATGCTCTAATACAACAGAGCTAAGACAGATGAGTGTACTCACAACACTTGATGTGACATTAACACTTCGACCATCTTTTTACTATTGCAAAAAGGCTGCACTTTTGGGCATCCTACACTCAAAACCTGAAAAATAAGGTAAACTACTCCCTAAAATTGTGCACCTAGTAAGGGTCGTTATGAAAAACAAGAAAGATTTGATTATATCCAGGTACATTAACACATTATCTTTTAATGTAAACACTTCAGTTAAAACAAGTTCGTGTCAACTAACAAAGAAATTGATTCCCTAGGAGACATTAAGCAAACCTGAGTGCAAATACTAATACCAGTTATGCATTCCCACAAGTTTTGTGCTTTTATAGCTGTTTCTTCGATTTCAACTACTTCCAAACTGGAGAGCCTTGCCTGACTCCTGAGGCTGAAATTTCACAGTGAGTCAATGCATTTTGGCTCACCTCCCAGGCCCATCACATAACCCTCCTCACCAGCCTTGGCTCAGCTGGGAAACTGAGGGTTTACAAGCCTGGAGGAAACAATCTTGCAGCTCTTCCACAGTTCTCAAAGCATTTTTGTTCAGAGGCACTGTCTTCTTCCACTATTTCCATCTGTTCACTGAACCCCTCTGACACCTGTCTGGAGCATCAGGACTCCTCACATCAAACACCAACTTCTGGATGTATTTCCCTTACCCTACACACCTAAAGCACCAGGCTGAGGTGAGGCCACCCTGCTGTGGCACTAATTGCCATGAGCTGCACCTTTGCAAGGCTTAAACCTCTGACTCATGAGCTGGGATTATTCCAGGGAGGAGCACAGTGGCTTTTGACCAGAGCTGCTGCCTGTCCCACCCATCTCTGACATTTCTCCCCCTCCACCAGCTACAGCCCAGCTGCCCACAAAGCAGGGAATAACCTCTCCAGTGCACAAACCAGGACAGGCAAGACAAAAAGAAATGGCTCCAGCTAAGTCTTCTTTCAATGTACCAGGCTGTTGTATCTGAAAATAGCTGTCACTGTATAAGCATAGAATGAAACAACACTAATCTAGACTGTAATGGATCAAACTGCAAAGCTCACCAAAAATGTCTCACCAGAAGGTTTGCACAGCTGGTTAGTCACATTGTAACTTCCTAAAAAAGGTATTCCTGACCTAAGGATGTTAAACTGGAAGTATATATGTAAATTTTGCTGAAGGCAGTCGCCTGGATGCTATAGCAGCATTAAATGGTTTGCTCACGCTGGAATTAATACTTTGGAGACTAATATTTGGAAGATTAGGTGAAAAAAATTCAAAGCAGAGCACTCAGAAACTGCTATCTATAGATCTTGGCCCTTGAACTGCTCAGGTAATGAATCCCACCATTCTTTGAATTCAAAATATTTTCTTTTGTATAGGTGCTTCTGCTTTGTGGCTTGATGGTTGTTTGAGCTTTTTTCCCACTCTTACCTTCCTTTTGCAGGCTCTTTTATCAGTTTATTGTAATTTTGTTTATGTTTCAGTCTTTAAGTAAAAGCTATTTCATCTTACAAAAATATTAGCAGCATTAAATTACTTGGTTTTGCTACGATTATTTGATAGAGCTGACAAGCCACTAAATGTGAAATATGTGGCACTGATACAGCATTTTCCTTACATCACTTACAGACAACTGTAGCTGTATCTAAAACACAAGCTGGTAAAAAGAAAAAGGATTCAAGTGTTCCCTCCGTAATGCCATCAGAGGAGAACAAAGAAAAAATTGAACTGTCTGCACAAGCAGCAGGTGCTCATATCCAAAATCCTATTACAGCCGACATTTTCACACTGTTCTTCAAAGACCCCTGCAAATCTGAATGCTGTCTCTCCCACAGAGCACCAGAGCTGGAGTCCAAGAGGATTACACGGGAGCTGGAATGGATAAGGCCTTGCAGGAATGCAAGCAGACAAACTGGATACAGCATTTCTTCCATGTAGACACATTAGTGTAGCTCAGGCAGTGATTTGAGTCTCTAACAGAAAAGAGACGAGAGAGCAGAAAGGCAGGATGGAGAACGAGAATGGCAGAGAGGTCCTGATACAAAATGATACATGGCAGCAAACTGGTCCAATGTTCCTAAAAAGAATCAAGAGCAGATGAAGGCATCTGTCCCCAGAACATGAGTCTTTTAGCAGCCAGCATTGTACGAAGATGACTCAGCTGGCAGCAGGACTTCTCTCTCCTTTACAGACCTATATTAATCTGCTCAAGCACTGTAGAAGAACCAAGTCATTAGGTAAGAATGAGCTCCTCTCAGGGAAATGCAGCATCTCATCAACACTGAAGGGCTCTACAGAGAAGCCCAGTGAAGGAGTGTCATGGTTTGTGTTACCCGGGCCATACATCCCACTTGAATAGTCCTCCTTCAATTCCCTGGAAACATTTCGTGTTTCTCTGAGTTACTCTAACCATTTCCACAGACTTGAAGAAAGACAGTATTTTCTTTTGATTTAAGAATCAAAACAATAGGCTCTTCCTCTGCAATGACATGTCTCATGAATTATAAATAGGAAAAAATCCTACTTGGATAAATGACACTGTAACCTCTATTTTTCCCCACCCCATGGTAAGTGGAGAAAACACATACCAATTTTTTATTTGCTCAAAACACTGAGCTTTGTTATAGCGTGAATTTGCATACGTTTAAACATCTGCTTTCAAAAAGTGCCAAATTCACAGCCTTACAGAGAAACAACTCTCCTGACGAGTCTCTCCTGTCTCTCTCAATTATCCATTTTCAAGTGGATTTGTTAAATATTCCAGAAAATACCAAGAACACTACGTGACAAATGGAAGGTGACAGTCATTTCAATGAAAGCAATTTATTACCTGAAAAGATTCATCCAATATCTTTTCAGAGACAAGAAAACCTCCATGTTGTTTTTTTCTGTGCCATTTTTATATTGGCACTCTTGACTTTTAAATCAGACTCATCTATTCCTTTCTTCCCAAGCATCCTCATCTTGCACATGTTCCTTTAATGAACTTTTAGCACAATCAGTGTTCAACCCCCAGTAACAGTCAATATAAACCTAAGATGATTAAAAAATATATAGCAATCACCAGGATTAACAGTACCATATGTTTTAGAACACCAGACCGCAGATAACTAGTTCAGAGCTTAAAAATCAAATTTCCTAGCCACAGTCTTTATCACCACAAACCCAGGGACTAAATCCCTCTTCCCTTCTCCCAGTAAATACTACTTAGAATTCTGTACAATAAAATCGAGCAGAGTCAAAGTTTCTTCTGTGTACTTCTGTTTGGTTGAAGAGCTTATAAAACCTGCCTTATGCTCAGTAAGAATCTGAAAAGATAGCCCCAAAAAAGTAATTTATTACAAAAACATATATCTGCATTTAATGATATGTAGGAACATTAAACATCAGTAAACTTAACTTGTCCTGAAGCAACAAATGTTATTCTAAATGTTATTCTAAAAAAGTGGGAAGAGTATATGTCTGTACATCTAGAAAAGTACTAACTTTCTGAAACTCAGATGAGGAAATTCAGTCCTGAAACCAGGTCAGATACACTTGTTCAGCTTATCCAGCTGTCTTATCTGGGATCAGAGTCTATGGAGTAAAAGACGTTTTGCCCAGATTGTGTAAATCAAGAGGTTTTAACAATGATCAAACAGCACGCTTGGAGACTTCGTCTTCTGCCACCACACCTACTTAGCAGGGCCAATTGCTTTTGTAGCTTTTTAAGTGAAAGATTTCTTGCTAGTCAACTTTTCCTCTCAGAAAAAAAGGATGCTTACCAAGCAATTACCAGCCACAAGAAGCAAAAGTACCTCCAAGTGGATCAAGGACAACTGTTAATGCAATCACTTAAGGTCATTATTTCAGCTGATGCTAAAGGTAGAAACTGATCTGCTGCTGCATCTTAGAAATTTAAAAAAATAAAAATGAGAAAAAAAAGCAGCTTCTGGATGTTATTCATGCCCCTATTTGCCTCTGACCCTGAAGCAGCCCTTGTAAAGCATGTAGGCTGCCTACTTGACTGCATGCAGTATCACCACAGAACAACTGGTTATGCAGGAAAAAATGTCAGCAATTCCAGCCCATGCCACACCGGCACTTAACTGCCTCCCAATAAACCAGCACAGCATAAAGAAGTCTTGTACTGCTGGAGTTTCTATTTTTGAAACAGCAGATAACAGCACAGTGCTTGGAAAAGAAGTGTATTAATGTCTACTGTAGGTTTTCTGCAGCTCACCATTTCACAACATGGACACTTTCAGTTACAAGCTACTACTCTTCACTCCCCCAACACACACTTTTCCTATTTAGCTCTGCACAGTTCCAATGGATATAGTGTTTCCCTTTCTCCTAATACCATAAAGTTTCCAAGAGAGGCAAAAAGGGAAATATGGAATGAGAATTTAAAAAAAAAATTAAGGAGGAAGTCTAGCCAGTTCTACAGTGAAGAACAGGAATGAACATAGTTTACACAGCCCAGAAACACCAGGAATAGTGGAAAGATGAAAAACAGAGTAACAGACAACAAATGATGCCCACTAAATCCTCCTGTGCCCCTCAAAATTTCAGTAATTAAATCAGCTAAGTTTAAGCTAACATTGCTTGCTTTATTTCAAATTAACACGCAAATTAATGTACCTAAAAAAGAGAAATAAAAAACAGTTGTGAAAGTCAACCAAAGAGAATAATAATCTTTAGTGCAATTTCTCCTGCTGCTGAAATGCAACCAATTTAGAACTATATCCAGGTAAGAAATATCCATGATACTTAGGTTTTATGTTCTTTATTATGAATATTAAAGCAGATTTTTGGATTAAAAGAGTAATTTCCTGAAGTAATTGGAAGGTGCCAGATCCTATTTGTGTCAACCGTGTCTATTCAATGCTCTACACAAAATGATTTACAGATCTTAGATGAGCTTTGACAGAAGGACATCCAGTTTGGAAGGGTGGGATATTTGGCACCAGATTCCTTCATCTCAGGATAGAAAAGAACTCAATAAATCAAGGAGACTTTACAACCCACTCACTCTGTACAAAACTCTATGAACATTAGGGATTAATGACAGTATTATCTCTCAAGATCTATCAAAAATTCAGATCCAAATTATCTTCAAGTACGTTCCGTCATCTTCATTTTTTATTAATGTAAATACAAATCAGAACAATTTCTTTTTCTAAAAGCCAACTTTGTGCCTGTATTCCTTTACAGACAGTTATTTCTGCATTATCAGATTGATTTTTAGTACAGATTTCAAAGAGAAGATAAAGAACTAATTGTACAGGGCCTATGCACAGCAGTCTGTAGAAATGAACATCACGTTACATGAATAGCAAGAGTTCAGGGGAGAGGGCACAGAGTTTTGATATCAGAGAAACAGAAGGTTGGAAGCTGGCAGAGATACAGCAAGTCAAAACCTTTTAGGCACACTGGACAGGCTTAAGGTCGAAACCCCACTTAACATCTTAAACTGCTGTACTGACTCCTGAAAGGGCGCTGCTTCTTGCATCAGAAAAAGCTGCCTGCAACACATGGTTAACTCCCAGAGTATTTATTAACCAGTGTGAGCAAAGGTTACACCTTCATAAACCCTATGCATAAAAATAGCAAAACTATAGCTGAAACATTACCCCGCCTCTTCCCACAACTCTGGTGTTTCCACAGTTTGTTAAACTTGATGAGATACCCAGACTGAAACAGTAACGTTTTCTGTAACATTAACACACATTAAAGCCTATGCTTTACCAGAAAAAGACAAGCTTTTTGCAGTAGGGAGCTACAACAAAATGTACTACAAACAAAATGTGTAATACAACTTAAATATGCAAGTTGAGGTACATTTCAGTCTTAGCGGAAGGAGGAAACTGACTGGCTCTTGAGTAGCTGCCCCGAGGTAAGAATTGTCCAGGGAACACCTCCAAAGTAAATGTTATACTAACTTAGCTACTTCTTTCAAAAATAATCCAAAACAACACTTAAACATACAAACACCTTTGTGAGAAATGAAGTTCTAAACAACAAATAGCATGTTGGAAAAGACTTCTGTAAATCTGCCCTGGAGAACATGCTCCAAAACCAAGAGCATTCTCTTGAAAGATGCCACTTTCCCCAGGTTGTCCTACAGCCAAAATCCCACTTAAATTCATCAGATGTCGGGGAAGACAAATTCATACAGAGTAGTGACAATGATTAAGTTCTGCCCAAACTGGTCCAACGCTGAAGGCAGCAAGTCAACTTTTCAAACTTTCCTTTAAAGTACAAATGGCTCTATACACCATTTTGGTTATTAAAGCTCTCAAAAGAAATTCACTTGGTATTGTTGTTGGCTTTTTTTATTTTGCATATTATTAAGGCTTGCATTACTTTGCATAGTGTAATAGATAAGACAAAATGTCTTGTTTAATTTATTATAAAGAACTACTAAAATGCATAAAATAACGCTAAAATAATCTGAACCTAATCTCAGTTCATCTGCACACGGGAAAAAAAAACCAGCTGGTTTTGCTCCTTTGCTGATGGTGAACACCACTTTTTAGCTCTGTAAGGACATTCACAGCAAAGCTAACTAGAAGTTAGGAACGCTTAGAAAGATTTTCTAATATGAGCAAAACCCATTATAAACAACCTTATTAAAGGAGAAACATTTCAAGTCATAATGTTAAAGGGCGCTTTCCTGAGGAAGGTGTTGAAGTTAGCCTCAGACCTTTCAGATTTGTTGGCTCCCACTATCCATTACTCCAGTTTTTCTGCTGTACACAGAAAGAAATGGCCATGACACAGCACAAATCTACAATTAACTGGTCTAACATACTGGGATTTTAAGAAATGTGGCAGTATCCTGTAAAAAAATAATAATAAAAAAGAGTATCTTAGAGCTTCTAGCTGGCACTGCATGCCTTGAGAAGGGTCACTTGCCAGACACTGAGCTATGCAGCTCATTTAGCAGCATGCCTGGGCTGATAAATAAGGCTCCCATGAGTCAAAGATCTTAAAGTAACATTTCTATATGTAAGCAGGCTTTTAATAAGGCACAGTAACACTAATCTTCCTAAAAACATAGCCCAAACTGTCTAACGTGACAATCAATTCCTAAACAACAGCTGAAAATAGAAATTTGATCTTGAAGGTACACCTAGAAAGAACTTCAAGAGACTGTACCAATAAATATTACTGTCAGAAAAGCATACATGAAGTTCTTCTAACAAATTTGCAATACAAAATAAAAACCAGAGGCAATACTTTGAGATTACCTCTCATTTAAATTTTTCCCTCTAGACTTTGAGGCAAGTATATTAACTTAAAACCTCATCTTCCACATCAATACCATTCTTCATTTGCTAACCCACATGGAATTCCCCTTTTTGAAAGTTGAGAGGTTACAGATTTATTTCATGATTATAGGGATTTTCCCAAAGACATGCATGTGTTTATCAGGAGACACGAAACCAAGGGTGGGAAGGTGGGTGGGCATTGAGCCAGATCCTGCTGTTTAGCCCAATTTTCTGCCTTTGGATTATTTGGTCTCATAGTCAGAAAATGCAACCACAATGTTTAATTCTAACAGGAGGACCTTTGTTCTGTAAAGCTAACAAAGTGGTTAAAAATATAAAGATATGGATACAGATAATGCCAGCATAATTCTGTCATTACACAACTGACCTATGCCTGCACCTTTCTGTGATTGTTTGCGGGCAGCAGAGCTTAATGTGCAAATAACAGTAACCCATTCTTCTCAAATTAGCCCTTGGAATAAAGAATGCAAAGATGTTCCTCTGTCCTTAAGCTGACACTGTGCACTATTCATCCATCCCATTCTACATTCTTAGCCTTCTGTTAACAGCATCTTTATTCCACTGTGTTCATACAGCATTTCCTGGGTTTACATTCCCACATTTCCCACTGCTCCCAAAACCTGACACACTGAAAAAAAACCACCGCCAACAAAACACTCAGTTTTAGTCAGGAATGAAATTGAGCTTCATCATCAGATGTCAGGCTGAGCATGCAAGACCAGTCTAAGTCATTCACCTAAAAACTGGAAAGCAGGGCAGTCAAGATGAAGGAGTAGCAAATGGGTCACTGCAACTGCTCATTCAATTCACCAGTGGTTGTCTGCAGCAATCTCAATTATCCACCACCAACTGCCACAGGAGATACAGGGAGATACTGTCTATCAGTTGGTTTGGTTTTGTATTTTAAGCCATACAAAGGCAAGCTTTAAGAGTCAGACAAAAAACAATTCTTAATAACTTCATTTCAGACACCTAAAAGCAACCAGCATTCAAAAATTGTAAAAAGACTTTTTTTTCCTAGATTCAGGAAAAGAAAAGGAACCCCTCATCTTGTACACAGGTGGCTTTAATTCCTCTGAAGTTCAGGGACAACTGAAGCGATCTCCTAATCCACAGGAAAAGATTTCTGATCTTCTTAGGTGCTACTTGGCAAAAGCAAGCCTGAATGTATACAAGCATGTTAGGTACAGCACATCTGCACCTTGTTTTGTGACTCACTTCAACATCTTCCAATGCAGCCTTGTAATTGATTTACATTTGTGAAGGAGGGCAGAAAGGATTATTAGTTATTCATTAAATTTATTATCAGCTTGGGGAAAAAACAAACCCCTATGTTATTTGTTCATTTTATTTACTAGTGCTGCATAATCTTGAGACTGTTGGCCTTAAAACCAACAGAGAATACAACTGTGGAACTTAAAAGTGGGTTTGGGGCAGGGATGAAAAGTTAGTATCATCACACTGGCACATCATATGAAAAGAAATAGGAAATTCAGACTTTAGTCCCAGCAGTCAGGCTCCAATCAGCCAATGTGGCACTGCTCTGGTACCAGTTTATCTTCACATGAGGAAACACCACAGGACTGAAAAACCCCAGAAAACTGCAAAGGACCTGTTCTCTTCATCCAGTATGGAAACAGAAATATGCATTTGCTGACTGTCAAGTGTTTTCCACAAAGCCAATGCTGGAAGACACCACTTGCATACCCTGAAATGGTTTCCACCTATCCATTCCCACAGCTATCTACAATCCCTGACACCACTGCTATGTTTTTATCTTGTTCTTTTTACTTATGTTCACAAGGAATGAACCAGTGTAAACTTAGCCCAGCACTTCAGAATGTTTTTAAGTAGCAGAGTAACAGAGAGTAAAGAGTGAATTTTGAAGGGTTTTTTTGTTTTGAGGTTGTGATGGACTGGAGACCGACCCCGGCTTCAGAGCAAAGCCACTGAGGTTCGCACAGTCCAGCGCAAACTCCCCTGTCAAGAACAAACTGAACAAATCTAAGAGCTCCCAGCAACATACACAGGTCAAACAGCCACGGCAGAGCTACCATCAGCTCAGCCTCAAAAGGAGACATTTCTCTGTCTAGAGAGAAAAAGCTGCTTTTCCTGTGCACTTCATGTAATTTAGTGCTAAAGAGCAGACAGTTACTTCAGCATGGAGGGTTTAACAATATGTTCCTCTAGGAATCTTCTATGTTCAGTGCTCTGATGCTGTTGAGAACCAGGTCCTACAACCTTTGTACATCAGGATAAACAAATATCTCCAGTTCAGGCAGCTGAATTTCAGGACTAGCCACACTCAGGAGGTGCATGTGCTGTTAGCCAAAGGCTCTTTGGCAGCTTATTTTTCTTCCCAAATAACACCAGTTGCAAAACATTCTTGACTGTGAAAAGTTTCCTTTTTTTTTTTTTTCTTTTTAAACAAGCTTTGATCTTGTAGTCCTGACAGAAACAGGGAAATATTTAACAAAACTACTTTTACTTCAGTGACTAAAAGACGTAATACAACACCAAAGCTCAGTAAACATTTTGAGTAACTTTGAACATCAGAGCACCTGTTTTAAACAATTGTTGGTATTTGTCCCAGGGATGCTCATCATCTGAATTAATCTCTGCTCATTGCATAGACAACAACAGCACAGGATTGTGTATACATCTATTTTTACTCAAGGCTATATGCAGCCTTTCTTGAAGTATTGACCAGAGTAGGTAGAGTAGGTTCAGTTTCAGAGGGTAGTAGTTTTAAACAATCTTCTGGAGACATTGTAACAACTTTAGTGAAAAGCTGGTACTACAGCACAATCAACCAGGCGATGCTTCATGAGGAAAGGAAACCCTGTTACTCCAGGACTATTAATTGTGACTCTGCCAAGCACTGCGTTTCCTCACATCAGGATTTAGTTGGTGACTTTTCATAAAAACCTTTAAGCACCCAATCTAAAGAACTTGGCTTAGATCATGCACAAATTATGATGCTGGTGAATGAAGATTCTGTTTCAAAGAAAATTTAAGTAGAAATTGACTATTTTGATTAGGCGAGGTAAAAAAACCCCTGAAGCTGTTATTCACCTGGAAAGCTGCAAGCACCTCATCACATCAGAATGGAGACAACTAAACTGACACAACCTCAGATTAGTTATCACTCTGGCCTAATCCAATTAGGTGTGTTTCCTGATTTTATTCAATGTAAGACTTCTCCACCAGCTCCTACACAGGAAACAGCAATAATCTCCTGATAATCAGCACCACAAATAACAAGATTCCTGCATAATAAAAGGTTTGGTGTGCATTTCTTTTAACATTAAATTTGGCAAAACAGTTTAAAAGAACTACTCAAACATTCTATCTGCTACCCAGTGATCAAAAGCCCGTGGAATTTACTAAACCATTTCACAATTCAATTCCTTTAATCATACTGTATTGACCAAGAAGCATAAGGGAACCTAAAAGTGAACCAATGCTTTCCTACAGATTGAAAGACAAATTCAAATGCACCTTTTTTGAGAATTAAAGATTTAAACATTACAATAAAACCTAGCATTTATTAAAAGCTAAAAAAATAGTTTATATTGCACACCATGAAAAACAAATTAAGCTGTATCTTGTTAAATGCAAAAAAACCAGCTCTTCTGAGCTATTTATTAATTAAATTTTCTTCATCTTCTTTCAAGATCCAAATGATGGACTAACACGTTCTGCCCTTTGATGCTTTACTACAGAAGCAGAGGGAGTGGGGCAGCGGTGCCTTCTTTCTTTTGGCTGGGATTTTAAAACACTTCACCAACCTTCTCCCAGTTTTTAGGGAGAATACAAGTTGATTTCAATATAAACAGCATGTGATTGACAAAGCAGCCATAGTTTTGTTCTTCAGCACTGAACCCAAGCCCTACATGTGCATCCTGTTTTTAAGTACTGTACATTGTCTTAATGTAAAAGTGTTAGAAAGTTCAACCTTCCCATGTGGGATTCAGGAAAGGGGGGGAAGAGGAGGACAATCAAGTCATTTTGCACAGATGTCGCATTAAGACAATCAGATATTAGGATAAGAGACATCTGAACAAAAAGCAGCAACTTAAAACCACATGGATAATGAAAGAAGACAGTCTGATACACATTCTCTTCAATTTGGTTCTGATTTTGAAACAGACAGAACAAAATCAGCCCAACCTGCCCAAAATAAAACACAAAAAATTTTACCTGTAGCAATAACAAAGAAAATTCTTTTTGAGAAACATTGAGATATCAGATGGAAATTTGTTAGTCAAGTGGAAAAAAATACATATAAAAGACCGAATTAATCACTGATCAATACTTGATACTGGAATGAAAACAACCAATGCTACCATTACAGCCTCTGAAGAAAAATCTATAAAAATTCATTTTAAGGGAACAAATTTGTATGTCAACATCTTTACTGGGCTGAAAGACAGAATTTAAAATCAGTTAGAATTTAAAATTATCCTTTAAGATATAATTAATTCATGAGAAGAAATACTAAATTACTTTAAATTAAGGAAAATAAGTTTCCTTTATAAAGACTAAAAGAATGGAGAATAGTTGAAACTGTGTTTGCAAAGACAGGCTGATAATTGAAACTGAACAAAAGAATTGGATGATTTTATTTTTTCATCCACTGTTTTCAGATAGTTTTATAATCATTTGTTATGTAAGGTTTGATTCCTGAGCGTGTATGTGATAGCAAGATCCTTGTTTCAGGACCTTGAAAAAACACAGTCAGAATCTGCAGCCATGGTGGCAACCCCTGCCAGCACACCATCGTTTCTAAAATTTGACAGCTTTCTCCAAGCACAGGGTGAATTCCCACCTTCCTCAAGGCAACTTTCAAAAGACACCGATAAATTAATGATTGCGAAGTATCAGTGGTACTTCAGAGGCACAATTTAAAAAGAAAAGAGTCTCAGACTTCCAACATTTTAATGATTCTTTTCTGCTGCCAGGTGGAATGTCTGGTGGATTCAGAAGAGCAACAGCTTCCCACGGAACTTAGCACAGATGACTAAATGCTTTTGATGGCACAGTGAACCTCTATTTTAAGCCTTCACTTTTAACTTTGCATTACAGTTCACTACCATATGACTGGAGGCCAAACGCCAGGAATTTGCATTAAGCATGAAAGCATACACAATCTCCTGGAGCTACCGAGGAACTGCTGCAGCAGGAATGCTATAACATGACATTTTACCTCAAAGAGGCATACTTCTATTTCTGCTGCAGAATATTTCACTTAATTGTGAGCCACTTAGATTGAGGACTAGCAAATGATCAGTCTTGTAAAGTTCACACTGTTCCTTGGAGAATTCATCAGCAGAAAGACCAAGGGTTCAGCTCATACCTGTTACAAACACCACCATCTGTTAATAGAATTGATTAGCTTTCTATTGAAGCTTACACTTCACAGTGACCAACTTCTTTACTGGGCACCTAAAATACTGTAATCATAGAATCACAAAATTGTTAACACTGGAAAAGACCTCAAAGAGCATCGAGTCCAGCCATTAACACAGCACCGCTGTGTTCACCACTAAACCATACCCCAAATGCCACATACACTTTGGATTATTCCAAGGGTGCTGATGCCACCACTTCCCTGGGCAGCCAATTCCAATGGCTTTTGGCTCCCAAAAACCAAACCAATAATGGCTGTTCTAGCTGGGCTCTCAAGGTACACTAATGGAAAACTGTAAACCCGTCCAGTCACACTTTTATTGAAGAAGCCCAACCCTCTCAGAGCAAGTTGGGCATGTGTTGGCATCACCGACTGGGCCAAGTTTCTTAAAAGATTTAAGTGAAGGAATCCATTGTTTCTGGGCCTACATAGAACTTAACCGCATAGTAAATGCCTGTCAGCGCAGAAGAAGCACCTCCAGTCAGATGCAAAAGGACTTTTTCAGAGCTTGAGAAGGTTTAAATAAAACAATATGATCACCTCAAGTGAAACAGAGAGAAAACACAGCAACTGAAGGACAAACATTATCTAGGCTTGGTTTAGACATAGCATTTTTCCTCCCTTGAATCTTATTTACATCACCCATATGCGTTGTAGTGGCATTTAATAATTTATTATGCATACAGCATATCAAAATTACTTCTTTACATAAGACTATATTATTTATATTCAAGGAAACAAATATTTTTTAAAGTCCCGGAAAACAAGCCCAGAATCTGGTCTGCTCACCAAGCAGACAGAACACGTGCCATGGAGGGGTAATTTCTCCCCACACCTTTCTCCCCCCCACTCTTCGCTTGACTTAGGCAGAGCAATGTCAAAAGGCATTTGGACTCCACAACTAACCAATCCCTGGATTCTTGCAAAGCCAATTATCTAAATTAGTAACAACTCCTGTCACTATTTCTGAAACTGGCACGTATCCCCAAGATAGACATTAAATACGCATTTCATGCAAGCCAAGTTTGTCTATGCAATGCCAGAGCCAAGAACTGAAAATGTTCATCGCTCTTTTCTCTTGGCCTATTACAATTTAAGCTTTTTAAAGCTCTTTCTTTCAGGACATGTTCTGTGAGGTCATACTTTAAGAACCACTTATGCAACAGCAAAAGGAGCTCATGGTCTCTGTAGAGAGAAGGAAGAGGCCCAGGGACAGCCATCGGTTGTAGCAAGGAGCCAGAGCCAGCAGCTCAGGATTTTTTAGAAACCAAGGGCTCACTGTTTCCACTCACCATGCTGCCTCTTGCCAGAGCCTTCTCACTGTTGCTCCATCCCTTTGGATGTCACGTACTTTGGCATCTGCTGGCAGAAACCTCAGCTCTACTACCAGATGTCAACACTTTTTCCTTCCAGCCCACTACCATATGCATTGGATAGCAGTTTGGAGGCCCAAAGAGAAAGATGTCTATGTTGCAGGAGCTTGCACGAAACCCCAAACGTGTCACGCAACACGAGCAGTTTCCTGGTAAGCCCTAGCGAAGGTTACTGCTAAATTCAGAGCTTTGGCTCACCTGGGTTACCTCTAAGTGTAGACAGTGGCAGGCAAGTCTCGAACAACAGGTTTATTGCAGTCTGCAAGCTCAAACTGCAACCAGTGCAATATGTCCTACTCAAAATGGAGATTTTCAATGGTGAAGCAATGGCTAACACAAATTACATCTGGATAATCCTCTAAACCTAGAAAAAGCCAAAGGATGAAGGTTTTCCCATCATTTTAGCAAATGAAGCCATCCAGTAAATCACACTGTCACTGTTCATGGAACATCTGGTGAGGCAACAAAGTAACTGAAACCATTTACAAACCCTTCCCTTCCACTCAGCAAGGTTAACAGCGCAGACTTACTAGGATTAAAGGGAGATACAGAAATACCTTGTCGCCAATATCCATTTACCTTGTCCTGAGGGCCTGCCAGGCTGCATCAATGTCTGCATACAGGTTTTTCTCAGAGGGCTTGCCGGTGCTCACCCCGTAGCCAGAGTAGTCATAGGAGAAGACGTTGCAGTTGATGCGGGAGCCAAGGCCAATGTAGAAGCTGCACATCTGGCCCAGGTCCACAGCATTGCCGTGCGAGAAGAGCAGCGTGTACCGGCCAGTGGGGGCACAGCGAACGAACATGCAGCCCAGCCTGTTATCTCGGGCCGTGCGGGAGAAGAACACTTCCACGGCATCCAGTTCCCGCTGGGAATACTGCCAGTCGGCCCGCTCGCTCAGGTGCAGGCTGCAGGTGCCCGATCCCGTGGGGGTGCCCGCCCCGGCCGCCGCCCCGGGCTCCTGCTGCTGCTCGGGCTGCAGCACGGTGTAGGTGGGCTCCGGGGGCAGGAAGGCCAGCTTGGCAGCGATGCGGCTGGGGCAGGGCGGGCAGCAGAACAGCCAGCACAGCTCGCCCAGAGAGAAACCGTTCATTCTGGGGCCTTGTTCTGGCATCAGAGACGCCGGAGAAAAGCTAAACCTCTCCTGGAAAGAAGTCACACGGAACCGACCCAGAGCCCTCCTCCGACGCGACCTGCCGCCTTCCTGCGAGGCCACCAGCTGCCCTCCCAGAACGCAAACAATGGCAACCTTGGAAGAACTACAGTTCAACCACAGCAATGCAGCTCTTCAAAGCCTGAAAACTGCTTATACAAACCAAACACACAACCCCACGTAATACAGATGGGCTACAAACAGCCCTCAACCCCCCCCCACAACTAACGTTACAGCAAATGCAACTCTCCAAAACACGACCCTAGACCCCCCTCGCAGCACATGAGCCACACGTACACATTTACAAAATGAATTCCCCGATGCCACGGCTCAGTGCGGCGCTCCAGCCCCGGAGCCAGCCCCCCGCAGGGAACATGCAGGATCCAGGGAAGCACCTTCCCGCACACACCGCACCACGCGCGGCTCCACCCGCTCCGCCCCGGCCCCCGGGACGCCCCGCAAGGCAGCGAGGAGCCCCCGCAGCGCCACCGCCCCCGGCCCGGCCCCGGCAGCGTCCGCGGGAGAAGGAAGATGAGAAGGAAGAGGAGCACGAGGAGCAGGATGAGGAGCGTCCGAGGGGAAGGGGAAGGCAAGGTCGAGGCTCAGCCGCGCGCGGCCGCGGGCAGGGCCATGCCGGCTGCGGCGCGCAGGCAGGAGCGGGCAGCGGCCATGTCCCGGCTCCCCCTCCGCGCCGCCGCAGCGCTTCCGGGTTACGGGCGCGGAGCGGCGCCGCCGCAGGTGCCGGGGCGGGTGCGGGGCTGTGCCGGGCCGCGCCCGCAGCGCCGCCGCCTGGGCGGGGCGCCGGGAGGTGCGGAGGATGCGGGAGGTGCGGGAGCGGGTTCCGCAGCACCGGCCGGGACGCGGGAGCCACCGCCGGGCCCTTTAAGGGACCCCCCCCAAGCCCTCCACCGGTCGCCCACCCTCGCGCGTGCGCGGCGGGGCCGGGGGCGAGCGGTGGCGCGCGCAGGGGCCATTTCGCGCCCACTGAGGGGTCTGTGAGGGGAGCCGGGGCTCGGGTCACCCTGAGCGGTCACACCTGGGGTAATGCCTCGGAGCCGGGCTCCCCACGGCCCTCCCTGAGCCCCTCGAATCGCCCAAGTTGGTCAGCAATGCCAGTGGAGCTGCTCCTCCGCAGTGCCCAGCACTCCGCTGCCCGGCTGCCGAGCGAGCTGTGCGTCCCAGGCTCAAAACGTCTGGAGGATCTCTGGATTTGTCGGCAGTTTCAAGAGATACCACGGAAAACTTAAAATGGTGCAATTGCAGAAGCCTCATTTCCTTAGAAAATCAGGGTAATGATCCGTATCCCAAATAATTCATTGAATAAATTAGCAAATTGCCTAGAGCATATGCTATGGATAAGTGGTCCTGCATCTCTAACACATGGTTCGACCCTGAGAGCGGAGTGCAAAGATTGTGGGCAAATGATGTCTACGTGTAACATTCTGTTGGCAACACGGGGTTTAACTACACCCCTTAATTTACCAGCATGGCATGCTTACTGGAAAAAGTCACATAGCCCAAGTGAAAATACAAGGAAAATTACACCTGTGCAACTGCAGTTCTTACACTTCCAACTAGTGTCCTGACTTGAGACATGGTGAGCGTGTTCACCCCTTTGTGTTGCTCTTTCTGTTTGGCCATTACCTTAGATGCTACCTATGAGGAATAAAGTTTCAAAACCTCAGGAACTGGGTCATTTCATGAGTTACAAACCTGAAATGCCCTTCCCTTTCATGTTCCTTGGGTAACACCTGCCAATTCTAAGAAAACGCAGTTCGAAACCTGTTTACAAAAAGTTGGTCATGTGTGATACTCCTTTGTCTTTGGAACGTCCAAAAATGAGCTCAGCCCCCTCTCACAGCAGTCTTTAGTTTTGCTAACAATGGGAAATCTAGAAATGCTAAAATCAGCCAGCAATAATGGTGTCTATGCTGACTGTTAAGACAGAAGATGAAAGGGAGAAATGTGTCATGTCCATCCAGCTTGAGCTTATGGCCTCTGGCATGGATGGACTGTTCCTCTAGAGGACTGGGAATACCCAGTTAATTACACGTGTCCCAGGCATGTCCCACTTTGAGGGTGACAGGCTCCAGAGACCAAGCAGGGTAATGAAACATGTCACACCTACTGGATGCTGGGTTCCTTTGGGTGGCAGAGACAGCCAACACACCCGTGTATGGGCCAGGAAATGATGAAAGGAACTCCCACTCCACAGATTGTGATAGGAAAACACAGAATAGATAAATGAAAGACCCTGTGAAATTCCTTGAGGGTGATAACCGCCCTCAAGCTCCACCTCAGCTGTTACAAGACACACTATTGATAATCTGTGGGAAGACTGATACAACCCTGAGAAAACCCTGAATACACCCTGAGAAGTGATTTGGCTGAGGAGAGCTGCAAAGAGCCTGTCTAGTGCTCTATGCATCCCTCTCCCTGAACACACACTGAAACTAAGATAAGAGCTGGAATCTGGGCATCAGCACCAACTGAAATTAACATTTCTCAGAAGCTTTTCAAAGGCTGTATGACTCGCCCAGAGCCAGACAGCAGAAGTTTTTATATTTTAAGTAGATTGCTACTCCAAAGAATAGGCAATTAAAAGGACAATACTTCCCATGCACCACCCTGGCCCTTCCTTAGGTCATGTTTGCAGTAGTGAAACTAAAGAATTAAAGTGTCCTCTTTGAATCAAAGAAGTGGTGTTATGAATTTGCTCCTTGAGCTAATAGGGCTGTGCAAACCACATTTGCTATCAGCCTTTAAGTAATTTTTGATGCGCCTAGAAAGATGCCTCAGGTGAACAGGGAAGATCTTCAAATAGCTACCAAAAAGGCAAATACAATAAACAGAATACAATGTAGTTGGTTATGTCTTGATTATTTCCATGTCCTGCAGCCTCACCATGCCTGTTACAAGGGCAGAGCACTTTGCACCACACTTCCTTTTCCTGAACACTGGATAGACAAAAGAATAGGCCAGAAGACAGTGAGACTGAAGCCAAAGAAGACACCTGGCAGCAGCTCTGTGAAGATTATGTATCCTAAACATCACCATGCCCGACTTCCTGCTGCCGCTGGCCGACCTGTGGCTGTTACAGCTGGGTAAACACATCTCATACCTGCACACCTGCAACTCTCGTCTGCTTCAGGACTGGTTACAAACACCAGACTCAGACTAGGAAGTTCCTCAAAGCATTTTTGCTTATTTCCTGGACAAACAGTGCATGAAGAATGCAAGTATTATTTCTTACTGCTNTCTATATTTTTCTCAGTAACTGTGTATCCCAGGCCTGTTTTAGGATATGTTAAAGCAGTAGCAGCACCGACAAGGAGTGGCTCTTGTCAGCTGAAACGCTGGAATCTACCAAACTCAGGTGCAGGGCAAATAATGAAGCACTATTAATGAGCATGTGTGGCTGTGTTCTCATCAGCCATGGGACTGTCAAGTTCTTTGCAGTTTCTGGACAAAGGTGTGCTTGAAGAAATTATTTAAAATAGACAAATTAATTTGCTTTGAGAATGGAAGAAGACTCTCCCAAACACAAGAGAACCAAATGTAGTGGGAGGTATTATGTCTGGAAAAGAAAGTATCAGCTCACTGGAGACATACCATTCTGGTGCTAGTGGGAAGATCATAGAATCAGAGAGTCATTTAGGCTGGAAAAGACCTTTAAGATCACAAAGTCCAGCCATTAACCCAATACTGCCAAGTCCATCCCTAGAACATGTCCCTTAATGCCACGTCTACATATCTTCTAAATACCTGCAAGGATGGTGACTGAACTTGGGACTTCCCTGGGCAGTCTGTCCCAGTGCTTGACAACCCAACCCTAGCAAATAAATTTTTTTCTAATATCCAATCTGAACATCTCCTGGCGCAATTTAAGGCCATATCCTCTTGTCCCATCACTTGTTAGTTGGAAGAGGCCAACTCCCACCTGGCTACAGCCTCCTGTCAGATAGCCCTAGAGAACAATAAGGTCTCTCCTGAGCCTCCTTTTCTCCAGGCTCTGGTTTCTGTATAGTCAAAACTTGAAGATAAAACACCTAAATTAATTACCCAGGGTAAGCAAGCTAAATACAGCCTTCAGTAGATGGCCCATACTTCTGTTTTTTCTGTTGGGTGTATCCTTCCCTACATTGTGCCAGCGGAAAGAACTTGGATTACTTATTTCTCTTTCTGCAGCTGAGCAAGGCTGTAGCAATTTTCTGCCACATAAACCCATGTAGCATTAAACTTACAGGTCTATATGGACAAAAATGTATCAATTACTTTACCAGAATGAATAAAATAAAAGGAAAAATAGAAAACTCATGGAGCTTGAATGATCAATTTCTTCAGAAGTATCAGTCTAAGACAAATGACACTCTTCAGGGTTTAAAACAGCTTTCTTCTAGGTCTGCAGGGTTTTAGTCAAGACTCAGCTATCCTCAGATTTGCTGTGAATACAGTATGAGAAGAATGTGGAAAGGAAAACAAAGATGTGCAAGCATCAAAACTTATGGGAGGGATGGCGGGGGGAGAGTGAAGTGGCAGCTATGTGATAATATACAATGAGGGTTTAGAGTCTTGATTTGCAGTGACTGCACTTTATGCCTGTCACTGGCAAATTGACATTTTAAAGATATGTTCTTGACTGCTTTTTCTTGTCAGTATCTTTGTTCAGGCTGTATCTAGGCTGATGAAAGGAATTTCAATTAAGGATGAAATCTTTTCCATACTGTATTGAAATGCACAGGGTGGGAGCAGAGGGAGAATGGAGCAATGAAAGCTCTATAGAGAGTTCTTTAAGGCATCTTGCTGACACAGGACAAGATAGTTTAGGAATGCCTGGGGCAGTGCACTCTGTAGTGGTTTACTGTGCCTTCACAAAGAAACAGTGTGCATTCACCTTAGTGCCTACTGCCTGAGGCCACATATCATTCAAACAGGGGGCTAAGGGTTTAGTAAATCCCAATCTAGTTTAGTCGTCAAGGGAATGGCAGTCTGGAGTCATTCGGGAGTGGCAGGGAGAGTGGCCACATAACCCCGCAGGAAAAGGCTGATTTTGATTTTCAGCCTCTGTATGTAAGCAGTATCTGGGAAATGAAAGGGGTTATAAATCTGCATAGTGAAAGCCTTAGGGAATAGAACTGTGAAAAACAGTAAAACGTGGATATGAAGAGAGTTCATAAGAGAGAGAGAGAGAAAAAAAAGAGAAAGACAATAGAAAACTGGGAGCATGGGGGAAAAAAAAGGAATACTAATTGTAGGAAACCATATTAAATCCACTTTATCCACTTACCTTGCAATCCCCTAATATTTGGGGTGAAAGACAAATTGCTCCCACTGAGCACTTTCACAGAGAAGTATTTCTCTTTGCATGCTTGTCCTTGTCCACCATTTTTCCAGCCTATGTCATGGTGAGAATTTTTAGTTTGCTGCTATATCCAGAATGCTCACCCAGCCCTTCCAGCTGGGCATTACTGCTTGACAAAAATCTGGACAGAGGCAGAGCTCTGTGTTACTGTGGCCAGACCCATAATCAAGCTATCCATTAAAAGTCAATTTGTATATGTCTACAGCACTACAGAGTCATTAATGAGGCATTTCATTCACTACAATAATTCATCTGTTAAGATGATCTGATTTATCAGCAAGAGCCATAATACTGTTCCCATGGTTGACCCATGTCCAGTTATTCAGGGCTGAGGCTGTCATATATGAAATCCTGACCCGAGAATTTGCATACAACTGCCAAATGCCATGTATGTTACAGGAACTGAAGTGGAAAACTGCCAAATTCTCCTGCAATAATGTGGGAGCCCTGAAAAAAATTAAAACTAGACCAACTGCTTTTTGCGTTTCCCCACATTCCAGAAATCATCAGAAAACATATGCTTCATTTCATCATAAACCTCCAAGGCATTTTCAAGGTCAGTGGAGCTGGAGTTTAGCCTCCCATTCATGAGTACTGGTCATGTAATTAAAAAAGAAAAGCATATTTTGGCTTCTGCATGCTACTGTGTGTCAGAAATCAGCAATGCTTTCTTGAAGCATGTGGACTCTTCCAACTGTGCGTCAATCTTCACATCCAAAGTCTGAATCATATTCTTCAGTTGGAATAAACCTATGATAATCAGCTTCTATTTAATTTTTAAAAAGCACAAGCACAGAAGGTCCAAGGGTGATTATTTAAAATCTGTGGAGATCTATTGATTTATTTTCATTTCAACATCACTTAAACTTGGTTTTCTGAAATTATACAAACCAAAAACACCATTAGTCCAAGACCATCCCTTGACTCCCTGAGAGATGTAAATTTGGAAAGCAGGTCACATGTTTTCACCTGAAACATGCATTTGAGACTGAAAACCAGACAGCCCAACTCTCAAGCATTACTTTCTCCCCCCTTTCTTCTCTTTAAGCTCTTATCTCCCCTATTTTCCCTAGAAATCCTGGATAAACCCTGTTGTTCTGTTAACATGCTTTTATCAGTGCATGAGGAAGCAGAAAACTGAACTGTGTTATATATTCCCTCTTTGGTGCTGCTGCTGGGGGTTACTTTACCAGTCACTGGATGCTTTTTGCTTCCTATGGCAACAACAGCACAGCATCAAGAACTGCTGCCTGTCCCAAGCATGATCTTCGATTTTGTGGCACTCATCTGGAATTCTCCACCCTGATATTCTGAAAACAAATAGGGAAAACTTTAAACAGGTACCCTGTCACAATGTATCTGGAGGAAAGAGGTGAAGTTACCAAAACTGCTGCAGTAAACCAGCATATAGTCCACATGCAGCACTGGCTGAGTGGATTGGGCACATGGGGTCAGTGGAAGAAGCAGGGTTAGAGACACATGAGCAGAGATGCTCCTCTCTTTGAAAAGAGTGCTAGGAGGCAGCAGAAATGACACATTCTGGCTTCAGTCCTCACCAACTGCCTACAACTATTACCATTACTTAAAACCAAATATTGTTCCTTTTAGCTCAAGGACAAATTCTGAGAACAAAGAGGAGACAGTGAGCTGAGAGTCCTCTGTGCTGTCTCAAAGTCATTTTGCGGGAAAACTCAATTCCTCCACATTGCATTTTAGTCACTGTGGTTTCCAAAAGGTCAGACACTGATGCTCATGGTCTAGGGAAAATTTTCTAGAGAAGTCTTCTATGTTTGGTCCCTAATGCCTAAAAAAGCTGTGCAATTATATCCAAGCACAGAAGCCCATCACAACTTTTGCTACAATCAACCTTAAGAACAATTTCTTTTCCTCTGTACTGCAGTTATTTACATATTTATCATTGCCTCTATTCTGTAATTTCTTCAGATTGCACTTCCTTCTACTTTTTCCTTCTTCAGTTTCTGAGTCATTCTTGTTCTTCATCTCTCTCAAACGGACCCACAACTATTCTCAAATGCTGCAGACTGGATATGGTACCCAACTGTGGCCTTACTCATGGTGAGTAGAATAGTAGGATGAGCTCATAGCTTGTAGAATGTACTTTCACTGACCTACCCCAGTATCATGTTTGCCTATTTTTTCCCTTTTCTTTTTTTTTCTTTTCTAAGTGAGAGCTGCATGACACTGCTTCTCCCATTGAGCCTGCAGTTCTCTCTCCCCCATACCATTTCAGCTAACTCCTGCTTGCTCTGTTGGCTCTTTACACCATGTCTTTGCAACTGATTGTTCCTACCAACACACAGACCATGACAGTTGTCCTTATCAGGTTGCAGTTACCCACTTCTAACGCAATCAACACAATCAGCACGTGCAGAGCTGCAAACAAACACAGCACTGAGCACAGAGCCTTGGTCAGGTCAGCCCTTTTAGGAAGCACTTAATATTCTTATTTTCAGACCCTTTCTTGCCTACAGAGGACAAATGCTGCCATGACTGTTGGCCAGCCAGGATGACTGAGAAGGTTTCCCTGGGAGCCCCTCATGCTGCCATGGGTGGGCAAGTGCTGTGGGCCAAAGTGCCAGCCTTAGCCCAACCCATATCCCGTGAGCCAGCCCTTTGCTCCTGAGCCTTGAAACAGGACAAGCAGGAGCAATCTCACATTTCTCCAATGAGAACAAATACTTACTTTCTTTTTGACTCACAGTACCTGAAAATAAAAAACAAACCATAAAAACTATTTGCCATCTGATGAAAAAAAAAAACTGTTTTCCCTTTTTTTGCTGAATCTGTGATGCAACATCTGCTGATATATATGGAATACTTCAGGGCATATGTGCTTGCTCAAAATATAGGGTTTCTTTGACGTGTATAAAGCTTTCCACAGATTTGTCCCCCATCTTCCAAAATCTCACACTGTTTTATATGTGATTATCAGATTGTACACATGTGAGGGCCGGCAATACAGAACAAGCCTCATTGTTCTTCATACCTTTGTCTGACAGGGGTGTTTAAAGAAATGTGCTGCTAATCACTTTGACTGCAGGAGTCCGGGTATGTAAGTACAAAGAGACTCGTTACTTACTGGTGAAGCAGCAGTAATGAAATCCAGTGACAGTGACGTGGAGGCTAGACCCAAAAAGAGAATAATCCAAGCTACTCTCATAGTAGATTGATGTTAAGTATGTAATTAGAGAAGGAAAAATGAATGAAAAAGGAAACAGATGTAAACCAGCTTAATAGTTATTTTGTATCTTCTTGCCAAATATATCTTATTACAGTTCTGTTACTGCTGCTTTTAAATCTCTGCTAAACAAAATGTATCAGAAATAGAGAGCTATGATATTTTCCTTCAGCGTTACAACCCTGGTGGTTTTGCCAAGCTCAGCTCATTGCAAGAACCTGCCAGGATAACAAATAGTTAATGAGGTAACAACAACTACATTTATAAGAAAGAAAAAAAAATGGTAGATGGTCAGTTCCTTTTGGCTGAAGTCCTTAGGTTTTAAAAATTAACACCGAGGAACTGATAAAATACATGGTAATTTCCTGAGGAAAGATTAGGGGCTTGTGCTGAAGATAAAACCCCCAAAGCATATGTTTCCCTGCCTGGGCTTTCATGTATTAATCCTATATGGATTGATGGTGTAATTAGAACAATTCTGTGACAGTCACAATTTGATGAGCACCATCCTACAGCCAAGCACACGTTCCTTATTCTCCCAAGTCCACAGGAATCCAAATATCTCACTGCTTTCACTTTGTCCAGTATTAAAAAGGAGTTTGGTGCTCACATCTGTCAGCAGGTAATAAAGACGGATTCCACAAATGTCAAAAGAGATGCCTCACAACCTTCCAGAGCTGTGACCAGGCTGACAGATCTTTGTGCACTGGTTATCAAGAGATGACCCCTCCCTCCCACAGCTCTCAGCCTGATTCACATCAGCTAGGCTTTCAGGGACAACAACCTGCACCAGCCTCGTGTCGGCTCTGAAATGATTTCTGCAGTGAAGGTACGGTCAGGAGGTGGTCCAAGACTGGCTCTGTGTATCTGCTGATCAAGCTGCACCATCTCTTTTCAGTCTGACCAAGGCCACTCTTGGTTTGGAGCACAAGTATTACAGAGCTGGAAAGCAGAGGAGGAAGGTCTGACAAGTTCAGTAAGATATGGGAAAACTTCCCTTGTGAAACGCAGCGTTTTCCTCTTCCTGCACATCCGTCACTCCGGGAGAACAGAGGAAAAAACCCTTTTGTCTGAGTCATTCACACTATGCTAAGAAAAACACTTGGAACTGTACTCCAGGGAGTAGCATTACACCAGGATTACAGAGTACTTGGGTGAAGTCAGGTTCCTTCGTTTTACAGCAACTATCACTACCTGAATGCTGTTGTTCATTTCCAGGCATTTTGGTGATTCAGCCAGGGAGGAGTCTGTGTTCACAAATTGCAATAACTGTCTATATTTCAAAAGGAAACTGATACAATGCAGTGTTTTGGTTGCACTGAAATGGGATTGGTTTTTTTCTTACAGAAATTGGATGAATTTTAGCTCTGATTAAGTACTTAATCTGGTGCTTAACTTGAAACAGTTCAGTATTTCCATTGACATGAATAAAATTGTCCACATCCAGCTAAGTAACTTGCCTGTTTTTCTGGACTGTGTTCTTTTAGAACTTACTTTAACTTAGTAAATACTAGTCTAAGCATAACTGTAGTCTGATCTAAAAAGAAACGGTGTTTAAAGGGTAGATACTCTGGCTTCTATAATTTTGGGGTTTTTAAGAGAAAGCTTTCTGCCTCCCACTTTGGGCCAAAATTCATTTTTTTGAGGTATGGAATTCCACTCTCATGGTTCAAATTTCAACGGTGATGGCAACATTTGCAGTTTTGTTTGCAGTAATTTCTAACGGAAGAATTAGTTTTCCCTCTTGGGTAAATTTGTTTCTTGTAACACTTGATGCAGTGCATCCATTTGGCAATAAACCTCTCATTGGGAAATTACAATCTGTTGAGTTTTTTTCTGTCTGAAGTTTCTCAAACAGAGTTAAGTCTCAAGTTAAATTTATTTGAACCAACATAAGCATGATTCACATAGATGTTAAGTCACCAGACCCTCCTTTTCCTCACACCACCTTCCAGGTTTTCCTCCTACAGAAACCAACCATAAGTCTGGTGAAATTGGGGTGGAAATGCAGCTTCACATGTCAGTAAAAAAGGCTCCTCTGTTAAGAGAGGGTTGAGGTAACCTCCCGCTGAAGCCTCAGTGTACATGATGGACGGTGACCCACTTCTCCAGCTTGGGAGGCTTGGCCAATCTTCACAGAAATCAGTGAAACCAGGTCAATTAACCACAGCGAAAGAACTGGCCAAAGGAACAAACAGGATGGAAAAGGGATAAAGTGATAAAGGAGCTAAACACAGCTTGAGCTGAAGTGTTCAGGGACCACAGTTCATGCGGCCAGAGGATAAAGGTGAAGTTCAATGACAAGGTTCCCTGGATCCTCTTTTTTCCCCCATCTGCACACTCTGTAGTGTGACCCAGTTTCCCCTTGGCTGTTGGCACTGGGGACAGCACAGTCCATTCTGATCGGGATTTTATTTCTAACCCCACTGCACTGAAAGGAGGATCCCGATTTACACTGACATGGTAACTGGGCCCTTGGGGTTAGATGGGGGCTCAACACCCCCTTCCTCTTCCCAACAGCAGATAGCTCAGCAGGAAAATGGTAAAACAATTGGCTGGGCTGACAGATGTTCAGTCTGACTTCAGATGATGTAGGAAAGCCTGGATCTGCAGATGTTGATAGTTTTCTGATTAAAAATCCTCCACTGACATACAGATAGATTAAAAAAAATAATTCTTTAAAAGCACAGCAAACCCTTGATTTATGTATGCACACAGAAATGTTGTCACCAGCTTTGATATGTATTTCCTTCCTCAGAATCCCACCGACTGTGCGGGGCAGAGATCCAGCCTGTCCTCCACTGTCAGGGAAATGCTGGGATCTCATTACGGCCTCTCAGGTCGGGGCACGGGGCACTGCCTGTCAGTCCCTGCTTCAGCACCCTGACAGGAACCGCACTGCTGAAACCCAAAGATGATTGAAATGTTAATTGCTTCCAGGACAGTGTCAGCAGCCTTGCCTGGCTGGAAGAAAAGCCCCGGGGCATTTACCTGAAGGCAGATGAGGATCCTCCTTATGCCAGGTCAAAGCAGACCAACTCCATTAATTTCAGCCGGGTTTGGGCTTTTTTCCCCTGGAAGAGTGAGAGCTCAGAATCTGTTCTCAGTTCATTAGTACAGCCTAACATGGAGAAACCAACCACACAAGATGGGAAGTTAGCCATGAAATACACTGTTAATAAAAGTAAGGGAGCAATGACAGACATCAGAATTACTTTGCTATGCCTATGTTCTGGGAGATGCAGAGTCCCAGCAGATCATTAGCAGAGGGCAATGAAGAGGTCCTTGGGCAAAATTTTGCCATTGCTCCCAGTAATTGCCTTTTAAGCAACTGGGAGTTTTTAGGTGAAAGGTCTTGTACAACCAGAATGAGCAGTTAGTGACTGAATTTTTCTGCCTGTAAATCAGAAGCACTGAGACCCCAAATACTCATGGTTTTGCTAATGCTAACAGAGCAACACAGTCCTTCAGAGGCTGCTTACCTTCTTTTTGTTTTATGTTGAACAGCCAATAGACATCACACCAGCTTATTGCAAAGATGTATTTTCTTACACACAGATGGTATTAGAAAACAACTCTGTATATAAATTCTCCAAATACACAATGAGTTAGTGATCTGATACACAATAAATTAGTTTTCTGTGCAATTCTCCCAACAGGAAGCGACACATGTCCAGTGACTAAAACCAATATTATTACTTGCTTAAACAGAGCAATGCATCCTGTTGTTGTGAAGGATAAGCTTTGATTGAAAAGGGCTGTTTTTGCAGCTTCAAATAATACAAACCACTTTTTTTTTTTTTTCAAAAAAGAAGAAAAAAAATTTAAAAAAATAGTTGTATTCACTTCTAAGCAGCAACTCTTGGCATATTTCCTTACAGAAGACACTGTTGTGTCCGGCTATTACTCAACCACTAACATTAGAGACATTAAAGTTGCAGGAAACACAGTTCATCTTTTGCGTAGTTAGAAAGGAGTTGGCTTCCCAATTACCCTGGAAACTGGACATGCTGCTGGGCAGAAAACCACAATTCACAGCGGAAAATAATAGTTGATATATGAATATCTACCTAAAGGCTAATCAGCAAAACAAACAATGCACGAGGAAGATGACCCACATGACGTTGTTTGGAGGAAATTAGTCATCAGCACTCTCTAGCTTCCTTTTGTTTTAAAACATTAAATCACTGCTCCTCACCAGTTTAGAGAAGAATGGGTTAATACAGTCTATTGAGGATAAGAAATCAAGCTGTTTTCAAGGGCCAGGCTGTATTTTACAATTGCCTGCTGTTGACCATGTGCCTGTTGACTTCCAAGGGTCAGTGCTCCAGGCTAGTCCGTAATTCCAGATGTTATTGCACATCATGTGGTGCTAAGGGTCCTAGCAAGCATCCCCACCATGAAAGAAAGACAAGAAGAACTGAGGGTAGAGCTGGATCAAGTAGCTGCATGGTCCCAACATATCTTCTGCGGTTTCCTGCTGTATTCAATGAGCACACCTTTAAAAGTTTTCTTTTCTCCCACTTCCGGCTCCACTGCACACTGTTTAGGGAGGATAACCAGCTAAACAGTGCAGTGAGATAAACCTCTCTGGATCTGAGGTAACTGTAGTGACTCTGTTTGAGTTCCAGCTCAGTTACACCAATGCTCAACCAAGAGCAAGGGTCCCTCTGCAGCCAGCTGTGTCATGTACAGGCAATAACTCTGAAAGGGTATGTTTACTTCCTTTACTTCCTTTACTTCCTTCTCCATCCAGAGACTACGCATAAAACATTCTAAAAACCAAGTACTATAGGACACGCTTACCAAACAAACAAAAAACGCCATGAGCCTAGGACCTGCTGATGTCAATGGAAGTTTTTGCTGTTCATTTCACCTTGGCCAGTGGTTTTCCTGCCCCCAGTTTCCAAGCAAGGCTTCTCCTTCAAGGTGGTTAACTCCTGTATATTTTCAAAAGTCAGTGAATCCCTTAGTTGTCAATGTGTGCTGTTCTGAGGCTGGTAGTCCATTTGCCTCTTACATTTTAATTAGGCTCTAAATTCTATGAAATAACTTTGATTGCAGATGTCCATTTAAGATTTAACTAACACATTGTATTTACAGCTTTCTGGCCACAAAAATATCCAGACTCACCACTGTTTAACACTAGGCTTCCCCAGGTCAACACATAACCTCTGGTGCCTTTAGGCAGCTTTGCCCTATGTCCACTATAGTGAACAGGCATGTGGCTCACACTGAACTGGAAACTGCTGCCAAAACAGTCCATTTTGATGTGTAAACCAGAAGAAAGGTCACTGTGCTGAGGAGCAGACAGGCACCAATACCAGTGACATGTGCAGGAGCTGGAAAAAGCATCAACCTCTGCGGGTGAGTATGATGACAAGGCAGTCTGGAGCTGGGCCGCTTTGGCCAGTCTCACCCTCCACCCTGCACACTGCTTTGGGCTACCTGGGATGGACAATCTGAGCAAAGAGCAACTCTGGCACAAGATTAGGGGTTCTCAACCACTAGCTTTTGTTTTCATGCTTTTTAAAATGTAATTGTTTCAGTGAAAGAGAATAACCAAACAAAGAATCCTCAATCCAAATGTTAAAACTCTATTTTAAAACATTAAAAAAATGCTACTTTCTTCCCACCCCCCCACCCCAGGAAATGACTCAGTTTTAGAGAGACATCCAAAAAATCAGCTTGTCTGTTAGTGTAAAAATCAATTAAGAAACCCCAAAACACAATATGAGCAGCTGGCTTGGCTGAAATGTGTCTCCTAGCAGTGGTCTTCCCTTGTCTTGCCTGTTTCTCCTTTGGCCTCCTACCCCACAGCTGTGTCTGCTCTGCTCCCTCTCCTTCCAACAGCTACTTCTTAGAACAAATTGGTGCTACTGAGACATGAAAAGGCCAGGCTCCTACTCTTTCACCTCATCTCCTGCTGTCACAAGCTCCTGTGGAGCTGCCTCTCCAAGCTCTCCTCCTCCTTCCTCAGCCACAGGCCCCAGCGTCAGAACCACACTCATCTCAGTCCTGCGGGAGCTCAGGACAGTCAGGGCTGCTGCCAGCAGACTTACTGGGAACAGGATCTTCTTCCCAGTTTGTCCTGAGGCTGTGATTTGCCTGTCCCAGCAGCAGGCTGTCTTAAGCAACTACTTGTTGGTTGTACTCCATGGGTATATCCTTTAATCCCCATGATTTTCATGGCCTGATAAACAATGCAAATATTCTCTGTGATCACTACCCACCCCACATTTTCAGCCTTGGCCATCCATCAGGCCCACACAAGCCTGGGCAGGATCCACACCAGTACCTATGGATCACCATGCTCCCACACCATGCTGTGGCTGGCTGTGCAAGGATAGTTGTGTGTAACTCATGTTGCCACCACTGCTCCACACCGGGCCCTGGGGAAAGGGCTGTCCTGACCCAAAAGAGACCTCTGGGAACAGGCTGGGTCTGTGCCAAGTTTGGCAGCTCCCCCAGCAGCTGTAGCTGCAGACCAGGGCAGCACATCAGGGTAATGGTCGGGAGTAATGAGCTCCTAGCAAAGTGTGAGTGTGCATCTGCTGTGGATCACAGGGCTGACTTCATTTCCTTCCTCCTGGCTCCTTGTCATGCTCTGCCCGGCCATTGGGGCCAGCCCTGGCTGTTATCCAGCCAGTACCTAGTTTCATCAGGGCAGAGCCACAGATAGCACTGGCTTCCCAAGGTGTGGGACAGCTAGTAATCACTCCAGTGAGCCATCATGAGCATATTTTCTTTCTCAGGAGCCTGGCCTCCCCAATGGCAGGTCTCCCCAATGGCATCTGGAGAACATCCAGAGCTGATGGAGCGGTGAACAGGCACCTCCCTGTTATACCTGCCTGAACTGGAGACCGCAACCAGTAAAACAGAGAGGAAGATTTCCTGTCCCTTGGCCCATGAGGCTCTCTTAAAAGCTGGAGACAGGAAACATTATCTGTTAGGCACTGATCAGTATTTGTACTGCAGTGTCTCTAGAGGCTCCCACTGACATCCTGCTCCTGTTATTCTGGGCACAGCCACCAGATTGAAAACAGTCCTGGCTGCAAAGCCTTTGCAGTTGAACTCACCTATGTGAATAAATCAGACCTGCAGCTAAGGGCTTGGCTCTTCCTTTATAGCCAGGACCACCAGGGATCTGGGGAACCTGCCCATCCTATTCCAAGCCAAATGTACCCATCCCCAACCTGGAGGATGCTACTGAGTACCTGGAAGGACAGCAGCAAAGCTGAAGGAAATGCAGCCACCTTCAGCCCTCCTTTTCCTCCCCAACAGCTCCTCATTTGATGGATGGTTTTACTCTTAACCCCACCACCTTTAGTAATTTCCACAGGTAACAATATGAGACAAACACCAGGGCTGGGAGAGGGACAAGGACCTTAACTCAAGGTCACAGAATGCAGGTCCACAGCACAGCCAAGGGCTGTACCCAGGTCATGTGAAACTCAACCCTGTACCCAGTCAGCTGAGCAACACCACTTCTCATGATTTTTCTTCTTGTGTTTAAATGACATAAAAATGGTTTCATCAAAGTAATTTTCTGGGGTTTTCAACTTGGAATAAGAAGTTTCCAAACTGTGCAGACCTATCTGGAACAGAGTACTTCTTGTTCTTGAATGGTAAAGACGAAGTTAATTGCCAGGAAGTGGAAACTGTGCTATAATATCTTGGCGAAAGCATATATGATGAAGAGCTGTTTGCTCCGCTGGACTTGCAGTGTTAGTAACACACATGTGTCTGCTGGACTGTGTGCCAACAGGAGTCAGCAGGAACTGGATGATCTGCGTGGTGTTGGATCAATCATTAATCAAAACCTGGCAGCTGAGCTCAGGACAGTGCAGTGAGGAGTCGGCTGGGACAGGCAGAGGGATGTGCAGAGGGATGTGCAGAGGGATGTGCAACGGGATGTGCACAGGGATGTGCACAGGGATGTGCAGCGGCATGTGCTGGGATGTGCAGAGGGAAGTGCAGCGGGACGTGGAGCGGGATGTGCAGAGGGATGTGCCGGGATGTGCAGCGGGATGTGCAGCGAGATGTGCAGTAGGATGTGCAGAAGGATGTGCAGAGGGATGTGCAGCAGGATGTGCAGAAGCTCTCCCCAAACCAAACGCTGCCTGCACTGATCAATCCCTGCAGGCAGCATCAGTGTGAACCAGATCCTGCACACGCACAAACGTGGGACTGCCTGGATCTGGCATCCTTCTCTGGATTGAACAAGGGCACCAGGGCAGAAACACCTGACCATGAGATCAGTCAAGTACATGCATCTTAATTAATAAACTGTAACGAAGTGCTTATCAGTCCCTCATTAGTAAAGATTATTCTCCAATGTCTGCACCACTTGCAAAAGCTGGAACTGGCTGGGTTTGTTCCTCCCTTATTCTTCCCAGGAGGTATACGTGCAGTCAGCACTATTTAACCATTCCCAGGAAGAGATGAGCTTTCCTGAAAGGAAATCAGTGTTTCATCTCCACCCAGAAAAATCAGCAGGACTGGATAAAATCCGCAGTCCTGTAAGCCAGCCCAGGGGCACAGCTAGAGAGCAAGTCTTGTACAAGCACTTTTGGTCCAGATGTAAGGTTCATTAAAAAAAAACCCTTAAACCTCTGAGTTTCTGTACTTCCATGGTGAAACAGAGGACACCCAGCCTAGTTCTGCTCCCCCTGATCTTTTTCTTGCCCCTTGGCTTCCTGCCATTGTCTTTGGCAGAGCTAGGATGGCTGTGGGAGCCCAGGGAAAGGGGGCATTTTCTTCTCTTGCTCATCAGAGCAATTATTTGTAGCCCTTTTAGGTATTTCCCAGCTCAAGTGGAGCTGAAGTGTCCATATAGACACAGACATATGTGTACACATTTATACACGCACACACACCTACTTTCAATATTTTTCCTGCATGTGCACACATTTTTATGGTGACCTTGGTCAGTCAGAAAGTGTGTCAGACTAATTTCTGCCATGCTCATGTAATTCCATCAGCAAGCATTCAACTCCCAACGTTTTTCCTGCAAAATGATGACGCAGGACAGGATGAACACACAACGGGAGTGTAGCCAGCCTAGTGCTGCCTTACACACTGACACCACAACATGAAACTGGGGGGCAATGGGTGGCCAAACTGGTCTGACAGTTGTGTAACACAGCTTGTCACAGCTCAGCTCCTAATTGCTGCCCCCATCCAGGAAGGACTCAGAACACTTACATGACTTTAGCAACAGCTGGCCTTCAGGCCAGGCTCTGGGCTGGTTGGGGCTTTGCTTAGTGCACCTGAGTGCCCCGAAGCAGCTTTCAGCACCCTCCCTCCCCTTCTGGAAAATCCTGGAAGCAGTTCAGCCCCTGGAAGCTGTTTTATTTTGTGGCAGCAGCTCCAGTCCCCTCCACTGCCTGTACACGCCACATTTTGGTGTCACAATGTCCTTCCTGGGCTTTTCTATTGCTTGGGAGATGCTGAGTGCTGGAGCAGGTTCCTGTAATTGCAAATTTTCAGGTTGCTGAGGTTGGTTTTTCCTTTCTTTCCTGTTCCTGGGACAGGCCAAGGCACCTGGCTTTCATTAGTTTTGGTGCTCTGCTCTAGGAAGCAAATTCTAGTTTGAGACTTTTTGCTTTTCACATCTTGCTTTGAAGAAACTACTGTTTAAAGAAAAATGTTTTCTCATCCAATATCATCACCAGTAATGCTGAAAGGCTGCTTTCAGCCTGCCGGAAACTGGCCTCAGGGAGACCTCAACACCTGCTAGAATCCTGCCCTGAGCTGAGCCCTCTACAAAACTCCTCCACCACAGTCCTCGTCAGCAGAATTCAGAGCCAGTCCGTCACCTCAGACAGCTCACAAGACATCTCTTCCTCCAGCCTCAGCACCAGGGAGAGTGGAGGAGCCCCGTGTGAGAAAGTCAGGTCTGAGGGACTCACCTGCAGCCTCACACAGCTGCCAACAGCTGCCTGCTCGGGACAGGGCTGCTGAAGCATCTCCTGGTGAGCCCAGCAGGACTCCCCAGCCTGCCTGCTCTGTGCAGGGCTCCGCTCAGGTGCACAGCTCATCCTCACTCCCAGTGTGTGGGAGAGACCCAGAGCTGCCCATCCAGGGAGCAGAACACTCCTGCTGGCGCACTGAGGCCAGGTAAGAGGTTAATCCACCTCTGCTATGGCTGTCAGCTCCAGATCCCTGTACATGGGGCAGGTACCACACTCAACACATCCACAGAGGCATTTTCTCACCCACCGACCCCTGGAGGAAAATCCAGCCCAGAGAGGGCTGGGGATGGGAAAGGGAAGGGCAAGGAAGAAGGGGGAAATCATGGAAGCAATGATCCCAGCAGGAAACACAGATAAGAAGTAAGTCATGAGAACTCCCTACCCATGATTTGCTCTGTGAGAAATATCCACTCTCAGCACTGCCAACCCGGGCGTTTTCTTTAACATCCAACACTCAAACTTTCTTCCTGCCTGTAGCAGGCATTCCTGCTTTATTAGAACACCTGGAATTTCTGAATCATCTGTGATTTCTTTCACTGTGACAGAGTGCATTTTGATTTCTATTATCCACTGCCCAACATGATAGCATGAGTGGGGATTGCAGGCTCCAACATGATCCTCTTGAACAAAGAATAAAATAATTCCTCATCAATGCTCAGAGCCCCAGCCTGAGCTGAGCTGTGCATTTCGCAGTGCCTGGCTCATTACTTATTGCTGTCATTCAGACTCCAGCCCCAGAAAACCTCTGTGGACCTTGAAGATTGTCAGACAAGTTTGCTGCAGGTGACACAGCAGGTGAATGTTCCTCTTTCCTGCTGCACTGTGCAGCCAGCAGCAGAGGAACAGCGCTGGATCTCCAGCCCTGCATGGGTCCACCTCCCTGGGGAACCTGGCTCGACATGTAACTGCTGGAGAGGAGCAGAGAAAGTACTACTGGTAAACACTGCAGAAACGACGTGATATATATGGTAAGAGCAAAGCTGAGAGGCAGAGTCTGCTCCTGTGGCGAAAGCATTCCGGTGCTGAAGAGTGGACTGTGCAGCAGTGGGATCAGGGAAATGCTGTCACTGAGCAACTGCATTAACACAAGGACCAGAACCAAACTGTCTGAAGTGAGAAATGTCACTATTTTTTTGGTGCAGCTGTGCTCACACACTGGAGCAAAGGGAAGTGATTTGAGTCCTGGATGCTGGTGCCACCTACACAGCCAAAAGAAGGACCCTTAACAGTGAACAAGGGAGTGTGTACAGCAGAGGTTTTCCTTTTTTAAGATGTGAGTCCGACTACAAACTGAAACATTTTGTCAGAGGAATCAGCTCACGCAAGTTCTGAGGCACTTTACTTACCCAAACCCACTGCTTTTTATCCTCAGAGTGGCAGTAAATGGCAACCCACCCTCTCTTTTTTATAACAAAACCCAGCAAAAATTCATTGTATGAGATGCTGCTACAACTGTGTTTGGGAGGATGGGTCACATTAGTGTTAAATACATCCCTTGTTCTTCTGCACCCTGCAATGCACAGACAGAAAAGAGGCATTTTAATAAAAGAATAAAGATCGCTTGTTGGGTGGCTGGCCGTGTCCTACACCAGGCAAAGTTTTGTCTTGTCATAATAGAGGCAGAATGAGAAAACACAACACTGAGCATTGAGGACGCTTACACTCATTAACTGATAGCTTTGATTCTTACAGCAATATATTTTTAGGCAGGGGTGGGTGGTCATCAGCTGAGGAAATCTCGTAAGGTGAAAAGAGGTGCCTTTCCTACCTGCCATATGGGCACCAGCCCATCTGTCCCCAAAACCAGCTCTCAAATCAGGAACCAGAATGGAAAGCAGAGTCTGGGAGAGAGGAAGATCATCACTGTTCCAGGGGAAAGGAACTTGGTCATGTCACCCATAGCCACAAACATCAACATTTTCTGTAATGCTTTTGTTTTTCATTTCCTTACTTTTTGTTTGTGAAAATATCATCCTAGAGGAGGGATTTAGGATTTGTGCTTACAAATAAAATAGACTATAACTTGCCTAATGGGAGCAGTTCAGTTTTACATGGTTGTCTCTTGACATGTTTACACAGCTGGTCAGATACCATAAAAACATATTTTCTCAGGAGGCAGTGTGGTCTAGGGGAATGAACATGGGCCTACCAGTCAGGAACTCCCACGTTGGAATTTTGGGTCACCAGAGGTTTGGTGCACAAAGTCATATAACCCCTGTGTACGCCAGTGTTCCAAAATGACACCTCCTCATCACGTGTTAGTCCTGGGGTGGGAGAGGATCAGAGCCCTGATGTGGCACCCAGGGTGGGAAACACACAAATAAAGACTGTGGAGGGATGGATTGGAGATGCTTCTCCATCTTCACCTCTGGTGGGTTTGGTTTAGGCAGTCCCTGAATCAGAAATGATGCATCTGACATGGTCTTGTGCAGGTTGTCCTGATCCAAACTGAGATCACCCGTGACTGCTCTGCAACAGCTTGTTCCTCTTCCCAGCAATGAGCAAAACCTTCTTGGAGAGACCCCCAGAGCTTTGCAGATTCTTAGTGAAGTGGAAAAGCCAACAAGCAGCAGGACTAACTTTTAGTTCAGGAATATTAATGGCTAAAAACTATCAATTTCCAAAAAGCTGATGAGCCTATCAAATATTATATATTAACAGAAGCTTGCACAACAATAGGATTTTAAGTACCATGGAATGACTGGCTCTAGTTCTAGCTCAGGTGGTTAAAAATCAAATAAAACCAAAACTGATATGACTGATAGTTCAATGATACTGAACTAAGGCCTACACTGTGACACCACTGAACTTACAGCCTTCCTTCTTAGATTCCTTCAATCCAGGATACTTTTGCCACAGCATCAAGGTTACAGAGTAGCCTCCACATTCATCCTACAGACTGCACAGACACCAATCCATAGTTCTGGGTGATGATTGTGGAATCCATCTTATAGGAAAACATTTTAGCTGGTAGCTAAATTGTGATCTAAAGATCCTCCTTGTTTACTTCTCCCACTGGTCACATCTGGTAACTGCTGTGTTTGTGTCTGACTGCTGTTAAAAAGGCTTTTATTTGAGGAGACATTGGAGATTCTCCAGCAAAACAATGTTCTAAATCAGGCAACAGCTATTGTGCTGCAACAAGATGGTCTCTCCTTTCTCAGTGTCTCAGGACCTGCAATAAAAAGTCGCTTGCAGAATTCAGGGACTGGCTATGCTGATAGACTCTGTCTGGGCTTTTGTCAGGAACCTCAGGGGACTTTTGTCAGGAACCTCAGGGGACTTTTGTCAACAACTTGAGTCACTTTGGAGAACTGCTCTGCTCTTTCAAGAAGGATGGGTGTGAGAACAGCTCAGCAGCAGAACGTCTGACAGGTGGTGTGGTACAGAGCACTTTCTCAGGGCTTCTGGACATGGGGAAAGGGTGAGTCAGTGGGTGAGGAGGTGGCCACAGCCAGAGTCTTGTGGCCGTGTTTGTTCAGTGCTGGGGCAGCTCTGCCTGGCTGGGGAGGCCACAGGGACCTTTTAACTGGCTCAGAGTCAGTGACCACATCAGGGTCTTCGTGTTTCTCTGACACTGTGGGCTGTGCTGAGGGCTGGAGCTCACCCCACTGAATCCCAGGAACACTTAAGGTACAGCAACACATGGACCTCCTGGGAAAGCAGCTCCCCAGCTTGAGACCTGGTCAACCAAGGCTCTGTCCAGACAAGGATGGAGATAGCAGGACCTTTGGCAGCTTTTTCCCAAAAACTCTGATAGAAGATTTGCACCTCCTGCACACTCATGTCTGTGGCTGCAAAGCCCTGCTGTGACCTGCAGTTCAGCAGTCAGACCTTCTCCTCCTCCACTGCCCAGCTCCGAGTCTGGTGAGGAAACAGAGGAAGCTGGAAACCATTTCCAGCTGGAAACCATTTCAGTGGCATTTCTGGGCACAGTGGAGAGAAGTAACATTTTTACCTCAATTTCACAGGTGACAGGGAATCAACAAATCTGACAAACACAGCATTTAGTTTCTCACAGAAGCAACTGAAAAAACTAACAGCTTCTTTTTTTTTTTTTTTTTTTTT